>CM022949.1:58259729-58677229 GCA_012931725.1 Litsea cubeba
GATTATTGAAGGACTAATGGGGCTAATCCATGGACTCAATCTTTGATTCAAATCTCAAATGGGTGTGCTCTCTTTTCTCATTTAATCTCATGCTTTGTATTAATCTTCGATTTCTTTTAAAAGCATGCTCAAGTTTCTTAATGTTGTGTTCATGCATTGTTAAATCTTTGAACTTGTTTAGTCATGAGGATACAACATATGTTTAGCTATTCACATGAGTTTTGTTTTCAAGTTTCTACACTAACTTGCTAGAGTTAAGTTGTAATTTTTCAAATCAAGTTTCTTCATCTTGAAAACTCATGTGTTTTTTCATTCTACTCTTTCATTTAAATATGATCAACATCTTTGCATCATTTAGTGTTTCATCCTTCTAAAAAGAGTTAGAGTGTTTTCTAGCATATGCATGAATCTTACACTTTCTCATTCATATGCATATGTCTAGAGTTTGGCATTTCATTTTCAAATTAGCCTATTTAGAGGCATCTCATTGCACTTAATAGTTCTCTTATCCATGCATCATTAGGCATATTAATTAAGAGAAAATCACTCGTTGTAAAGGTTGGTGCTTAGCCTTTAAAAGCATTTGTTGAGTTGTAATGGTTCATGCTTAGCCTTGAAAAGCATGGTGATGTGTTTGTAAGGTTCAAGGTGATCCTAAACCTTAACTCGTTTTAGTGAAAATCCGGTAGGGTTACCGGGAGTGGATGTAGGCACGGTTGCCGAACCACTATAAAACACTTGTGTTATGGTGAATGCTCTTTTGTGCTTACTTTATGTGATTGATGTTGTTATTGTTGAATGTTCCTAGTTGCTTTGTCCTTGTGTATGATTAACTTAGGAATCTATCTTTTTCACAAGATTATTAATATTCATCAAAGCATAAGCAACTTAAAAGCCAAAAAAAAATTGAAAGTTGGTCAAGGACTTTGAGCTCACCCTATTCACCCCCCCCCTCTAGGATTCGATCTTGGACTTTCATGAGCCTTATCCACAGGGTCCAGGAATATCTCCTTGAAGAACTGGTCGTCAGGAAAGCCCATGGTCTCAAACCACCTGTCACCCAGCTAAATGATCCTATCAACGATCGCCCTGGCACTTGTAACATCCAGACCAGCCTCTTCGGCATCACCGAGAATCTCACGCACATGCTGGATCATCCCAAATCCGGCATCTAAGTGCCCAGAAAGCAGAGTCTCAATCCAAGAGCTCAGAACCCGCACCACCACCTTCTTCGCAAAAAGAAGAGATGGCCCAGCTGAAAATTCGCCCAACTCCGTTGGTCAGCTGCTCATGTCATCACCCGTTGGAAGAGTAACAAAAGAACTCTTTCCAATTGAAGCTGCTCCTGCTCAGGAAGGAATCTCAGCACGAGGTATCTCCTCAACAGTGTCAGAACTGGTCCTAAGAGTCTCTACCTCTGGATCAACCTCTGGCATCCCTTGCTCTGGTTCTAAAGGAAGCGACGGACCCTCCTCTGTCACTTTAAAACCTGCCAAAGAAACACAAAAAGATATGAATATGATCCTGTTTGAAAATCATTATCAGGGTTATTACTACAAAATACTTTCTTCGACGACTGGCGGAAGACTCTCTTCCTCCATGAACTCATCGGAAGCATCATCAACATTTGCATCCATCGATGGTTCAAAGTCATCGGAATCCTGTGGCAAGTCAGCTAACAAGAAAAAATGTTGGCAAACCAAGTCACAGACAAAAAAAAAAAAGAGAAGAAAGCAAATGAAGTCATACCAATTGGAGATTCTGGATTCACTCCAGAGTCCCTCGGTTTTTCTCCAGGTGCCCCGACAGGATCCGTCACCACCTCATCAGTTGGAACCTCAGGCATCGCCAAATCTTCTTCTGCTAAAAAAAAAGGAGCAGTAGGGAGAGAAAACAAATCAAGACATGGAAAAATCCCATGAAAAGAAATGGAAAGAGAAAAAGGAAGAATCATACCTTCACCGATGGTCTCTTCTTCTCGGCTTCTCTTCTCTGGGGGCTCGTCAGCATTCCCGGCGCCTCCTCATTGATAGTAACAGGTACTTCCAAGTTAAGAGAGTCCTCATGCTGCCCCTTGCTGCGATGATGACTCCTCCTCCTTTACTCCTGCGGGCTCGCTTCTTAGAGGAACCTACCCCGCTGTCAGAGTCAGGTTTCCCACTTGACTCCTCACTGGATGGTCTACCCTTATTAGTAGACTCCACAGAAGCTTGCCTCTGTGCCGCTTGCATCCAAGCACCAAGTTCGGCTTCCTCCTGTTCTAGCTGCTCTAAAGCCTCATCAGGTATTTCTCGAACAGCTTCAGAATCAATGACGCCCTAGTCACTGAGAAAGCCTATCTTGTGCTTCTCTCTAGAAAGGACGGTGTCGGATGTGAATTTCGACCCCCCCAAAAGGAAATAAAGGGGAATTTTGCATTTTGCGTGGGGAAATCTCTATTCGTCTATACATGCTATTTAAACTTTTACATCGAAAATGAGGATTCCGACTACCCTCAAAATCAATGGATCACGATCGCCAGCTACGGATACGGCCATAACACCGTTCTTCGACTAAAGCCGAAGAAATGTGGGGAGAAAATAAGTGGGTGGGTTCTTCCTCCCGTCTAATGTGCTGCCGGCAACACACGACGGTTGTCCTGTCACATTAATTTGGGTCTCTTTGAGTCTTTTTAATATAGGGTCAATTTAGGGTCATGAGTTAAAGTCCAAATAAAGGTTAATCCTCACACAGCATAATCATTTTAAATCCAAGTAAAATAAAGTAAGTGAAATAAAGAAAATAAATGGGGGGAGGTGCCAAATATTTAAGAAGAGGATTGGCCCCGTTCCCGGGTACCCCCTTCAGATCCCTTGGCAAAATAAGGTTTAAAGGCTGACTTTTCAAATCAAAATGATGATGCAAATGAGACTTTGACTTGTGATTTCTGTGTTTTTCGTGTGCGATACACGAGTGATAAAAATGAAAGGCCGATGGGCTGTAATTGATTGGAGGTGGCCGATGGGCCAGTGTTTGTTTTAGGGTGGCCGATGGGCCGTGATTGTTTAAGGGTGGCCGATGGGCCGAAGTAAAAAGTGTGTGTGAAATCACTCATCTCATCTTGTCATTCTCATTTATTCAATTTTAGAAGTCAGTTTTTCATTTCCTTTTATCATTCAGTTCGATTAAATATCTTGCACCTGAGGTGGAGGAAGAAATAAAGGGAAAATCTTTTTGGGTTTATTTTGTTGGTTTTATAGTTTTTATGGATTTTTGATATGGGGCTAGAAGGGCCTAACTATGGGATTTACTTGGATTTACATAATTAATGCTTTATTACTGATCATCGGATTAACCTTAACCTAAGGTCCTAGACCGCCCACATCAGCTTTCCCAATTCCCTAACGGAACAGGAAGAGTGATGGGGTGAAGCCTAATGCTCTAAGCTACCTAACAAGGTAATCCAATTTAATCCTAGGGTGCAAATAGCCAAAGTTTGATAGTTCCCGCGCCTAAGTAGTTTGTTGGGTAAGATTTTAATTGATTCGATTTGTTTTGAGTTGTGGTTTTGATTGAGAGTGGTTTAGAGATGTTTTAAGGATCTGGTTAATGTGTTTTTTAAATATTTTAAAGTTCTGTTATTTTTAATTTAAATCAGTATTCTAAAAAGTAGTCGAAAATCACAATTCAAGATTAAAACAGGGTAGGCGCCCAGGGAGTGGTGCCTATCCTGACAGTTTATGCTTTTCAGACTTTTCGATCTCTTTTCGGAATTCCGAGGGTTTTAAGGGCTATGTTTTAATCTGAGAAATGTTTTAATGTCTCTGATGTTCAAATGTCAAAGTGATGCAGGTCCGGGTTTTGAAACAAAATCAAGAATTTGTGTTTTAGTGCAAGTGGAAGGATAGGCACCAAAGGGGTTGCGCCCAGGTGAATTGGCAGGATGGGCACCCAGGGAGTGGTGCCTAGGTGGATCTGGCAGGATGGGCGCCCAGGGGCTGGCGCTTGTGATTTGGTTTGTGCCGGATAGGATTTAATTATTGGTCTTTGGGTTCGGGGATTGATTTAGGTTATGGTCTTAATTAGTTAAGTTGTTAGGTGTTTAATTATTAATTTTTAGTTGAATTGGTGTGGTAGGTTTGAAATGTAGGCTAGGCGCCCAGAGGGTGGTGCCTAGGTGAAACTGGCAGGATGGGCACCCAGGGGGTGGCGCCCAGATGGATTGATAGGATAGGCGCCAAGGGATTGGTGCCTAGGTGAAATCTTTATGGTTTTGGTCGGTTTCCAAAGGGTTTTGGGTATTAAGTCCGAATCGATTAAGGTTCCTTAAGGTTTAAGGTTAAAGGTATTATGTCATGTTGATTGGGATTGGTTTGAGGTTTTAATTAATTAGGTTAAGTTTGTGAATTTAGGGCTTTTTATGAAAGGAGTAGGCTGGGCGCCCAGGGTGTGGTGCCCAGATGGATGTGTTTTATGGTTCGGTTGGGTTTTGTGATTCTTTGGTCAATCTCAGGTTTGAATTTATTTAAGGGTCTAGGATTTGATGGAAAGTGTTTATTCGTGTTCAGTTGGGGATGAATCGGGTTCCAATTAATTGGGTTTAATGGTTTCCTAAGGAATGGACGGGGTTGGTGGAATTCACAGGCTGGGCGCCCAGAGGGTGGTGCCCAGGTGGTGGATTGACAGATTAGGCGCCAAGGGGGTGGTGCCTAAGTGGATTGACAGGCTGGCGCCCAAGGAGTGGTGCCCAGGTGGCTGTCTTGAGGTTCGGCTTGGTTTTGATGTTTTAGGTTGATTCGAAGTTGGGTTTTGTGGTTTAATGCGTTTGGATGAAAAGTCTTTTAGTATTCAGTCGAGAAAGAATTAGAAAGAATTAGATTTAAGTTAATTAGGTTTAGTTTTTAATTGATTGGTTTCCAAGAAACGAGTAGTGTAGGTGGAGCTCACAGGCTGGGCGCCTAGAGGGTGGTGCCCAGGTGGATTGATAGGCTAGGCGCCCAGGGGGTGGTGCCCAGGTGACTGCCTTGTGGTTTGATTTGGTTCGATGGATTTTAAGTTAATCCGAGGGTGAATTGATTAGAGTCTTAGGTTTCTTAAGTCCTAAAGTGTTTTAGTGTGCTAATTCGGGTTGGTTTAATTAGAAGTTTCAATTAGAAATTTCTTAGTAAAGGGATAGGATGGGCGCCAGGGGAGTGGTGCCCAGATGGATTGGAAGGCTAGGCGCCAGGGGAGTGGTGCCCAGGTGGATTGGAAGGCAGGGCGCCAGGGGAGTGGTGCCCAGGTGGATTGGAGAGTATGGGCGCCCAAGGAGTGGTGCCCAGGTGGATCTTTTTAGGGTTTGTTAGTTTTGTATCTTTTAGGTAGATTCGAGTTTAAGTTGGTTAAGATTTCAGGTCTTTCAAGTTAAAAGTATTTTAGTGTGTTAATTAGGGTTGGTTAAAGTCTTAATTAATTAGATTAAATTTTAAATAGAGCCTCTTAGGGAATGAATAGGCTGGGGCGGGAGTGGTGCCTAGGTGGATCTTGTCAGCAGGGCACCCAGGAGGTGGCGCCCAGATGGATCTGTTTAGGGTTTTAATTAAGTTCTTGGTTATTTTTAATCCGAATTAATTAAGGTCTCAAGATCTTTTGGATTAAAGGTATTTATTGTATTAATTGATGTGAGATTAGAGCCTTAACTAATTATGTTTAATCCTTAATTAGGGACCTTTAGTGAATAAGCAAGTTAAGCTCGAGAGAGGAGAAGCGGTTCCCTAAACAATCTTAGTGATTCCTTAGTCCAATTTCAGTCCAAATCAATTAGATTGTTTGTTCTAGGGTTCTTAATGATTTGGCAATTCTTAAGTTAATTAACTATGATATTTTAGGGTTTATCCTACTTAGGCACGAGATTTGATAATCTAGGCTATCTACCTACTATTTTTGGGTTTTCTTTGTATTTTTTCTAATTTGTTTTTGGTTTCTCCTCTAATTTACTAGAGAGTAAGGGAAGAGAAGAAATAGTTTTATGTTTTATGATTTTTTTTTTTTGGGTTTTTTATGACTTTATGTTTCAGATGATATGGTGGTGTGTGATAAAAACGATAATTTGAAGTTCAGAACATATCAAACAAGCAAACATATCATTGTTATGCGATTTCTAAATGAACTAAATGCGAGAGATCGAAACTTGTGCACAAAGGTGGAACAGTCCACCTAGGCGCCACACCTGTGGTGCCTACCCTGCTCAGTCAGGGTTTTCAAAGATTCGCAATGAATGCACAATGTTAGGAATTTTGTGTATTGCAATTTGATGGATGCATATCATTTTATTCATCATTTGATTTCTCACACTTGCATTATTTTAGAAAACATTGAAATCTTATTTTATCCATGCATTGTTTTTAAAATATGGTAAAACTCATGTTTTATGCATGAATTGGTTTTAATTTTGGATGCAATTGATTTTGTAAAAGGAATTTCAAAATTCAAGCTTAGCCTAAGTTTTAAAGTCTCAAATGATTTGTGGCTTTTTATGATTCATGATTTTAAAAAATACTTAGATTGATTTAAATCATGTTTCAAGCTTGATTTAATGGCCCCAACAAGTCCCACATCAAAAATCTTTGAAAATTGCAAAAGTATGCAAAATGGGAAAAGTGGCCCAGGGCCCAGTGTACCCGGTCGACCGGGTACACATCTCGGTCGACCGCGTACACTGCGGGTCGACTGGGCAGAGAGCCGTTTGGCTCTCCAACGGTCATTTTTCTGACCGTTTGGATGGGGTCGACCGGGCCTGTCATGGGGTCGACCGGGGACACGCAGAAACTCTGTTTTCTGTGTATAAAAAGGCTTCATTCCCTTTGAAAAAGGTTGGAACTTTTGAGGAAACTTGGAGCCTTCTTGGAGGTGGTTGAAGATAAGATAAAGGGGATGAACCAAGGGGATTAAGAAGGTCATTAAGGAAGCTAAAGCTTGGATCATGAAGTTAAATCTCCAAGTAAGCTTTGCTTAATTTACATATGTTTCATGCTTGGTTTTAAATCTTGGTAATGTTTTTAGCATGATAACTATGATGAAAGAATTCATTACTTCCATTCAACCTTTGATATTAAGTTGTAATGAATTCTTTTCTTTGATTCAAACTTAGTTTAGTTTTAAACTTTGTTAAACCTGTTATGTTTAAACTTTGATTTCTTTATACATGTAATTTAACTTGTTTGAATCATTCATTGTTGTTTTCAATCTTTTTAAAACCTTTGTTAAATCTTGTTTTTGAAAACAACACTACAAATGCATCACATGTTTAAGCCAAATTAATTTCATACAACTTGTGAGCCTTTATTTTTTAAAACATCAACAAGTTAGTATTTGTTCATGTGATTTGCATTTAAACTTCAATCAATTCTTTCTATGTGCTTTAATCTTTGAATTGCTTTGAGCATATATTCATTGGACTTTACTTTTAAACTTGATTGAAGTTGTCACACACACACCTCATTAGCATAACATCTTTGCACTCATTAGTGTGTTGTGTGAGTTTAGTTTTCACTTTCAAATTAGCCTATTAAAGAGGCATTGTAATTGTGCTTTAATTGTAATCTCTTAGAGTGTTCTTTGGAAGACACTTTCTTTGAGAAATCATTTCTTTGTAAGGTTATTGCTTAGCCATATAAAAGCATTGTGTAAGGGTTGTTGTTTAGCCTAGAAAAACATCATTGTAAGGTTATTGCTTATCCTTGGAAAGCATATTGTAGAGGTTATTGCTTAGCCTATTGGAAAAGCATATTAGTGGAAATCCGGTGGGGTGTGAGGAACACAAGCCGGTAGTGGATGTAGGCACGTTGGCCGAACCACTATAAATATTGTGTTGTGGTGCATGCTCTTGTGATGATTGTATGTATTTAGCTTCCGCATTGTGCTTGTTATCATCACTAGTGACTAGTTAGTTTATAGAAAATTAAAATTGGTCATAGTTAGTCACTATTAGTAGCTCACCCTATTCACCCCCCCTCTAGGGTTAGGATCTTGGACTCCCACAAGGACTTTCACACAATAGTATTAAGATTTTCAACACAATTTCCAATATTTGGTAACTGATGCGGATGTCCTAATGCGAACTACTAATGATGCAACTAACAAATCTACGAGGAAATGATGTAACAAGTAGAGATCTAAAACCCAAACCCTTTCTCGGAAGGGTAGGCGCCCAGAGGGTGGCGCCTAGCCAAACCAGAGATGGTGGGCGCCCAGTGGGTGGCGCCCAGCCTTCTGAGATAGGCTTTTCACGACCTCCTCGATCTAAATGAGGATGATGATGCTATAAATGCGAGATCTAACCTAGTTAAGCACTTAGAACTACGAAATCAATGCAGATCTACACCACTAGTATGAATCTAAACATGTTATTAATATGATGAGATGCTGATACCATTTTTATCAAGAACTAATATAGATCTATGATGCATGAATGATCCTAAGCATGTTTCTAAACAAAGATGATGATAAAATGCAGCAGAAGAATAGAAAGATCTAGGAATACCGGTTTGAATCACACTTTTCAAGTTCCTAGAACGAGGCTTACGCGAAGAACCATAGCTCTAGTTGAAGATATGGAAGTCTTCTCCTCTATTTTCCCTTCTTCTTCTCTAGATCTGAAGCTTTCTCTCTAATGGTGGCTACCTTTCTCCTTTTTGCTTATTTTCTATACTTTTCTCTCTTTTAGGGTAGCTCTCCTGTAAATGAGGTTAAGAGATCCTTAAATAGAGGTTTGGGATGAGTTTAGGAGGGCTAGGGCTTCATTAGTTCGTGTTTCTAGAAGGTTTCACGCATCCCAAGGCGGCTTAAGTGTTTTGGGATAAATTAGGGTTTGGAAAAGAGGCTGGGCGCCCATGGGGTGGTGCCCAGGTGACTGCATAGGGTGGGAGCCACAGGGCTGGTGCCTATGTGGACTGGTTCATGGTAGGCGCCCATGGGGTGGAGCCTACGTGGTTCGGATCATTCTCAAAGTTTGGTCCCATCTGAAGTCGGAATAGAATGGATAGATGTTCAATTGAGGGGACCTACACTAGCACTTAATTGACTGGGCGCCACAAGGGTGGTGCCCAGGTGGACTGGACAGTGTGGGCGCCCACCACAGGGTGCCTATGTGGACTGGAGAGTGTGGGCGCCACAAGGGTGGTGCCTAGATGGAAAGTTGTTTGGGTCTCAGTTTGGAGTGGTTACGGGCTGCCCTAAGTTAAGTTTGTGGAATAATAGGGTGGGCGCCACACATGTGGTGCCTAGGTGGGCTGAAGAGTATGGGCGCCACACATGGGGCGCCTAGATGGAATAAAGAGTGGGGTGGGCGCCACACATGGGGTGCCTAGGTGGAGTCAATTCATTTTCGGAGTTTGGTCCCTACGTTGAGTGGTTCCGGTCCATTTTAGGTCAAACTAGTGATTTTGGAGGGTGGGCGCCACACATGGGGCGCCTAGATGACTATGAGTAGTGTTGGCGCCACACATGGGGCGCCTAGGTGAATTTGAGTAGGGTGGGTGCCCCTTGGGTGGTGCCTAGATGGATTCCCGTTACTCTTTCTAAGGCAAACTTCGGAAACTCATAACTTTTGATCCGCTTATCGGATTTGGACGTTCTACATACCGTCGGAAAGCTCTCGAAGTGAAGAATCCAATGGTCCAACTGTCCTAATGATTATGGGCTGAGAAAAGAGGGGGACCTCTGGATCAATGGATCCGGCTTCCTAACTTAGGATAATCGGATGGTATTTAGGCAAGCCAAGTGTAATCTTTGTAAGAACTGGCCTAAGCATGTCTTAAGTGGTCCGAAAGAAGCTTGAATAGTGTTGTGGTCCGCTCCTTGTGTGAAAGGTGAGTTGGACTCGAGATCTCAATGTGATTCGGCTTTCTTCTCACGAATTTCTAGAAGTCGTTGAACTAAGTCTGAGACTATCAAAAAGCATCTTCATTGTCATTAATTAATCTGAATTATGCCATTAATAATTCAATTATGAGTGAAATGGGGGCATCGCTATATATGACAGGTGTTTAAGGCTATCATAGGGGCCAAATGAGGTGTCTACAGACGACCCAAACTTCCTCTTGCCGGACGCCATCTGACTTTCCAATGCCCTTTCCAGATGCCAGCTTCACATCAAACTCCTTCTTGGAAAGCCCCCGATATGCCGAAAAGCTCTCCGCGAACCACTTCGCAAAGCCGGCAGTCCGGGAAGTCAACAACACAGGATAAGAGATCATGGTTGTAGTGTCTTCAGCACTATAGAAAGCCCATGCATTTCTCCCGTCCTGTAAACCTCCAAAGCGCTTCACCATGCTTGAAGGCGCTCCAACAACGTCTTGAGAAACACCCAACTACAAAGCAAAGCGAGAGAGTACATACGACTGGATGTCGACGAAAAGATGTCTGCGGTACACCATCGTGCCGACACGTATGCTGAAAAGCCACTCCTTCACTGCATTCATCAAGGAGTAATGCCTTCCCGACCCCGCCCTGGTAGAGTCTCGGGAGGCACCAAAATCAAAAGCCTTCTTCTGCAACTCTGGAGAAAGCTTCACTGAAGACTGCCCCATTTCGACGTCCCTGAATCGTCGGATCCTCATGCGGGTAAACAAAAGTGATTCGGACACGGGTTTGCCCTTAGCCAGCCGAATCATCAGAGGATCATCATCCTGTGCGGCACCCAACCGGTGGAAGCCAGGACAGTGGTACACGTACCACGAATAAAATATGTGGGCTGAAAATACCCTATTCATAGGGAGCCCAAGCCGAACCAAAAAAGCAGCAGCCTGCAGTTCGGTACACAGGTAGGAGTAAAGAGCTGGCACCAAAGCAAGCTGCTCTCCAAACGCCATCTGACAAGCCAGAAAAATACAATGCGGCCTGATGTGCGTTCCATCTCCTCCAGCAAAAATAGCCTCACCAAGCCAATAAGTGAGGTAAACAGCGAGATCTCTCCGCAGTGCAATGTCAGAACATATGGCGTTTGTACTCGCACAGAAATCTTTCAACTCTTTTTGCATAGCCAAGATCTTCTTCGAACTTGGATCCTGAGCCCTAGCTTCCTGGGTCACACTATCAGAAGACTCCCTGCTATCAAAAAAGTTGGGGAACGAAGAGGTAGAACTCTTCCAACTGCTGGATCTAACTTTCAAGCCCTCCTTCTCATTTAAAAAATCATAAAAGGCGATGGGCTGAAAGTACAGAAGCCTGAACTCCTCAGACTGCTCCTTAAGGACGCTGTCGATCGGCATAAACTCCTCATAGAGTTTGCCAAGGATGGGCAATCCAGTAATGGCACTCAGCTCCTTCAAAGAGAAACCAATCTCACCATTCGTCACAACGAAGGTATTGGTTTGTGGAAGGAATGATTCCAGCATAGCCATGAAGGCCTCGTCGGAAAAGATCACGGTCTCCCTAAAGGTGCGGACCGCATCAAAAATCCCGGCTTCCTTCAAAACGGCGCCAGCAATCAGCAGGACGCGATCAGTCCACGACTTCCACTCGGAGTCAGCATTGAAACGACCACGAAGTCGAAAAGGCTTTATCCAATTGCTGCCGTCACCGCTGAAAATACCAAGGCCCACCGGTCTCAAATCGACCGACGGATAATCAGAACCCTGGTAGCCGCTGGATGGCATCAACAGGTCCATGTCAACAGGCGACCTCTCCGTATATCCAGGAGAACCGCCAACAAAAACCCCGGTCTTGATTACATTTGTCCTTCTCACCCAGCTTGGAGGATCTTCCCTCTTAGAGCACGTGGGGGCAAGGCTCATGATCGAGACGGTGCGATCAAACGTCGACCAAGTAGCAACAGTCTTCTTCTCACCATCTGCTGTGAAAGAGAACTGAAAACATCTCCTCTGGTATGTCATGTCATCAGGGACGGCATCACCAAAGAAGAAGGTAGGCTTGGGTAAAACACT
Organism: Litsea cubeba; assembly: GCA_012931725.1. Lineage (NCBI taxonomy): Eukaryota > Viridiplantae > Streptophyta > Magnoliopsida > Laurales > Lauraceae > Litsea > Litsea cubeba. The sequence continues at coordinate 58,271,633 of CM022949.1, forward strand.
CTGATCTCCCATCACCCATGGACGACTGCTTACCATGATCTTATAGAATTCCTCTCCCTTGAGAGCGATCAGTCGCTACCTCATCTCATCTCTGTTGAGGGAGTCATATTCTTCCTGACTTCTCTCAACATACTAAACCTTCTCAAAGGCCTGCTGAACGGCCGGATTAGAAGTTCTAGCAGATCGACGAGGTATGCTTGTAGCAAGCTCTTTACTCTTGTTCGTTCTGGAGGAACCACCTGCAAAGATTGGAAAAGAAAAAGATCAAACATCAAAATGACAGAATTTCGCTAAAAAAAATCTGGCAAAATTTTGACATGACTCCGGGGCAATTCCAAAGAAAAGGAACTATCCCGAAAGAAATAGAAAGCTTGAAGATGGGCTCAACATTGCTGCGAGCTCTGAAACTCCAAACTTTCGAAACCTCAAAGTCTCCGCAAAATCAGGAAGGGCTCAACATCGCTGCGAGCTCCAAATTCCCAAATTTGCAAAAACTTTCAGGTATGCTATCACATCATGCTACAATTCAATTTTCAAAAAAAATATACATGCATGAACATCTTGGTTTGCGAAAAAAAATGCATTATCATGATGAGCAAAAAAAAAACGAAAGAAACTTTCTCAAAAAAAAAAGAGGGAAAGAAAACAAAAAAAAAGAAAAATAAAAAAGGGACTGGCCCACAGGCCACGTGGCCGTACGGCCAGATCCGGCCCACAAAAAAAAAAAAAAAGAAGGCACGAAAAAAAAAGGAAGGAAAACACGTGTAAAAAAAAGTGAAAACACGTGGAAAAAAAAGAAACAAACAAACAAAAAAAAAGAAAGAACTTTTTTTTCCTACAATGGGGTTTTCTTGAGAAAGGGAACTTACTTGAAACCATTGATGGAGAAGAAGAAGAAGAAGAGTCTTGAAGATCTTGAAGAAGAAGAACTCTTGGTCTTGAAGCCCTCTTGGGATTGTTGCAAAAGAAAGCAATAAGAGCAAGAGATCCAACCTCCTCCTTGCTTTTATAGAAGAGAGCAAACCAAAGAAGGAAAGAAGAAAGAGGTAAGTGTTACTAATTAGTAACCTTACCAAAAGAAAGAAATTAGAAAGATTCTTTCCCAAAAGAAAGATATCTTGAGGGATTCTCTCCCAAAAAGAAATCAATGACTGATTTTCTCCCAAAAGATAGGATCAATGAAAGATTCTTTCCCAAGGGAAAATATCTTGAGATATTCTCTCCCAAAATAAAGGGAACGTGAGAGATTCTCTCCAAGTAAAGATATTCTTAGATATTCTCTATCCAAAGGAGATATTTTTGGATATTCTTTACAAAAATGACACCATATGAGATCTAAGCCATTTCAAAAGCTTAAGGTCCCATGGGTTAGCCCATATGAGCCAGGTTTGACCACCTAGGCACCAAAAAAAAAAACAAATTGGGCTTTTAGTCAAAGAGAAATCCCTCTTACCAAGAGCATACAAAAATGGTTCCATGCCTCTTTTAAGTTGATTCGACCATACAAAAGAGAATTCCAAGCCCCATGAGCTTCCAAAAATCAAACCATCCAGCCTCATCTACCAAATTGAGCCAAAATCTTGAAATTGACATTCTGCAAAAAACCAAAAACCAAAGCCTGATCCCTTAACTTGCCACATACAGCCTGTTAGGTCACAAAATCAAAACCAAAATTGATCCCCCAACATTCCACATACAGCATGTTGGGTACACGGTCAAAACCAAACCCGACCCCCTAACCTGCCACATACAGCCTGTTAGGTCACAAGGTCAAAACCCAAATTCACATCCCTGATGTCATCTTAAAGACTTTGCCTCAAGATGGTACGTGATCCCTCTCACTACCATAAAATTCCCCTGGAAGCTCAAAAGGCTACAAATACCAAAAAGAAAGACTGCTCAAAGACTCTTGGTCAAGTCACAGGCTCTCCTTCACAAATCTCTTCGAGGCACATCTACTACAAAAGTTAAGCAACTCGTCGCTGTACCTTGAGGGGGCATTTGTTGACATCAAAAATGTCACTTTGCCTCTTCAAGATCCAAAGAGCTACATGAAGTCGCAACCTGCCACAAATAGGCAATGCTACTTCCCAAAAATCAAATCTTGTCAGAATCAAACAAAAACTGCAAGATCCTTCAAGACAGCCAAAAGAGGAGTACACAAGAAGTTTCAGGCCATTTCAAAATCATTTGGCCTAACTTCGCTTCTCCGGCAGCTGAAAAGGAGCTCCCGGCGGCGAAAGCATCGGAGACACCAAATCTTCGATCAGAGCCAATGGATGGTCTCAAAATACATCCAAAAGGCTCCACGTCAAGTTCCGAGTCAAATCGATAACGTTTGACCCTACATCAACCCTCGAACAGCTAAATTAAGCCTCTCGGCGGTGAGAACTACCTTGACCATCACTCATCAGATAGAGTACATGGACGGCTTCAAAATGCTTACAAAGGGCTACACGTCAAATTTCAGGTCATTTCGACAACATTTGACCATACTTTGATGCTCGGAAGCCAAATCAGGCCTCTCGGCGGCGAAGATCCCCGGGACCATGGTTTCTAAGACAGAGCCTATAGATCATCTTAAAATGACTCCAATAGGTTCCCTGTCAAATTTCAAGTCAATCGGACATCGGTTGACCGCACATCAAACCGTGACATCTTCATCGCGATAAAAGTAAGTCTACTGGTGATAGGGCCCCAAACGGCTTCAAAACTCAAACAAAAGCCTATGGTTGGTCTTATTTATTGCTCAGCAGGCTTCACCCCAAATTTTAGGTCATTCCGACATCGTTTGACCCAGTTTCAGCTTCTGACGGAAAATCAGCAGCTCTGCGCAACAAAGTCTTCAGCTTTCTCAGAAAATTAGAAACTTTGCAAAATAAAATGCAAGGATTCTCATCAGGTTTTCTACAGGAAAATCAGGCCAATAAATGATCAAAAATGTCAAGGAAAAATACAGAAGAAAAAAAGAATCGAAAAACAGTAAAAACGGACACAAAACGGGACAAAAGGGGGAAAACCTCCCCCAGGGTCTAAGCCCCTGCGACCCTAGGGCCCGGGATCGCCGGGAGGGCCCCGGAAACCTCGTTTTTCACCGTTTTTTCGTGATTCGAAGCGTCCGGCCTCTGGTATTTTCCAAAATTCATACTTTTGAGACACCAAATCCTCTGACATCCATAAAAAACACGGGTTAATCATTAAGAGTATCGAAATCAACATTGATCGCCAACTGGTCAACCAAAAAAAAGTGTGCTTTCTACCCGACCAATCGAGAAATCGACAGGACAGATGGCACCGACCCGTTGTTGGCAACCAACACCTGAAGTTACATGGTCATCTGATGTCGATCTACATGAAGATCCAACGATGATCATCGCCAGAAGAATCCCAAAAGACGCGGCACGGCCCGCGACTCTTCAACTGCTCGGCGCCCACTTAATGCGATTAATTGACTAGCTTTATTACAGTCATTAATCCATTTCTTTGGACGGCCCAATCAGAAGCAAGCATCCGGGAGTTACAAGTCAAGAGATTCATGGCATTTAACCCATGAAACTCCTCCCATCATGGCGATTAAAGGCGATTAAATGCCTTTAATCTCCTCTGGCCAATCAGAAGCCAAGAAAAAGGAGTTACAAAATAAAGAATTCAATCTTGTAACTCCTCCCTTTATGTAGCTTTATGACAATTAAGGCTCATAAACCCTCCTAAATGGCTACCTAAAAGCCTATAAATAGGAGAGCTCTCCAAGAAGAAAAAAACACAGACAGACAGCAGAGAAAACAAACAACAGACTGCAGAAAATTCGGAAACTCAGACAGAAAAAGGCATCAAAAAAGAGAAAACTCTGCGGAAATCCTACACCGACCACCACTACAAGGTGACAAAAGTCCCTTGGGGGGTACCCCCCCAAGGTCCTTGCCTTCTCCTTCTGCCTCCAATGGCTTAGACGTGACTTTTCAGCCCGTCTACTTAGTTTTTTATTGGACATAGGACCTCCTCTTGGTCTTTGTCCTCTAAAAACCTGAGGTTATAGCCAAACCAAGCGAATCAATAGCATCCTCTGTTCTCATCTGCATGGATGATGGCGAAGTCCACATATCGCTACTACCAAAAGGACATTTTATATCGGTTGCAAAAACTGCCCTATATCGGTTTTTAATATAACCGATATAATATCTTCAGTCAAGATTTTTTATATCGGTTAATATTTTTTTATATCGGTCAACTTTTTTTTTTATATCGGTTACATAGTAACCGATATAATAATCTCTATATATAATATCGGTTAGCTATATTTTATATCGGTTTTTATGAAACCGATATTATATAGTTTTATAAAACCGATATAATATCTATCTTTTTACATCGGTTCTTCTTAAACCACTTCATTTTTTTAATATCGGTTTTGGCCCGCTGAAACTAGCGAATTCCTTCCCCCGTTTTTTTTCTCCTCCTGCGCTGCGCTCTCACTGCGTCAAAACTAAAATGCCCAAATCTCATTACCATACCCCAACCCTAAAATCAATCGCCTTCTTTCCCCCTTCTCTTCCCTCTCGATCAGTCGATCCCCCTCTCCCCCCTCCTTCGTCGCCAGTGGATAATCACGTGGAAGGGGGCAGAGCACCCTGCCTTCCGACCCAACGCCACAGATCCCATCCCACCGCCAGTGACCAAATGGAGAAGAAGAGTCTCCTCCGCCTCCGATGTCCGCCTCTCCTTTCCCGCAAATCTCAAACCCTAACCTCCTCGATGATCTCTCGTCGTCGTCTGAGACGCCATCGCCTTCTCTGGCGCCGGCCCTCCTCCACCTCTCGTTCAACCAGGATGACGGCTGCTTCGCCTTCGGCACCGAGAATGGCTTCCGGATCTACAACTGTGACCCTTTCCGTGAGATCTTCCACCGCGACTTCGACCGAGGCATGATCGGAGCCGTGGAGATGCTCTTCCGCTGCAACATCCTAGCGCTCATCGGCGGCGGGGTGGAGCCACAGTACCCGCCAAATAAGGTGATGATATGGGACGACCACCAGAGCCGGTGCATCGGAGAGCTGTCGTTCCGGTCGAAGGTGCGGACGGTGCGGCTCCGGCGTGACCACATCGTGGTGGTGCTGGAGCAGAGGGTTTTTTTGTACAATTTTGTGGATCTAAAGCTTATGTAGGAGATCGAGATGAAGAGTTGGGGGAGAAGATGAGTGTCTTTTTCAGTGATGAGGGAGGTGGTTCTGCTTCTGTTGGTGCCATAGCTGGGTATGAATAGTTGCGGTCGTTGAGCTTATCAATGAGCACTGGTTCTCAGTCTAGCTGTGTTACAGCCTCACAGCAGATCTCAGCAGCTGGAACTGTTGAATGTGCGGCCATGGATACAAAGAAGAGAGGAAATGACGTGAGTCTACCACAACAACGCGGAACTGTTTCCCGAGCTCATGTGCATACAGTAATATCATTTCAACTACACTGGATGATCCATATGTGAGCAGTACGTCTCCCTCTCCAATCTTTGTTACAGCATGTCTAACTATAGCCTTATCAGCGAGTACTATCTTCTCATTTATAAAACGATCAATGTCTAATTGAAGTGCGGCTTTTGCCTTTGACTCTGAAAGAGTCGAAGGCAAGGAGGCAATTCTATTCTTCAAGATTCTAATAGCGTTTCCCATGCTGATTGAAAGTGGCCTGCACTCAATAAGAAATGAAATGTAACTACCAATTTTTGCCGTTAAGTCCCGATTAAGGTTCTTTTCTGGTGGTGTGAAATAGTCTCTAATGGCTTCTTGAAATGCTAGAAGCATTGCAACACAACGAGTGTTACCACCAGAAATATCCCCTGCCAGATATTGTAATCCAACCTGAAATCATTGGTTGAAAAGATGTCAAGAATGCAGGTAAGATCTGTTTGTGGAAACAAACTCAAAATAATCTGGAACCTGATTTGTTGTTCAAAAGGAAAAAGATGGAACCTTTTTAAAGATAAAACATGCAACAGTACCAGAGGTAAGGATACAGGTGAATAAAATATGGAGTGAGGAAACCACTTTGCTGCTTTTCAAGGGAGAAAACAAGCGAGAAAGAAAACCCCACTTTTGTAACATCCAAACTTGCAACTGTCCCAATTTTTCTCTGACAAAAAAGCTGGCCCAATTCAATGCTGAATGTCACTTCAGTCTTAAGTGACATTTGGCCAGCCACATTTCATGGGGCTAGGTTTCTTGACACAACCCAATTCAATGCAGAATATCACTGCAGCCTAAGTGATATTTGGCCAGCCACAATTCATGGGGATAGGTCTCTTGACACAATGTTCTCCCCCCAAAGAATTCAGACCATTATGTAGATTTTGCCCAGTTGCATCACAAATTACTGTACTACAAACCTGTATATAATCATTAATCCAACCAACAACTGTCTGCAGGCGGCATATGTCACAAGCAACTTGTTCATAGGAAGTCCATTGATACATTTGGGCAGAGAACATCCCAGTATAGAGGTGTCACAAGGTCAGAAACAACTCCTCCTTTCTGTCATTTTGGTCACCAGTTTATGGTATCTTGTTCATGTATGGTGCTTAGGGAGGGTATGTATGCTTCCCATTGGCAGCTAGAATGGATTCATTTATGGTGCTTAGGGAGGGTATGTATGGTGCTTAGGGAGGGTATGGTGCTTATCCTATGTTATCTGTGTTGGGATTGGTGTATGCCCTAAAGCCCACTAGCTGCACTCTCATCTTTTATTACTGGATATTTATTGGTTATTTAATGGAATGACTCTTTTCTGCTTAAACATGTATATATGTATGGTTGTGTAAGGCCCATTGTTTCTAGTAAATGAATTAGGTGTGTAGTGGCTACACACAGATAGGTCTAATTCATGGACACTGGAAACAACATATTTGTTCATAACTGAGAGATAGAGCTGGGCATTTCATCTTGGTATAAGTTATAGTGAGAGACTCTCCTGTATTCAGGGTGACTTACCTAAGTCATGGGAGGCCTTTCCCGGATTCATCTCATTAGTGCATATGCAATGCATTGCACAGGACTATGGTAGGTGTGATCTCTAAAATAGTACTATCACAGAAAGAGATCAAGTCACCTCATGCTACTGAGTGACCAATGCTCTTAATCTTGAGCATTTGTGGATGAACTGACGAAGTCAAGTTCTTGTACTTTAATTCACTATGGGTGAGATTCTTTTCATGGGTCAACAGCTCTATGTTTTGGGTACTCGGACTTGATCAGTTGGGACGTGCAGATGCAATAGAGAATCTATGCCATCTAATGATGGAATGATCGTCCCCTTAGAATTATCCGATTAATCATCAAAATCTAAGATCTTAGTATATGGATGTTCCATATGGATATTGAACTCGTGGGTCGCTCCCTGGACCAAGAGAATGATATCCGGATGATGATTATGTTAAGGATATGAAGTTCTAAGGTTTAGATGTAATTGGAAAGGTTGATAGTACATGTGATAACCTGACTCGATTATGGATGTTACATAGAGGGGCATTCAGGTCATTACACTTAGTAGGTCGAAGACAACTGTCATTTTATGACGAGCTTATTATATTATATATTTGTCCTTGGAGTTCAACCATAACTCTTTAGTGGAATGAGTTAAGGTTAAAATGGTCTTTATATTGCTATGGGTTTAGCATGGACATTTTGGTCATTTTGGGAGCCAATGGCAAATATGTCTTTTGGTCCCTTCTCTAGTCACTTTTCAAAATTGGCATAGTTTCCTAAAATGTTTAGATAACATAAGGATGAATTATTTTAGTGGAATTGAGTTTAAATTCAAATAGGCCTTTGATGGCATACATGAATTTAATTCTAGATAAATTATATGTGGGCCATGGTGTGCATTAGTATGTGGGACGTCCATAATGGGATTTCCATGGATAAGGTTTCCAACTTTGAGTAGGACTCTCTACTTGGAAGGTTGGACTCCTCTTTGGATTAGTATTCCCATGAGAAAGTTTCCTTTTTAGATTAGAAACTTAAATTAGTAAGTGTTGTTCAACTAGGATTACTAATTTCAAAGTTTGTGGGAAGTTCCTTAGTTTCCTTTTCTAATTGGAGTATTTCTTAAAGGAAATAAATCTTTCCTTTTAGGACATCTATGAGAATTAGAAAAGATAAACTTTTAGGAAAGCAATCCAAAGTTTCTATAAAAGGGAGAGACACTTTTCTTTTGGACGTCCACAACAAGAAAGAACACAAAGTGTTCCACACGTCCAGCCTTGGGTTCTTTTCTTCTTCATTAAAGATAGTTCAAAGTCTGAGATTTTTCCTTAGAAAAATAGTTCTCAATTCCTAGATTAAGATCCCACCATCTTAGCCAATCAGATCTGGAAGTGAGATAGAGAAGAAGATCAAAGGCAATACTACTGCAGAAAATTCCAGCAAGTTGTTTGGTAATATGCAAGTCTGACTTCGGGCCTTTGGATCTATTTTTTTTAGAGATTTGAAGTCTACAAATCTTCGAGGTAATAGTCTTCTTCATTCTCCTTAAATTATACACTTGTTGGTCATGAATTCATGGAGTTCTCATACAATCTATATGGCTGATTTATGCTGCCCAAATCAGATTTTTAAATATTTGTCATGTTACAAATTAGCCATGAATGTCTTCCGCTAGTGAAATTCAGATCTGAATCGCAGTTTCTTTCGTTTTGGTCACCAGTTTATGGTATCTTGTTCATGTATGGTGCTTAGGGAGGGTATGTATGCTTCCCATTGGCAGCTAGAATGGATTCATTTATGGTGCTTAGGGAGGGTATGTATGGTGCTTAGGGAGGGTATGGTGCTTATCCTATGTTATCTGATACCTATCCCTCCCTCTGCTTCATTTAGAAATTGGGTTTTTTCCTGATCCCTTTGTGGTGAAATTGAAAACCAGGGAATAAAAATGAAAGATTAGAACATCAAAATGAAGAAGGAAAGAACAAGCAGTGTAAAGATGACGGTAATACAGAAAAGAAACAGGTAACTTTGTGGATGCTTTTATATTTCACATGTCATCTCTGCAGACATGAATCATCTAAATGTTGGTTGGCCAAAATGCAAGCAATTCCTCTCTTTACTTTTGACAGAATATATGGCTGTCTGTTCTTCTGTGCATTAAAATTAGGTGATATACTGTTTTTCTATTTTTCCTTCTGAGACATTGTTCCACAGTGACTACCCATATTGATTTAGGTCAGATAAGCTGGAAAAACAAATTGAATTCCATGGATACAGTTGACGTGAAAAAATGGTGGAAATGGGGCTTTTGGTCCTCACCTATAATGTATGTACAGAATGCAATCTCAGTCAATGAGTTTATATGAGTGAGTTTCTCTCTCGGTATATTCTAAATCTGGCATCTGTGTAAGTTTGTATTTGCCCTGATTACAGTGAGTTTGAATATACTGGCAGATCGAATGGTCATTCATTTCACTTGTTGAGATTAGTTTGAGTTCTTTGTTAGTGCATGATTATGGAGTACTAGATTCTGTTAGCTTTATGGTTGATGGACCGCGCTCCCGGATGCCCGGGTTCCTACCGAGGTCGGCGGACGTGGGAGTCCGTTTGGTTCCGACCCTTTCGTAACCGGGGGCAAGGGGGGCGTGCATCAACATTTCTTTTTTTGTGGGTGTGCCAGATTTTCTACTTTTACTTGGAATTGCAAGTGGTGATCCGGAGATCAACCTTCGCAAGTAAAAGGGAAATCAACTTCTTTCAAGTTTTCCATTGCACATATATTTAAGAAAAGAGACATTTTCTTGATTTGCCGTGAAAGGCGATTTTTTTTGGCATTTATAGCCGATTTTGGCGTTTATAGCCGATTTTTGGCGTTTATAGCCGATTTTGGCATTTATAGCCGATTTACAATCCTTATCAACAATGAAAGACAAGAATTGTGATTTTTGTCTCTTTTGAAAAAATACAAACTACAATGAAAAGCAAGAAAAGGAGGATCTAACTTCTCAGGAGATTGTGGGGGACTCGTTTAGATTGACGGTCGCAAGCCATATGTGGGCTTCGCCATCATCCATGCAGATGAGAACAGAGGATGCTATTGATTCGCTTGGCTTGGCTATAACCTCGGGTTTTTAGAGGACAAAGACCAAAAGGAGGTCCTATGTCCAATAAAAAGCCGAGTAGACGGGCTGAAAAGCCATATCTAAGCCATTGGAGGCAGGAGGAGAAGGCAAGGACCTTGGGGGGGGGGGGGTACCCCCCAAGGGACTTTTGTCACCTTGTTGCGGTGGCCAGTGTAGAACTTCCGCAGAGTTTTCTCTCTTTTTCCTTTCTCTGGATTTCTGTCTGTGTGTTTGTGTTTTTTTCTCTGATGTTTCTGATGTTCTTTCTTCTTGGAGAGCCCTCCTATTTATAGGCTTTTAGGTAGCCTTTTAGGTGGGTTTATGGGCTTTTATTGTCATTAAGCCGCATAATGGGAGGAGTTACAAAATTGAATTGTTTATTTTGTAACTCCTTTTTCTTGGCTTCTGATTGGCCGGAGGAGATTGAGGGCATTTAATCGCCTTTAATCGCCATGATGGGAGGAGTTTCATGGGTTAAATGCCATGAATCTCTTGACTTGTAACTCCCGAATGCTTGCTTCTGATTGGGCCTTCCAAAGAAATGGATTAATGACTGTAATAAAGCTAGTCAATTAATCGCATTAAGTGGTCGCCGAGCAGCTGAAGAGTCGCGGGCCGTGCCACGTCTTTTGAGATTCTTCTGTTGATGATCATCGATGGATCTTCATGTAGATCGACATCAGATGATCATGTAATTTCAGGTGTTTGTTGCCAACAGCGGGTCGGTGCCATCTGTCCTGTCGATTTCTCGATCGGTCGGGTAGAAAGCACACTTTTTTTGGTTGACCGGGTGGCGATCAATGTGTTTTCGATACTCTTGATGATTGACCCGTGTTTTGGACGGATGTCAGAGGACTTGGTGTCTCAAAAGCATGAATTTTGGAAAGTACCAGAGGCTGGGCTCTTCGAATCGCGAAAAAAACGGCGAAAACCGGGGTTTCCGGGGCTTTCCCGGCGACCCCGGGTTCCAAGGTCGCCGGCGACCCTGGCCCAGGGTCGCAGGGGCCTGCGACCCTGGGGGGGTTTTCCCCCTTTCGTGTCCCGTTTTGCGTCCGTTTTTGCTGTTTTTCGATTCTTTTTTCTTCTGTACTTTTCCTTGACATTTTGACCATTTATTGGCCTAATTTCTTTGTAGGAAACCTGATGAGAATCCTTGCATTTTACTTTGCAAAGTTTCCAATTTCCTGAGAAAGCCGAAGACTTTGTCGCGCAGAGCTGCCGATTTTCCGTCAGAAGCTGAAACTGGGCCAAACGATGTCGGAATGACCTGAAATTTGGTGTGAAGCCTCCTGAGCAATAAATAAGACCAACATAGGCTTTTGTTTGATTTTCGAAGCCGTTTGGGGTCCTATCACCTGTAGACTTGCTTTTTGTCGCGATGAAGATGTCGCGGTTTGATGTGCGGTCAATCGATGTCCGATTGACTTAAAATTTGACAGGGAACCTATTGGAGTCATTTTAAGATGATCCATAGGCTCTGTCTTGGAAACCATGGTCCCGGAGAGCTTTGCCGCCGAGAGGTCTGATTTGGCTGTCGGAGAAGCGAAGTTAGGCCAAATGATTTTGAAATGGCCTGAAACTTCTTGTGTACTCCTCTTTTGGCTGTCTGGAAGAATCTTGCAGTTTTTGTTTGATTCTGACAAGATTTGATTTTTGGAAGCAGCATTGCCTATTTATGGCAGGTTGCGACTTCATGTAGCTCTTTGGATCTTGAAAAGGCAAAGTGACATTTTTGGTGTCAACAAATGCCCCCTCGAGGTACAGCGGCGAGTTGCTTAACTTTTGTAGTCGATGTGCCTCGAAGAGATTTTTGAAGGAGAGCCTGTGACTTGACCAAGAGTCTTTGAGCAGTCTTTCTTTTTGGTATTTGTAGCCTTTTGAGCTTCCAGGGGAATTTTATGGTAGTGAAAGGGATCACGTACCATCTCGAGGCAAAGTTTTGAAGATGACATCAGGGATGTGGATTTGGGTTTTGACCTTGTGACCTAACAGGCTATATGTGGCAGGTTAGGGGGTCGGGTTTGGTTTTGATCGTGTGACCCCAACAAGCTGTATGTGGAATGTTGGGGGATCAATTTTGGTTTTGATCTTGTGACCTAACAGGCTGTATGTGGCAAGTTAGGGGATCGGGTTTTGGTTTTTGGTTTTGGTCTTGTGACCTAACAGGCTATATGTGGCAAGTTAGGGGACCAGGATTTGGTTTGATGGAATGTCAATTTCAAGAATTTGGCTCAATTTGGTAGATGAGGCTGGATGGTTTGATTTTTGGAAGCTCATGGGGCTTGTTGACACCAAAAATGTCACTTTGCCTCATCAAGATCCAAAGAGCTACATGAAGTCGCAACCTGCCATAAATAGGCAATGCTGCTTCCAAAAATCAAATCTTGTCAGAATCAAACAAAAACTGCAAGATTCTTCCAGACAGCCAAAAAAGGAGTACACAAGAAGTTTCGGGCCATTTCAAAATCATTTGGCCTAACTTCGCTTCTCCGACAGCCAAATCAGGCCTCTCGGCGACAAAAGCTCTCCGGGACCATGGTTTCCAAGACAGAACCTATGGATCATCTTAAAATGACTCCAATAGGTTCCCTGTCAAATTTCAAGTCAATCGGACATCGGTTGACCACACATCAAACCGCGACATCTTCATCGCGACAAAAAGCAAGTCTGCAGGTGATAGGACCCCAAACGGCTTCAAAACTCAAACAAAAGCCTATGGTTGGTCTTATTTATTGCTCAGGAGGCTTCACACCAAATTTCAGGTCATTCCGACATCGTTTGGCCCAGTTTTCAGCTTCTGACGGAAAATCGGCAACTCTGCGCGACAAAGTCTTCGGCTTTCTCAGGAAATTGGAAACTTTGCAAAATAAAATGCAAGGATTCTCATCAGGTTTCCTACAAAGAAATCAGGCCAATAAATGGGTCAAAATGTCAAGGAAAAGTACAGAAGAAAAAAGAATCAGAAAAAAGCAAAAACGGACGCAAACGGGACACGAAAAGGGGGAAAACCCCCCCCAGGGTCGCAGACCCCTGCGACCCTGGGCCAGGGTCACAGGCCCCTGCGACCCTGGCCCAAGGTCGCAGGCCCCTGTGACCCTGGGCCAGGGTCGCCTGCGACCTTGGACCCCGGGGTCGCCGGGAAAGCCCCGGAAACCCCGGTTTTCGCCGTTTTTTCGCGATTCGAAGGGCCCAACCTCTGGTACTTTCCAAAATTCATGCTTTTGAGACACCAAGTCCTCTGACATCCGTCCAAAACACGGGTAAATCATCAAGAGTATCGAAGACAGTATTGATCGCCACCCGGTCAACCAAAAAAAAGTGTGCTTTCCACCCGACCGATCGAGAAATCGACAGGACAGATGGCACTGACCCTCTGTTGGCAACAAACACCTGAAATTACATGGTCATCTGATGTCGATCTACATGAAGATCCATCGATGATCATCAACAGAAGAATCTCAAAAGACGTGGCACGGCCCGCGACTCTTCAGCTGCTCGGCGACCACTTAATGCGATTAATTGACTAGCTTTATTACAGTCATTAATCCATTTCTTTGGACGGCCCAATCAGAAGCAAGCTATTCGGGAGTTACAAGGTCAAGAGATTCATGGACATTTAACCCATGAAACTCCTCCCATCATGGCGATTAAAGGCGATTAAATGCCCTCAATCTCCTCCGGCCAATCAGAAGCCAAGAAAAAGGAGTTACAAAAATAAACAATTCAATTTTGTAACTCCTCCCATTATGCGGCTTAATGACAATAAAAGCCCATAAACCCACCTAAAAGGCTACCTAAAAGCCTATAAATAGGAGGGCTCTCCAAGAAGAAAGGATATCAGAGAGCATCAGAAAAATCAGAGAAAAAAGCACAAGCACACAGACAGAAATCCAGAGAAAGGAAAAAGAGAGAAAACTCTGCGGAAATTCTACACCGGCCACCGCAACAAGGTGACAAAAGTCCCTTGGGGGGTACCCCCCCCCCCCAAGGTCCTTGCCTTCTCCTCCTGCCTCCAATGGCTTAGATATGGCTTTTCAGCCCGTCTACTCGGTTTTTTATTGGACATAGGACCTTCCTTTGGTCTTTGTCTTCTAAAAAACCCGAGGTTATAGCCCAAGCCAAGCGAATCAAATAGCATCCTCTGTTCTCATCTGCATGGATGATGGCGAAGCCCACATATGGCTTGCGACCGTCAATCTAAACGAGTCCCCCACAATCTCCTGAGAAGTTAGATCCTCCTTTTCTTGCTTTTCATTGTGTTTGTATTTTTTCAAAAGAGACAAAAATCACAATTCTTGTCTTTCATTATTGATAAGGATTGTAAATCGGCTATAAACGCCAAAATCGGCTATAAACGCCAAAAATCGGCTATAAACGCCAAAATCGGCTATAAATGCCAAAAAAATCTCCTTTCACGACAAACTAAGAAAAATGTCTCTTTTCTTAAATATATGTGCAATGGAAAACTTGAAAGAAGTTGATTTCCTTTTTACTTGCGAAGGTTGATCTCCGGATCACCACTTGCAATTCCAAGTAAAAATAGAAAATCTGGCACACCCAAAAAAAAAAGAAATGTTGATGCACGCCCTTGCCCCCCGGTTACGAAAGGGTCGGACCCGACGGACTCCCACGTCCGCCGACCTCGGTAGAACCGAGCAGGAGCGCGGTCCATCAGGGCTTGGAATTTTCTTTTGTATGGTCCAATCAACTCAAAAGAGGCATGGAACCATTTTTGTATGCTCTTGGTAAGAGGGATTTCTCTTTGACTAAAAGCCCAAAAAAAATTTCTTTTTTTTTTTTTTTTTTTTGTGTGCCTAGGTGGTCAAAACCTGGCTCATATGGGCTAACCCATGGGACCTTAAGCTTTTGAAATAGCTTAGATCTCATATGGTGTCATTTTTGTAAAGAATATCCAAAAATATCTCATTTGGATAGAGAATATCCAAGAATATCTTTACTTGGAGAGAATCTCTCATGATCCCTTTATTTTTGGGATAGAATATCTCAAGATATCTTTCTTTTGGGAAAGAATCCGTCATAGATTTCTTTTTGGGAGAAAATCCTTCAAGATATCTTTCTTTTGGGAAAGAATCTTTCTAATCTCTTTCTTTGGTAAGGTTACTAATTAGTAACACTTACCACTTTCTCCTTTCCTTCTTTGGTTTGCTCTCCTCTATAAAAGCAAGGAGAAGGTTGGATCTCTTGCTCTTATTACTTTCTTTTGCAATAATCTCAAGAGGGCTTCAAGACCAAGAGTTCTTCTTCTTCAAGATCTTCAAGACTTTTCTTCTTCTTCTCCATCAATGGCTTCAAGTAAGTTCTCCCTTTTTTTTCAAGAAAACTCCCATTTGTAGGAAAAATAAAGTTCTTTCTTTTTTTTTTTTGTTTCTTTCTTTTCTTTTCTTCTTTTTTTTTTCTTTTCCCACGTGTTTGCCTCCCTTTTTTTTTCACACGGGTTTTTTTTTTTTTTTTGCTTTCTTTTCTTCTTTTTTTTCTTCATGTTTTTTTTTTTTGTGTTGGCCGTACGGACAGATCCGTACGGATCTGGCCGTACGGCCACGTGGCCTGTGGGCCACGGCCTGTGGGCCAGTCCTCATTTTTTCTTTTTTTTCTTTCCGTCCCCTTTTTTTTTTTAGAGAAAGTTTCTTTTCTCTTTTTTTTTTGTTTTCCTTTCCCCTCTTTTTTTTTAGAGAAGTTTTCTTTTCTTTCTTTTTTTTTTTTTTTTTTTTTTTTTTTTGCTCATCATGATAATGCATTTTTTTTTTTCGCAAACCAAGATGTTCATTGCATGCATTCAATTTGTAAATTAAATTTGTTAGCATTGAGGTGGATAGCATACCTGAAATTGTTTCGCAAATTTGGGAATTAGAGCGCGCAGTGATGTTGAGCCCTTCCTGATTTTGCGGAGACTTTAGGTTTCGAAAGTTTGGAGTTTCGGAGCTCGCAGCGATGTGAGCCCATCTTCAAGCTTTCTATTTCTTTCGGATAGTTCCTTTTCTTCGGAATTGCCCCGTCATCATGTCCAAAATTTCGCCATATTTTTTTTTAGCGAGATTCTGTCATGTTGATGTTTTGATCTTTTTCTTTTCCATCCTTTTCAGGTGGTTCCTCCAGAGCGAACAAGGGGTAAGAGCCTGCTACAAGCGTACATCGTCGATCTTCTAGATCTTCTAATCCGGCAGTTCAGCATGCTTTTTGAGAAGGTCCAGTATTGTGAGAGAAATCTGGAAGAGTGCGACTCCCTCAACAGAGATGAGATGAGGGCAGCGACTGATCACTCTCAAGGGAGAGGAATTCTATAAGATCATGGTAAGCAGTCGTCCATGGGTGATGGAAGATCAGAGCGTTTTGCCCAAGCCTACCTTCTTCTTTGGTTGATGCAGTCCCTGATGACATGACATACCAGAGGAGATGTTTTCAGTTTTCTTTCACAGCTAGATGGTGAGAAGAAGACTGTTGACTAACCCGGTCGACGTTTGATCGCACCGTCTCGATTCTGAGCCTTGCCCCCACGTGCCCTAAGAGGGAAGATCCTCCAAGCTGGGTGAGAAGGACACATGTAATCAAGACGGGGTTTTTGTCGGCGGTTTCTCCTGGATATACGGAGAGGTCGCCTGTTGATATGGACCTGTTGATGCCCTCCAGCAGCTACCAGGGCTCTGATTATCCGTCGGTCGATTTGAGATCGGTGGGCCTTGGTATTTTCAGTGGTGACGGCAGCAATTGGATCAAGCCTTTCTGACTTCGTGGCCGCTTCAATGCTGACTCCGAGTGGAAGTCGTGGACTGATCATGTCCTGCTGATTGGTGGCGCCGTTTTGAAGGAAGCCGGGATTTTTGATGTGGTCCGCGCCTTTAGGGAGACCGTGATCTTTTCCGACGAGGCCTTCATGGCTATGCTGGAGTCATTCCTCCCACAAACCAATACCTTCGTTGTGACGAATGGTGAGATTGGTTTTTCTTTGAAGGAGCTGAGCGCTATTACCAGATTGCCCATCCTCGGCAAACTCTATGAGGAGTTTATGCCGATTGACAGCGTCCTCGAGGGGCAGTCTGAGGAGTTCAGGCTTCTATACTTTCAGCTCGTCGCCTTCTATGATTTTTTGAAGGAGAAGGGGGGTTTGAAAGTTAGATCTAGCAGTTGGAAGAGTTTTAGCTCTTCATTCCCCAACTTTCTTGATAGTAGGGAGTCTTCTGATAGCGTGACCCAGGAAGCCGGAGCTCAGGATCCAAAGAAGATCTTGGCCATGCAAGAAGAGTTGAGAGATTTCTGTGCAAGTACAAACGCCATATGTCCTGACATTGCACTGCGGAGAGATCTCGCTGTTTTACCTCACTTATTGGCTTGGTGAGGCTGTTTTTGGCTGGCGGAGATGGAACGCACATCAGGCCGCATTGTATTTTTCCGGCTTGTCAGATGGCGTTTGGAGAGCAGCTTGCTTTGGTGCCAGCTCTTTACTCCTACCTGTGTACCAAACTGCAGGCTGCTGCTTTTCTGGTTCGGCTTGGGCTTCCCATGAATAGGGTATTTTTCAGCCCATATCTTTTATTCGTGGTATGTATACCACTGTCCTGGCTTCCATCGGCTGGGTGCTGCACAGGATGATGATCCTCTGATGATTCGACTGGCTAAGGGCAAAGCCGTGTCTGAATCACTTTTGTTTGCCCGCATGAGGATCCGACGGTTCAGGGACGTCGAGATGGGGCAATCTTCAGTAAAGCTTTCTCCGGAGTTGCGGAAAGAAGGCTTTTGATTTTGGTGCCTCCCGAGACTCTACCAGGGCGGGGTCGGGAAGGCATTATTCCTTGACAAATGCAGAGAGAGAGTGGCTTTTCAGCATACGTGTCGGCACGATGGTGTTACCGCAGACATCTTTTCGTCGACATCCAGCCGTATGTACCCTCTCGCTTTGCTTTGCAGCTGGGCTTTTCTCAAGGCATTGTTGGAGCGCCTTCAAGTATGGTGAAGCGCTTTGGAGGCTTACAGGACGGGAGAAATGCATGGGCTTTCTATAGTGCTGAAAGATACTACAGCCATGATTTCTTATCCTGTGTTGCTGACTTCCCGGACTGTCGGCTTTGCAAAGTGGTTCGCGGAGAGCTTTCGGCATATCGGGGGGCTTTCCAAGAAGGAGCTTGATGTGAAGCTGGCATCTGGAAAGGGCCTTGGAAAGTCGGATGGCATCCGGCGAGAGGAAGTTTGGGCCTTCCTTTCTGGAGAGAAGCCACAAGATAGGCTTTCTCGGTGACCAGGGCGTCATTGGTTCTGAAGCTGTTCGAGAGATACCTGATGAGGCTTTGGAGCAGCTAGAACAGGAGGAAGCCGAACTTGGCGCTTGGATGCAAGCGGCACAGAGGCAAGCTTCCGTGGAGTCTACTGGCAAGAGCAGACCATCTAGTGAGGAGTCGACTGGCAAACCTGACTCTGACAGCGGGGCAGGTTCCTCTAAGAAGCGAGCCCGCAGAGGTAAGAGGAGGAGGAGTCATCATCGCAGCAAGGGGCAGCATCAGGATTCTCCTGACTTGGAAGTTCCTCTTACTATCAATGAGGATGTGCCAGTGGATGCTGACGAGCCTCCAGAGAAGAGAAGCCGAGAAGAAGAGACCGTCGGTGAAGGTATGATTCTTCCTTTTTCTCTTTCCATTTCTTTTCATGGGATTTTTTCCATGTTATGATTTGCTTCTTGTTTCTGCTTTTCTTTTTTTTTTTTAGCAGAGGAAGACTTGGTGATGCCTGAGGTCCCAACCGATGAGGTGGTGATGGATCCTGTTGAGGCACCTGAAGAAGAGCCGAGGGACTCTGGAGTAAATCCAGAATCTCCAATTGGTACGACTTCTTTTGCTCTCTTTTTTTTTTTTTGAGTTTGTGACTTGGCTTGCTAACACATTTTTTTTTTGTTGTCAGCTGACTTGCCACAGGGTTCTGATGACTTTGAACCATCGATCGACGCAAACGTTGATGATGCTTTCGATGAGTTCATGGAGGAAGAAAGTGTTCCGCCAGTCGTCGAAGAAGGTATTTTGTAGTTATAACTCTGATAATGATTTTCAAACAGGGTCATATTCATACCTTTTGTGTTTCCTTTGCAGGTTTTGAAGTGGCAGAGGAGGATCCGTCGCGTCCAGAGCAAGAGATGCCAGAGGTTGATCCAGAGGTAGAGATTCCTGGGACCAGCTCTGACAATATTGAGGAGATTCCTCGCGCTGAGATCCCTTCCCGAGCAGGAGTAGATTCAGCTGGAAAGAGTTCTTTTGTTACTCTTTCAACAGATGATGATATGAGTAGCCGACCAACGGAGTTGGGCGAATCCTCAGCTGGGCCATCTCTTCTTTTTGCGAAGAAGGTGGTGATGCGAGTTCTGAGCTCTTGGATTGAGACTCTCTTTTCTGGGCACTTGGAAGCCGGATTTGGCATGATCCAGCATGTGCAGGAGATTCTCAGTGATGCTGAAGAGGCTGGTCTGGATGTCACTTGGTGCCAGGGCGATCGTTGATAGGATCATTGCACTGGGGTGACAAGTGGTTTGAGACCGTGAGTTTGGCTGATGACCAGTTTCTTCAAGGAGATGTTCCTGGACCCTGCTGATAAGGGCTAAGTCTGACCTGGATGAGGCTACAGAAAGCAAGAAGCAGGCAGTCCGAAAGAGGAACTTAGAAGAGATAGCCATCATCAGGTTGACACATGACCTCAACATCCTTGACAGGGAGGTCGATGAGGCCAGGAAACGTCTTGAGCATTTGCAGGCACAAGTTGCTGCCAAGTGGACTGCCATAATAGAGGCTCGCGACAGGGAGAGTGCCTTGATTCACCAGGTTGCAGATGCCAAACGGGTTCTCAAAAGGAAGTCTGATGAGGAGGAACAATGGCAAACTGCTCGAGGTAAGCTTCTTGGTGTGAGAGAAGGGGTACAGCCCACTCCAGCATCTCATGGCAGGTTCCTGAAGAAGCGTGCCTTGGAATCCTTGACGGCTGAGGCTAAAAGTTTGCTTGGGGAGCTGAACTCTTGGCTGGAGACCATTTTTGGTTGAGCTCCTGTATATTTTTTTTTTTACAGAAACCATCCTTCTCTCTTTTCTTTTTTTTTGGTACCACTTGTATTTTTTTTGGTACTTATTTTTTTGTAGTGCTTGTGACACTTTCTCTCTCTTTTTTTTTGGTACCACATGTATTTTTTTGGTACTCTTTTCTCTTTTTTTTTTGTTATCCCTACGCTCACTTGAATCTTTTTGTGATAAAAGTAATTGCTAAATGGGATGCTCTTCTTTTTTTGTTATCCCTACGCTCACTTGAATCTTTTTGTGATAAAAGTAATTGCTAAATGGGATTTGATCAAAAGGTTGTCATTTTGAAAAATCTTTTGTCAAGTGATTGTTTTGGCATGAAAGCCAGGTTTTTTGTTTGTGGCATGGAAGCCAATTTTGGCATGAGAGCCAGCTTTTCTTGTGGCATTGATAGCCGAGTTTTTTTTTTGTGGCATCTATAGCCAGTTTTGGTGGCATTGATAGCCGGTTTGTGGCATTGATAGCCGGTTTGTTTTGTGGCATTGATAGCCGGTTTTTGGTGGCATTGATAGCCGTTTTTTTTTTTTTGAAATCCAAGTTTTTTGTTTGTGGCATTGATAGCCGGTTTTGTTTTGGTGGCATTGATAGCCGGTTTGTGGCATTTATAGCCTGTTTTGATGGCATTTATAGCCGGTTTGTGGCATTTATAGCCTGTTTGTGGCATTTATAGCCGGTCTGGTTTTCAAAAAAAATGCAAGTATCGACTAAAAGTCGCCTCCCTGCTGAATGTTCTTGCAAGTATCGATGGAATGTCGCATCCTTGCTCATTCGGTTGCGAGTATCGATGGAATGTCGCATCCTCGCAGATTTGGGTGCAAGTATCGATGGAATGTTGCATCCTTGCTTTTCAAAATTTTTGGTTTTGCAGGTACTGACTTGATGTCGTTTCCCCATGATTTTTGAAATTTGTGGCTTTCTCGAACCTTAGGGTTATGGATATCAACTGAAATGTTGCGTCTCCACAGTTTTTTAGGTTTTTTTCGAACCTTTGAAATTTGGGTTGTGGATATCAACTGAAATGTTGCGTTTCCACGGTTTTGGATTTTGCAAGTATCGACGAAATGTCGCTTCCCTGCGATTTTGGAAGTGTCGAACGTGGTTCGCTTGCTTCCGATTTGTGCGAGTATCGACTAAGCGTCGCTTCCTCGCGGTTTTTTTTTTTAAAAAACCATTTTTTTTTGTTTAAAGACACGAGGGTCATAAGTTTTGACCTAAAACCATTTTGGCGGTAAAAGGCAGGGTGGACTAGGGTGGAAATGCCTGAATCCGGATTTTGTTTCAAACCATGAATTTTGGGTTCAAGGGTTGAAAATTTTGGACAAGTTAGGGAAAGGTTCCTAAACTTGGATATATATATATATATATTTTTTTTTTTGAACAATGAAACGATGAAAGTAAGCATTGTTTTAGATTTTTAGAAATTTCAATATTTGACATGAAAATTCTAAAAAAGGGTGGGTTTAGTGAGCGTGTACCTGGAAACCGGTTTTGGCCGTACAGGCATTGCTCTTACCCAGTTGGGTAAGTCTTCAAGGGTAGTACCGCTTTAAGAACTTGCCATTGATGGGCAGCATACATCTGTCACCTTCCATGTTTAGGAGTGCATATGCGCCATTGGAGAAAACTTTGTCGATGACGTAGGGTCCCTCCCATTTCGGCTCAAATTTGCCTTTGGATTTGTGAGCGAAGACCATTGGTCTTTTTACCGCAAGAACCAAGTCATTCTTTTTGTAGGCGCGTTGCCTGACCTTTTTATCGAAAGATCCTGCCATACGTGCTTGGTAAAGTTCAATGCTTTGTTGAGCTTCGAGCCGTCTCTCATCGAGATTGTCCAGCTCATGGAGCCGCAATTTGACATTGCTTTCTTGAGTCATGTCATTTTGCAAGGATACCCTCAAGGAAGGAATTTGTACTTCCAAGGGCACGACAGCTTCGCATCCATAGACCAAGGAGAATGGTGTGCTATGGGTTGGTCCTCGAACGGTGGTTCGATAGGCCCACAAAGCTTCAGACATTTTGTCGCTCCAGTCTCTTTTGTGATTAGAGACCATTTTTTTGAGGATTTTGCAGAGTGTCTTTGTCACACCCCGAAACCGGGCCCTGCAGTGATCCGACCTCGGGGTGCGAAATTTTGGGATAAATTTGAAACTTTTTGTTATAGTTCCCAAGATCCGCGTGAATGAGGATAATCACATTCCAACACAATCAGAGTATATTTTTTGCGGAAGCTAAACATGGTGTTACGACCCGGAATCCGTGGCCATCGAGTTCCGTGTCGCACGCAACCAATTCCATAAAGCCATCATATAAGCAGACTGGCATAAATCATATATCAGAACACACTG
The DNA here is from genome assembly GCA_012931725.1 of Litsea cubeba. Lineage (NCBI taxonomy): Eukaryota > Viridiplantae > Streptophyta > Magnoliopsida > Laurales > Lauraceae > Litsea > Litsea cubeba. Next base: position 58,294,129 of record CM022949.1, read on the forward strand.
AGCTGGTAGTAACAAGACTAATTAATTCCCACATATTCAAGTTACAATTAACAAATGTCTTAATTACAACCCAAAGAAAAAGGCTGATAAAGCCATACAAAAATGTCCAACTAGACAGAAAACTACCCTCAAAGATTTGATACGAACTCCGGTGCCGAACTTGACATCTAGATGATATCAATGGGCAGCCTCTCACGTCAGACCGGCGGTCCCACCGCCTCCTCTGATCAAACACCTAAAAACAGAAGAGAAGAAACTGGCACCAAACAAAAAGGGTCAGACACGACGGTCTGGCAAGCAAATAATCAAGTAATATGAAATAAAGAACATACATAAAACCAGACGAAATCATCGTAAAACCGAATAAGTAATCTAAACAATAATGACAATAAGGCATGCTAAAATGATCGAAAGACCGAACATAAATATCAAAGCAAGTAAAAGAACAATATCAGATGTAAGAATATCTCGAAAGATTAAAAGCCTGCTTAAAACATTTAATGGTTGGAAATACCTTTCAAATCCTGAATAATATCGACAATATGATAAAGATCGATATTGTAAACATTAAACAAATCTGAGCATAAAAAGTATAACCAACGAGAATCATAAACTAAAGCAATATACAGATAAAACACTGGCAACCACAAATAGCTAAATCCTCCTATTACCGAAGTAATAAGAGCAAACAGAGCGTAGCCACTGAACGTGGTACTAAAATAGGATCAGCACCGTAGCCATACAAATGGGACCGGCAGATCAGAAATCAGAACCGTAGCCATACAAATGGGACCGGCAGATAGTTACCGTTGCCATGGTCGGTACAGACAGAATCCAAGCTGCAGCTGGCGGACAGAGTAAAGATCCCAAGCCGGGTGATCAGCCCGACAAGGTGACCTAAGCCTAGTGGTGCCTTTAGTTTTCAAACTCAAACAGATACAAATCTAACATAATACTAATCCCTTTGGCTCAGGGGCTCGCACCACATAGCTCTGGCCCCGTCTTGCCTCAGGGTTTTGTTTTCGAAGTCATAGCCTCTTTGGCTCATGGGCTCGCACCACATAGCTCTGGCCCAGTCTTGCCTCGAGGGTTTTATTTTCAAATACGAGTCTTATCAAAACAATAGTCTCATCGAAGAAATCCCGAATGTGACAAACATACTCCAAATCTCTTTTCAAATCGAATCGGAGAAAACGTACGAATTTCGATGGTGAACCGTTCAAATACGCGTCAAGGTGATTTGTATAAAATCATACGATCAACCCTTTCGAACATGGGAAGACACATGATTTTATAACAAATCATCGATGCTATTTAAATTAGTTCACCAAAGAAAACAAATACAAATACAAATACATTTTTCTGACTTGAAATGGAATGGGCAGTGGAGAATGACTTAATGACTTACCAAGGAACCATCTCAATGCCCATTTAACCTTTAAACATTGATTAGTAAAGAGTGTGTTTGATGCCAATGAAAATCCATAATGTTTAAATGATAAAGTGCGCATTGAGACACGAAAGGTTCCCGGATAATTTCACATACACTCATTCTCACATCATTCCCATTTCACAAATTTCCAAGTAATACAAGTAGTCCAAAATCTCTTTAAAACAGGCCCATAGTTGGTCTCAATCCGAGTCCAAAATAATCCTTAATAACAATCCAAAACCAACCTTAACCAAGCCCACAAAACAAGTTTTAAAACGGTCCAAAACTAATCCTCGAATGGCCCACAAAGTATATCTTAAAACAGCCCTTGAAAACTAACTTTGAATGGCCCACAAAACTGATTTTTAGAACAACCCAAACTAGACCTTTAGTGGCCCACAAAACTGATTTTTAAAACAACCCAAACTAGACCTTTAGTGGCCCACCAAACTGATTTTTAAAACAACCCAAACTAACCTGAACAGGCCCACAAAACAGATTTTTAAACACAGCCCAAAACTAACCTGAACAGGCCCAAAAACAGGTCTTAAAACAGTCCAATATCAGGCCCTGAAATGGCCCAATATCAGGTCTTGAAATGGCCCAAAAATAGGTTGGGAATTGGCCTAAAAACATGCTGGAACAGGGCCTTAAACAGGCTGAAAACAGGCCTCAAAACAGGGCCTTAAACAGCCCAGAAATTGGGCCAGAAACAGCCCATTCCAGAAGCCTGGCTCGCTATAGCGAGCCCAAGCTCGCTATAGCGAGCTGGGCTTCTGTCCAGCCCGTGCAGGGGGGTTTTTCTCCCCTGATTTCAACCCTTCTTCTTCTCCAATTGATTTTTCTTTCCCTCCCACATCTTCTACATCAAATCTAACATACTTTGGGCTTCTCCTTGCCACACCAAATCCATTAAAACAACCATACATTACATCATTCCATTCTTTCCAAAAATCAAATATGGACATAACCATTTCATTCATCAAATGACTAACATTATGAAATATAAATAGCTGATCCAAAGATGATTAGTTGAAGGACAAAACCAAGCTTTTATACTAACAATAATTTAAAGAAGATTAAACACAAACCATTGCTTAAACATTTCAAGGATAAATCCATATACCATAAGGAAAACACAAGGTAGGATAGGAAATTCATGAAATCATTCATATTAGACAATAATAATCACATTAGCTGAATATTTTACTTGCCTCAAGCCACAATGAAAGCTAAAATGCTCTTCAAACCATGCTTTAGGGTCTCAAGCTCCAAATCACAAAACCCCCAAAATAGCTCATGAATAAACCCTAGAAAACAATCCATTTTCAAATCTCCATGAAAACCCATTGCATAAAAGAGGAAAATACTCTAAATGGGTTGAAAAAACAAGGATCTCAAGAAAGAAATGACATTGCAAACCTTTGGGTGTCCCAAACAAGAAGAAGAGCTTGAAAGATGGGTCTTCTCTAGCACAAACATCTCAAAAATGGCATCTAAGGGAAGCTTGAAAGGTGGGGAAGAAGATGAGGAGCTCATTCCTCCATTTAGCATCAAGGAACAAGGGACACAAGAGGAGAGAGGAAGGGGGCTGGGAGAAACCCTAGCCCCTCTCTTGTTGCAGGAAATGAGAAAATGGGGAAGAGAAGGAGAGCCCCATGGCTTTATAAAGGCTAAATGGGCTGGGCCCCATGGGCCCCAAACTTACAAGGGTCAAAACTAGCATTTGCGGGCCCCGAACGAAAACGACGAAGAAGACAAAAACGATCGGCGAAATATCTACTTTCCAAAAAGTATACTTTGCCCAATTTCTGAAATTTTCGAAATTCATGGACAGATTTAGTGAAAATGTCATTTTTGCCCATTTTCCTCGAAAAACGTGATTTCTGAGTATCAAATCATAATGGTCAAAACATGAAAGTTGTTAAACTTCATCAAATGAGTCGAAATACGTCAAATCCAGCATTTTTAGAAATGAAAGGTAATTTCTCATAAAAATACAAATCATATAGACCGGGTCAAACCAAAGTCAACGGTCTACAAAATCTCAAAGACTAAGGAAAAATCTAGTCAAACTCAAAAATGCGGTCAAACTAAATCAAATCTCACTTAAAAAGCTAAACCACGATTAAATCAATACTAAACAAAAGAACTGGGGTCGGGATCTTACATCCTCCCCCCCTTAGAATCCATTTGGTCCTCCAAATGGCTTAAACCAAATCGAAATCAAAAACTCAAAAGACAAACGAAAACACTGACAACCTATGCTAGACCTTGGTGACTGAGAGACCTCCTCTTAACACAGCTGACGGTGAGATGCACGGTCGACCACATTCTGATTCGGTTGAGGCTTCACACTAATCCACATATCTGCTCAAAACATACTCCTCTGCCCAAACTAGAATTCAACAATTTTTCTAAGCATCCTTGGTGTCATCTGTCATTCCTGTACTGGATCAATCCTTTTATTTATCTCATCAGTCACTGTCGGTTCAAGAACTGCTAATTCTGCCTCTTTCTATCACTTTGGGATTCTGTGCCTTAAGTCCTTCAAAGTTGTACACGGCGCTCCCGACGCTTGTACGAAGATGTGATCGCAGATATGTTTTCACTGAAAAATCTTCATCCCGAAAAACTCTGAAATTCCATACACCTACCTACACAGTACCATTCAACTCCTGGCTTCCAAGAATATCGTCATTCCTTCTTCATTCCGAAGTCACAACTCCAAATTCTAATCTTTCTGTGCTGTACTCAGAATTCTTGTCCACATCCGATTCTATCTATTTGCTGCTCTTGATCTCTTACCTGATACAGTGTTATCAACAAAAATATATCTGCCAAATCTGATGTCAATCCCCGAAGAACTGAAACTTTCAATCCCTGTCTTGAATGATGTTGATTCTCTCATAGATCCAACTTTGTCCTCAACTGAACTAGTACACATCCGGACATTCATCATCCCTTCACTTCATACACCTCCGAACTCCAACCAAAGGCTACTACAACTCATCCATTCAATGCGAAACAAATCTTAAAATTTTAAACATAGGGACTAAAACTATTACTTAGCTAAATCTCATTACTTTAAAACATAGTAGAAACCGAACCTTCAAATTATCAAGTAGAACTTAATAAATAAAGTTTATCAAAGTTTGAATATGAAACAACATTATTCGTTTTGAAATTCCTATTTTTATAACTCAACAAATCATTGAAATACTCAACATTTCAAATTAGGATTTCAAAAATAATTCAAATTCATATAGTATAACCATGCCTTAAGTTTTATTGAAATCCATTTCCAACCAAACATGTACAAAATCTCAAAATCATCAAGGTTTTGAAATGTAAGAGTCAATATTTAAGAAAATTAATACAAGAGCAAAATTTTCAAGATCATTGTGTAACAATGTCTTAAGAAGATTAAATAAAAATTCGAAACACAAGTCCTTATGAAAACCAAATCATGCGACTCATGAAAAGAGTATAATAATATAGTTTATTTCAAAATAAGCCTTAAAGAAGAAACATAAATCCATTTTTAAAACACCACAAGGATAAATCATAGATATTAATGAAAACATAACAAAGATGAAAATGTCAAGAAAATCATTTTAAATAAGAAATGGACATCCAACCCACTGAGGTACTCCCTTGCATCTGTACGTTGTCCAAATCCAATATCCTATAAGTCGGTAAAATCCACAAAGTTTCTTCTGCTACCAAACATTATCTTAACTACAACTACTATCCACTTGGTATTGCCTCTGGCAGTCCTTCATCTTGAAAAGATGGTCTGAGTTCACCCAAAAACCACATTCACTTACCTTGGTATGCTCCATGACGATCCTTGATTAGCTGAAAGGGGATCTTCAACTACTGCTCGAGTCCAACTCTGACGGGCAAACGCACAAGTCTTCTCTCAATAATCACATTGAAGATGCTGAAGGCTGAAAGTCTGCTGATGTTCTCCGAAAACACATACTAAATCCACGAGGTTCTCAGTCTCCGACACAAGCATAGACAAAAGACACTAGACAAGAGTATGGAGATTTTAAAATTCTCCACCACTAAGGAGGAAATTTGGCCATCCAAATCTCCTAACAACAGAACTAAAAGAAAAGACAAGCAAAATCTCCCGAACTGAAAGAAAAGCCGACTCAAATCCAACGAAACAAAGACACGAGAAAACAAATCGACACAATCTAACGAATCCTCACCACACGTCTTAATGTCTCTAGAGTATTTTATTTCCTAGAAAACTAACCAGCTCTGATACCAAACCTGTCACACCCCGAAACCGGGCCCTGCAGTGATCCGACCTCGGGGTGCGAAATTTTGGGATAAATTTGAAACTTTTTGTTATAGTTCCCAAGATCCGCGTGAATGAGGATAATCACATTCCAACACAATCAGAGTATATTTTTCGCGGAAGCTAAACATGGTGTTACGACCCGGAATCCGTGGCCATCGAGTTCCGTGTCGCACGCAACCAATTCCATAAAGCCATCATATAAGCAGACTGGCATAAATCATATATCAGAACACACTGAGCTGGTAGTAACAAGACTAATTAATTCCCACATATTCAAGTTACAATTAACAAATGTCTTAATTACAAACCCAAAGAAAAAGGCTGATAAAGCCATACAAAAATATATCCAACTAACAGAAATACTACCCTCAAAGATTTGATACGAACTCCGGTGCCGAACTTGACATCTAGATGATATCAATGGGCAGCCTCTCACGTCAGACCGGCGGTCCCACCGCCTCCTCTGATCAAACACCTAAAAACAGAAGAGAAGAAACTGGCACCAAACAAAAAGGGTCAGACACGACGGTCTGGCAAGCAAATAATCAAGTAATATGAAATAAAAGAACATACATAAAACCAGACGAAATTATCGTAAAACCGAATAAGTAATCTAAACAATAATGACAATAAGGCATGCTAAAATGATCGAAAGACCGAACATAAATATCAAAGCAAGTAAAAGAACAATATCAGATGTAAGAATATCTCGAAAGATTAAAAGCCTGCTTAAAACATTTAATGGTTGGAAATACCTTTCAAATCCTGAATAATATCGACAATATGATAAAGATCGATATTGTAAACATTAAACAAATCTGAGCATAAAAAGTATAACCAACGAGAATCATAAACTAAAGCAATATACAGATAAAACACTGGCAACCACAAATAGCTAAATCCTCCTATTACCGAAGTAATAAGAGCAAACAGAGCGTAGCCACTGAACGTGGTACTAAAAATAGGATCAGCACCGTAGCCATACAAATGGGACCGGCAGATCAGAAATCAGAACCGTAGCCATACAAATGGGACCGGCAGATAGTTACCGTTGCCATGGTCGGTACAGACAGAATCCAAGCTGCAGCTGGCGGACAGAGTAAAGATCCCAAGCCGGGTGATCAGCCCGACAAGGTGACCTAAGCCTAGTGGTGCCTTTAGTTTTCAAACTCAAACAGATACAAATCTAACATAATACTAATCCCTTTGGCTCAGGGGCTCGCACCACATAGCTCTGGCCCCGTCTTGCCTCAGGGTTTTGTTTTCGAAGTCATAGCCTCTTTGGCTCATGGGCTCGCACCACATAGCTCTGGCCCAGTCTTGCCTCGAGGGTTTTATTTTCAAATACGAGTCTTATCAAAACAATAGTCTCATCGAAGAAATCCCGAATGTGACAAACATACTCCAAATCTCTTTTCAAATCGAATCGGAGAAAACGTACGAATTTCGATGGTGAACCGTTCAAATACGCGTCAAGGTGATTTGTATAAAATCATACGATCAACCCTTTCGAACATGGGAAGACACATGATTTTATAACAAATCATCGATGCTATTTAAATTAGTTCACCAAAGAAAACAAATACAAATACAAATACATTTTTCTGACTTGAAATGGAATGGGCAGTGGAGAATGACTTAATGACTTACCAAGGAACCATCTCAATGCCCATTTAACCTTTAAACATTGATTAGTAAAGAGTGTGTTTGATGCCAATGAAAATCCATAATGTTTAAATGATAAAGTGCGCATTGAGACACGAAAGGTTCCCGGATAATTTCACATACACTCATTCTCACATCATTCCCATTTCACAAATTTCCAAGTAATACAAGTAGTCCAAAATCTCTTTAAAACAGGCCCATAGTTGGTCTCAATCCGAGTCCAAAATAATCCTTAATAACAATCCAAAACCAACCTTAACCAAGCCCACAAAACAAGTTTTAAAACGGTCCAAAACTAATCCTCGAATGGCCCACAAAGTATATCTTAAAACAGCCCTTGAAAACTAACTTTGAATGGCCCACAAAACTGATTTTTAGAACAACCCAAACTAGACCTTTAGTGGCCCACAAAACTGATTTTTAAAACAACCCAAACTAGACCTTTAGTGGCCCACCAAACTGATTTTTAAAACAACCCAAACTAACCTGAACAGGCCCACAAAACAGATTTTTAAACACAGCCCAAAACTAACCTGAACAGGCCCAAAAACAGGTCTTAAAACAGTCCAATATCAGGCCCTGAAATGGCCCAATATCAGGTCTTGAAATGGCCCAAAAATAGGTTGGGAATTGGCCTAAAAACATGCTGGAACAGGGCCTTAAACAGGCTGAAAACAGGCCTCAAAACAGGGCCTTAAACAGCCCAGAAATTGGGCCAGAAACAGCCCATTCCAGAAGCCTGGCTCGCTATAGCGAGCCCAAGCTCGCTATAGCGAGCTGGGCTTCTGTCCAGCCCGTGCAGGGGGGTTTTTCTCCCCTGATTTCAACCCTTCTTCTTCTCCAATTGATTTTTCTTTCCCTCCCACATCTTCTACATCAAATCTAACATACTTTGGGCTTCTCCTTGCCACACCAAATCCATTAAAACAACCATACATTACATCATTCCATTCTTTCCAAAAATCAAATATGGACATAACCATTTCATTCATCAAATGACTAACATTATGAAATATAAATAGCTGATCCAAAGATGATTAGTTGAAGGACAAAACCAAGCTTTTATACTAACAATAATTTAAAGAAGATTAAACACAAACCATTGCTTAAACATTTCAAGGATAAATCCATATACCATAAGGAAAACATAAGGTAGGATAGGAAATTCATGAAATCATTCATATTAGACAATAATCATCACATTAGCTGAATATTTTACTTGCCTCAAGCCACAATGAAAGCTAAAATGCTCTTCAAACCATGCTTTAGGGTCTCAAGCTCCAAATCACAAAACCCCCAAAATAGCTCATGAATAAACCCTAGAAAACAATCCATTTTCAAATCTCCATGAAAACCCATTGCATAAAAGAGGAAAATACTCTAAATGGGTTGAAAAACAAGGATCTCAAGAAAGAAATGACATTGCAAACCTTTGGGTGTCCCAAACAAGAAGAAGAGCTTGAAAGATGGGTCTTCTCTAGCACAAACATCTCAAAAATGGCATCTAAGGGAAGCTTGAAAGGTGGGGAAGAAGATGAGGAGCTCATTCCTCCATTTAGCATCAAGGAACAAGGGACACAAGAGGAGAGAGGAAGGGGGCTGGGAGAAACCCTAGCCCCTCTCTTGTTGCAGGAAATGAGAAAATGGGGAAGAGAAGGAGAGCCCCATGGCTTTATAAAGGCTAAATGGGCTGGGCCCCATGGGCCCCAAACTTACAAGGGTCAAAACTAGCATTTGCGGGCCCCGAACGAAAACGACGAAGAAGACAAAAACGATCGGCGAAATATCTACTTTCCAAAAAGTATACTTTCCCCAATTTCTGAAATTTTCGAAATTCATGGACAGATTTAGTGAAAATGTCATTTTTGCCCATTTTCCTCGAAAAACGTGATTTCTGAGTATCAAATCATAATGGTCAAAACATGAAAGTTGTTAAACTTCATCAAATGAGTCGAAATACGTCAAATCCAGCATTTTTAGAAATGAAAGGTAATTTCTCATAAAAATACAAATCATATGGACCGGGTCAAACCAAAGTCAACGGTCTACAAAATCTCAAAGACTAAGGAAAAATCTAGTCAAACTCAAAAATGCGGTCAAACTAAATCAAATCTCACTTAAAAAGCTAAACCACGATTAAATCAATACTAAACAAAAGAACTGGGGTCGGGATCTTACAGTCTTGTTGAAAGCTTCTGCTAACCCGTTTGCTGCCGGATTGTATGGAGTCGAAGGACAGCTTTGGATTTTGTATTTGTCGCAGAACCTGTAGAATCGATGATCCCGGAACTGTGGTCCGTTATCATGGACGAATCTTTTGGGTATGCCGAAACGACAAATGATGTTGGTGCGTAGGAACTGAAGGACTGATGAGGTCTTCATTTCGTTAAACGCAAATGCTTCTGACCACTTGGAGAAGTAATCCGTAGCGGCGAAGATGAAGCGATGACCTTTGCTTGAAGGGGGAGAAATAGGACCTATGATGTCCATACCCCAGGCTTCGAAAGGCCATGAGATCGCTGTAGGATGCAGCCATTCTGGAGGCATGTGAATGTAATCTCCATGAACTTGGCATTGTTGGCAGCGCTTAGCAAATTGCATTGCGTCAGCTACCATGGTAGGCCAGTAATATCCTAACCTTTTTATCTGATCATAGAGCTTAGGTCCAGCCTGATGAGCTCCGCAAAGACCAGCATGAACTTCTTTGAGTATTTCTTCAGCCTCTTGTTGTGACAAGCAGCGTAGAAGTACTCCGTTGAAGGATTTCCTGTAAAGGATTTTTGAAGGAATATCCAAATGGAAGCTTGGGGTTCGCCTTTGGATGCTTACCCGTTCTTTTGGATCTTCAGGTAGGATTCCGAACATAATGTAATCAATGAACGGATCCCTCCAGTCGCCGATTGAAGTTTGAAGGATTGAAATCCGACTTCCGACCACTTGGTGGCATTCAGCAACTGCTTGGTGTGTGTTAAGAGGAGGAAGGATTCTCCTTTCGCACACTGTGATTTGCATGTTTTCCCCTTCCTGGATTGCCATGGATGCGGCAAGTCCGGCTAGGGCATCTGCACGTATGTTTTCACCTCTACGAATGTGGGTGATGTGACAGATGTCAAACTTTTGCAGAAGTGATTGTGCCTTGTTGTAGTAGGGCAGCAAATCTGGCTTCCTGACTTCAAATTTCTGATTCATCTGGTTGACGATCAGTTGAGAGTCTCCAAAGACTTCCAGCATGGTGATACCGGATTCGATGGCGAGTTCCAATCCTAAGATCAGAGCTTGATATTCAGCTGCATTGTTTGTGCATGGTTCCAGTAGCGAGAAAGCGTGTGGAATCATGTATTTGTCGGGGCTAACAAAGAGGATGCCAACTCCCGAGATCAGCTGTCTTTTTTCATTTGTCCTGGTTGCACCGTCAAAGTACATGTCCCAGGAGGCACTTTGTGAGAAAGTCTCCACATTGTAGACTGGTTCGTCTGGGAGATCATCTCTGAGTGGAGAATCTTTAGGCAATGGATGCTCTGCGAGGAAGTCCGCTAGAGCTTGCCCTTTGATTGCTTTTTGTGGTACATACCTAATATCAAATTGTGACAGAAGGATGGACCATTTTGCCAGTCGAGCATTGAGAGAACCTGCCTTTGTGACAAGGACCTTCAAGAGGTTGACCCTCGAGACCAGGTAGACTGTGTTGGAAAACAAGTAGTGACGCAGCTTTTGTACGGCGAACATCACTGCAAGACATTCTTTTTCGACTGGAGAGTAGCGATGCTCTGCACCTACTAGCATGCGGCTGAGGTAATATAGAGCAGCCTCTTTTCTTTGATCATTTTCTTGCGCAAGCAGAGCTCCCAGAGAGTGATCAAGGGCTCTTGTGTACAAGATGAATGGTTTTCCAGTGGTAGGAGCAGCTAACACTGGAGGTTTTGTCAGGTATGACTTGATGTCTTGGAAAGCAGCTTCACAGTCAGCATCCCAGACAAAGTTTACACCTTTTTTCATCAACCGGGAGAATGGACGGCATTTCCCCGAAAGATTGGAGATGAACCGTCTGATGTAGGCCAATCTCCCTTGAAGCCCTTTGAGTTCTCTCAAGGTTCTTGGAGAGGGCATTTCTAGAATGGCTTTGACTTTTATGGGGTCAAGCTCTATTCCAGCTTTTCGAACTAAGAATCCGAGGAACTTACCCGACGAGACGCCGAAGAAGCATTTCAATGGATTCATTCGCAGTTTGTGTTTGCGAAGCCGGAGGAAGACTTCTCGAAGGTTTTCGAGATGATCTTCTTTTCTTTTGCTTTTGACGGCGAGGTCATCAACGTAACATTCAACCGGCTGCATATCTTGGAATATTTTCATCATAGCCCTCTGATATGTGGCACCAGCATTCTTCAGACCAAATGGCATGACAGTGTAGCAATACACGCCAAATGGGGTTCGAAAGGATGTATGTTTTTCATCCTCAGGATGCATCTTTATCTGATTGTAGCCAGAGAAACCATCCATGAATGTCATTCGCTCGAATCCACAGGTATTATCAATCATTACCTCTGGTATGGGGAGCGGAACTCATCTTTTGGGCATGCGCCATTCAGGTCTCTATAGTCAATACAGACCCTGATCTGCCCATTTATCTTTGTCACGGGGACAATGTTGGCCAACCATTCAGGATGTTGTTCCTCACGGATGAAGCCGACGCTTTTGAGTTTTTGAACTTCTTGTTCAATTTTATCCATCACATCTGGACGAAATCTTCTTTGGCCTTGCTTGACAGGCTTGATGTCTTCTTGAAGATTGAGTTTGTGAACTGCTATTTTGGGGTCTAAGCCTGGCATTTCAGCGTAAGACCATGCAAAGCAATCAAGGAACTCACGAAGAAAAGCGATATACTCGGGTAACTCATCATCCTTTATATTCTTGCTTATGAATACAGGACGTGGGTTATCTGGTGTTCCCAAGTCTATCTTTTGAACAGGATCTTCTGTTGGAAGGTTCGAAGGTGGTTCCTCCACAATATTTTCGGAGGCTTCCAGCTCAACGAAACCTTCTGGGGTTTCAAGGGCATTTCCAGACCAAGGTTTTGTTCCTTTCCACGGGTCTTCTTGATCGGTAATTTTCCCAAGGCTTGCTATGAGATGATCCCAATCGCCTGTTGAAACCGAGTCGAAGTAGGCTACTTCTTTTGGAGATGAGGGTTCTTCTGGGTCAGAAGTCCACATGTCTGTGCCATCGGACAACTCCTCTTCATTTTCGGAGAAATCGTGCCAATTGGATGAGCTTCCTGGATCTTTGTCAGGTGACTCATCAAAGAGATATCCAGGGAGATCGATGTCTTCATGGACTTGAGATGTTGAGGCTTGGTCAGTATATTGACTTTTAAGCCTTTGTGTCAATGTCTCAAGGGAGTGTCAGGATCATATCCTAACCCGTGTGAAGACTTTTCTACATAGCCGTAGAGTCTCCAATCTTCCAGCTGGCTTTTGGTCAAGACGGGCCCCAATGGCGTGAGAATACCGCGTCCTTCTCCCAAACCGACTGGGTTTTGAGCGTCATAGCCCATTTTCTTCATAATAGCTTGTGCCACAGAACTGTATAAGGATAGTTGAGGCGTACCTTTATTTTGGAAAGGTTCAAGCATGGAGTTTGATGAAGAAGCATCCGATCTATGGAAGAAGATCGGCTTTTCCTTTGTTGAAGTTGCTGGAACAACGAAGGAAGCTGACGTAGGATCTTCTATGTCAGAAGTTGTCTCCATTGGAGTAAGAGCAGGCTGAACTTGCTGAGTGTCAGCTTGGCTTGACGATGTGTCGTCTTCTAGCTCTGAATCCGAGTCCGTGTCTTGCATGATAGACACGAAAGAGACAACAAATTTGCCCCCAGGCTTTTGTTTTGCCTTCTTCACTTTAGTTGTGATGACCAAAGGCTTTGAAGATTTGAGGGAGATGATGAAGGGAGTTTGCATGCTCTCTTCAGATTTACCGGATGGTTTGTTTTCTTCCGGTGATTGTTGAGGAGCTTTGCCTTTATCTTTCTGGAGATTTTCGGCAAAGGATGCTGTATGCTTCTTCTCTTCTTCTTTTTCACCTTCATACATTTGTGAGTCTGCGAAGTGGATTTCTTTACCTTTGAAGGGTTTTCTGTCCGCAAAGACTCGATGTATCATGCCGTCGTCGCCAACAAACTTGATGCATTGATGTAGAGTTGAAGGGACAACACCATTCTCATGGATCCAAGGGCGTCCGAGAAGGATGTTGTAGCATGAAGGGGTCTTTATTGCATACACTGTGACCTCAGAGATAAGATCACCGATCTGCAATTTGAACCTGATTTTGCCGATAGGCCTTTGAGTACTCCCATCGTATCCAAAGATAGATACAGATGTGTGGCTCAGTTTGCTGGGTGGGATGCCCAACTCTTCAAGAGCCGATGTGGAGATAAGGTTGAGTGCAGAACCTGGGTCGATCTTAACTCTATGCATAGGCATTTCCTTGATATACCCTGTGAAGTACAGGGGTCGGTTATGCCTGGTTTCGCCAAGTAGGAGGTCATCCTTTGTGAAGGCGATGGTTGCACTGGCTGCTTTTTTAACCGAGAGGCATTCAATGCATGATCCCTCAGTTTTCTTCTTTTCTCCCTTTGAGGAGGCTTCTGAGTTTTTGACCCGGTAATCCATTTCAATTTGGAGGACTTGCGGGGCATGTTTGTCGACATCCTCATTCAGTTTTTGTAATTCCGAAATGAGATTATCACGAGTGTGCGGAGACATTCGCAACAAATCTAGGATGTGCAGACGTGCAGGTATGTGCTTGAAGTGTTCAATCAAGTCATACTTGAAAGCCTCCTTAGGGCCTGCATGTTCATCATTGTTGCCACTAGGGGCGCTTACAACATCTTTTCCCGAAGGATTTACATATGTAAAGGAAGATTGGTTGTAATTTTTGTGGTAGTCCCGGCCAGAGCGGGTGCCTCTACCAACTTCGAGAGCTTCTTGAGAAGGGTCTTCGTTTGGAAGATTATCTTCAGGATCAAGAGGCTGTCGTTTTTCATTTGCTGAGGATGCATCAGCAGCAGAGTTACCATCCTCAGTGATTGTGTTGCATGGAGCATTTTCCGGGAACAAGTCCTGAACAGCATCCAGCAATCTTTCTTCTTCGTTGACTAATTCATCGTCCCAAGCATCAATGGCTGGGAATTCTTCAGTCAGGAAGGGTGTGAACTTCGAAGTCACAGTCTCAGGAGAAGAAACCTGAGAGGGTGTCATCTCAGTGAAAGTCACATGAGACGAGGTGGCTCCAGAAGATATATTGCTAGGCGTCGCCGGAGTGTAAGTGCTCTCATCAGACGATGCTTCGGAAGACCTATAATCCCGAATTATCACATTACAGGAACCTCTGACGGGAGACGTTGCCTGATCGGAGTCAGACTCATCCTCGGATGTGAGAGGATCGTCTATCCAGCAATTTTCTCCATTTTCAGGAGTTAAGGGAGGATGTACCTGGTGGTCTTCAGGGACTTCAGGCTCTGGATTGCGAGGAGGCTCGTTGACGCGTTCTTGCTCTTGTTCTAGAGCGAGTCGCTGCAAGATCCTTGCATATTCTTCAAGATCAGGCATGGGAGCCGGATCTTCTTCTTCATCATCTCTTTGTGGCTCAACATTGTTGATTTCCACTGGAGTAATGAGGGGTGCTGGTTCAGCAGCATTTTCTTGTACAGCTTCTTGGTCTTCTTCATCATCAGACCAGGATCCTTGTGGCTGTAGGGGGTTATACCAGATTACTGGCATAAGATGAGACTCAGGAACCCATTCTTCATCGGAGAGATATTCTCCTGTTTCACGGGACTCTTCCCACTCATCTGTGTAGTTGGATTCGAATCCATCATCGGTGTCGCTGGACTCGTATCCATCAATGGAGAATCCAACTACTGAATTGCAAGAGTATGATGTCTCCTGCATGGCTTCTTTAAATTGAGGTGGCATGAAATCACTGAGAGTGAATTTCCTTACCCCCTTTGAAGTCTCGGGAAGGGATGTTTTTGTTACCTCCAGTGAAGCGGTAGAGGAAGCCTCTGCCTTTTCTTTGACCTCTAGTTTTTGGCTGGGTCTTCTCTTGCCGTTTGAGCTTGAGGAGATGTTTCCTAGCCTGCCTTCGCTGTTGAGCTGTAGGCTTTGTTTCACGACCTCCCAATTTTCATCTTCCAGGAGATCGGGATGTACCCATATCGGTTGTCCGTCTGGTGTCGGGTAAGGAACCAGTTCCTCGGACGCTTCGATTGAGTTTATCACCTTGAAGGAAGTAGTGATCTTCTTCTTCGGTGATCTTGATGTTTGTCCACATGTCACCATGTTGACGGAGGCAGACCCATAGTTTTTGTCAAAGGTGATGACTCCGTTTTTCCACATCTCATTTATTTTCTCTCTCACAACGAAGCATTGATTGAGAGGATGCGAGATCATCTGGTGGTATGGACAGTACCGAGGATCGTTGGTTTTTTGCCAACATCACCCGGTCTTTTTGGTTCAGGCAAGGTGAGCTTGCCGTTTGCCACAAGAGCCCCGAAGATTTCATCAACATCTTCATCAAACGGGTATTTCTTCTCTACTCGTTCTTTGAAGGCATCAGAGAGTTCAGGTTTCTTACCAGCAGCTTTGTTTTCAGCTTTCTTTGGTGGCTGAGGAGCTGACTTGGTCTGCACATTGAGGACCTCTTTCTTCTTTGGTTTAGAGGTTGCAATGGCGGTTGGCTCTTTTCTTGATGATTTCTGACTGTTGAGGTCTTTAATCACCGTTTTCAGCTTCCATGGAAGCTTCTAGGAGTTCTCCCAGGTTTTTTGATTTGTTGCCGATGATCATGGAGCGGATTCTGGCTCTCATGTTGTTTCGGCAGATGTCGACTAGCGACGCCTGTGGCAATACATCAGAGCATTTGTATGCCATTGCTTTCCACTTGTGAATGAAGTCATATGTTGATTCATTCTCCCCCTGTTTTAGGCTGCACAGCTGAGCCATAGTAGCGGGGTGATCCTCACCTTTGAAGTGAGTCAGGAAGCGTGTCTCTAGCATGGCCCAATTTTGGATTGAGTCCTCCGGCAGAGTGGAGTACCAATCGAAGGCCGTACCTTTTAGGGTACTTGCAAAGAGGCGGATCTTGAGTGCATCTTGATCCGCGATAGCTCCCGTCAGGATCTTGAAGTGGATGACGTGCTGTCTGGCTGATCCTTTCCCCGTATATGTTTGGAGAGTAGGATGCTTGAATTTGGTGGGGAACGGGACCGAGTCCATCCATAAGGGATATGGTGTCTTGATCCCATGCTCCTTGAGTATATCCTCTTCTTTTGCTTTGGCGAGGATACCGTCTACGTCCTTTTTGGTAAGGGCGCGTGACTCATTTTCTTCTCTATTTACCTCGTCGTCTTGATGATTCGGAGGAGGTTCATTGTTCGCCTGATTTTGGAAGGCGAGGAGAAGGTTTTCCATCAGAGTTTCAATCCTCTGCTGGCCCTGTTCCAACTGCTGGATGCGGGTGATCGCATCTTCTGGAGGTGGATTGCGGGGTGGTGGCTCAGAATTTGTAGCCAAGACATTCATCCTTCGTGATTCGAACGAAGAAACTGTCCTGGTGACTGAGCTGGGGCTCATTCTTTTGAAGAGGAGCTTGAGGAAGGATCACTCTGCTGTCCTTTGCTTGAAGGAGCAGGGGATTCTTCTGAATGTCTTCTTGTCCTGGAGACGCTGCGGGTCATCGGACGTCGGACATGGATTTTTGTTGCTGATTTTTGGCGCCTTCTGGTTTTTCCAACCATATGGACGGCAGCAACTTGGTTGGGTCTTTCTTTTTCGACCCATTTGGGAGAGACTTGAAGTGTAGGAGGCTAGGTCCTTTGCTTCTCTAGTCTTTTTTGTCGGTATGACGCGCGGCGGCGTATACGACGAGCAATTTGAGCTTCGGTCAGCTCTGACTGGGCTTTGACGATGAAGGATGTGCTCCCTCGGGCGCAGCAGCCGAGCCTGTCTTCTTTGTAGCTGGGCAAGGATAGGATTCGAACCCTGTCCTTTGCCAGTTGCAGCGAAGCTTTGAATTTTTGAAGTTCGGCCCCTGTAGATATGAAGGGTCGAACTGCAGGTTTGTAGGCCTTAGCAGGTGCTTGTAGAGGCCTTGTGATGCATGACTTGATTTTGGGCTTGTAGGAACAAGCCGGCTCATGCTGGGATGACTTGGAAGTCAGGTTGGAGATGGGTCTCTCCTCTTTCATGTAGGCAAGAGGATAGAACTGGTTCTCCTTGAGTGGGGCCAGGAATGCTGGCTTGGTGGATGTTTGGGACCTTCTCTGTTTTGGTGAAGGTTTTGGGGACCAAGTCTTGGAGTAGACCTGGTTGTTTGCAGGTTGAGGCTTCGTGGGGCTGCCACGGGCTTCAGGCCTTCTGGTGCTCGCCTTTGGTGTCATGGTAGTGACACGTTGAGAGGCGAGTTTCTGCTTCTTGGAGGGAGCAGTTTGTTCCTCAGGAAGTGGGAATGGTCCCAGTGTCCCAAAGACGATAGTCCGGGGAGTCGAGGTCGACCCGGAGTTCAGAGAGTTGCCGAGGGAGTTGACACTTCGGCAGCTGATGGGGCGCTTGTAGGTGCGCGTGGTTTGCTTCTGTTGAAGCATGAGTTGGTGCTTGTTTTCGTCGAAAGTAATGGTTAGTGAAGCTGCCATTGTTAGTTTTTTCGAAAATTTCTGAAACAAGACCACATCCATTAGTAATCACAAGAATATAATGATCATAAATGGGAAGTTCTATGGTTTCGTCTTTTCAAATTGCTCGAGGTAGATGACCCAAGCAATATGAGGAAGGCAAAATGCCATAGAGGGTACAATTGTTCTGATCGCAGGTATGGTAAGCCCAGAATGGGCATCCCAGTGACTGCTAGAAGCAATTGTGAACTTAAATTCGACTTATCGAGAAGCAGAGCTTGCTCGAGGTAAGAAGAATATAAAGTTGGAGTTACAGATGTGCCGGTCGCAATACAGTAGACCCTGAAAGGGCGTACTAGTACCGCTAGACACAAATGTTTTGAGACCGCATCTATGAGATGAGATTCTCTATTTTGAAAGGTCAAGATTGGATTCATCAAATAGAGCAGATGGTATTCCAATCTGAACACGGGCTCAGCGATTTCCGCGAGCGCCAGTGCTCAGAAAGAAATGAACCATGATTTCTCGGATCTGAATCTAAAAATGACGGGTTTTTTTTTTTTTTTTTGAAAGGCCAATATCGGGTTCATCAAAGAGAGCAAAAGGCACTCCAATCTGAACACGGGCTCAGCGATTTCCGCGAGCGCCAGTGCTCAGAAAGGAGAAGACCAAGATTTCTCTAATCTAAACCCAAAATGACGGAAGTTTTTTTTTTTTTTTGAAGATTTTGAAGATTTTTTTTTTTTTAAATCTTTTTATTTTATTTTATTTTATTTTTTATTTTTTTTTAAGATTTTTTTTTTTTGAAATTTTTTTTTATTTTTTATTTTTTATTTTAAATTTTTATTTTAAAAATTTTATTTTTGAAAAAAAATTTATTTAAAGACGAGAGAGTACACATAGGCCTCCTAACCCGGTCTTATGAAATCTTGATTGATAGAATTGCCCCCAGGTAAGGGTAGGATTACTTAATGAACCCGTTTGGAGGACCCTTGCCTAGAACAGTCAAGCTGTCTCCACACTCTGGACAAGGCTTTTCTTTGAATCAACCATGATCAAAGAACACAGTTGGTTTAACCTTAGTGGTCTATGTCTTTTTTTTTATGTTTTTTTTTTATTTTTATGAATTCATCGAAGAGAAACAATGGCCCAAAACCTTAGTCGAACAGGCTCAACATTTCTGCAAGCGCGATGAACGATAGGAACGGATCAAGGTTTCTCAATTTTGAATCCAAATTGAGAAATTTATATATATATATATATTTTAGATTTTTAATGAACTCATAGAAGAGAAACAATGGCCCAACCCCCGATCCGAACACGGTCTCAGCGATTTCCGCGAGCGCCAGTGCCCAGAAGGGAAAGGATCAAAGTTTCTCAATTTTGAATCCAAAAATGAGAAATCTGATTTTTTTTTTTTGTTTTTTTTTTTTTTTGAAAAGAGAAAGAGTGGAAATAAATTCAAAGAATTAGAAATTTCCAAACAAAAAATCTCATCTCATTTTTTTTTTTTATGCGGAATTCAACATAGGCCACCAATTATAAAGTAACCAAGGAATCGAGAAAAGAAATATAAGCATAGAGCAAAATATATGATATGCAAATATTTCATTTCTAGCATCGTGTTCTCAAATAAACGGGTCCCACCGGAGATGGACCGCGCTCCTGCTTGGTTCTACCGAGGTCGGCGGACGTGGGAGTCCGTTTGGTTCCGACCCTTTCGTAACCGGGGGGCAGGGGCGTGCATCAACATTTCTTTTTTTGTGGGTGTGCCAGATTTTCTATTTTACTTGGAATTGCAAGTGGTGATCCGGAGATCAACCTTCGCAAGTAAAAAGGAAATCAACTTCTTTCAAGTTTTCCATTGCACATATATTTAAGAAAAGAGACATTTTTCTTAGTTCGCCGTAAAAGGCGATTTTTTTGGCATTTATAGCCGATTTTGGCGTTTATAGCCGATTTTTGGCGTTTATAGCCGATTTTGGCGTTTATAGCCGATTTACAATCCTTATCAATAATGAAAGACAAGAATTGTGATTTTTGTCTCTTTTAAAAAAAATACAAACTACAATGAAAACCAAGAAAAGGAGGATCTAACTTCTCAGGAGATTGTGGGGGACTCGTTTAGATTGACGGTCGCAAGCCATATGTGGGCTTCGCCATCATCCATGCAGATGAGAACAGAGGATGCTATTGATTCGCTTGGCTTGGCTATAACCTCGGGTTTTTAGAAGACAAAGACCAAAGGAAGGTCCTATGTCCAATAAAAAACCGAGTAGACGGGCTGAAAAGCCATATCTAAGCCATTGGAGGCAAGAGGAGAAGGCAAGGACCTTGGGGGGGGGTGCCCCCCAAGGGACTTTTGTCACCTTGTTGCGGTGGCCGGTGTAGAATTTCCGCAGAGTTTTCTCTCTTTTTCCTTTCTCTGGATTTCTGTCTGTGTGCTTGTGCTTTTTTCTCTGATTTTTCTGATGCTCTCTGATGTTTGTTTCTTCTTGGAGAGCCCTCCTATTTATAGGCTTTTAGGTAGCCCTTTAGGTGGGTTTATGGGCTTTTATTGTCATTAAGCCGCATAATGGGAGGAGTTACAAAATTGAATTGTTTATTTTGTAACTCCTTTTTCTTGGCTTCTGATTGGCCGGAGGAGATTGAGGGCATTTAATCGCCTTTAATAGCCATGATGGGAGGAGTTTCATGGGTTAAATGCCATGATTCTCTTGACTTGTAACTCCCGAATGCTTGCTTCTGATTGGGCCGTCCAAAGAAATGGATTAATGACTGTAATAAAGCTAGTCAATTAATCGCATTAAGTGGTCGCCGAGCAGCTGAAGAGTCGCGGGCCGTGCCACGTCTTTTGGAATTCTTCTGTCGATGATCATCGATGGATCTTCATGTAGATCGACATCAGATGACCATGTAATTTCAGGTGTTTGTTGCCAACAGCAGGTCGGTGCCATCTGTCCTGTCGATTTCTCGATCGGTCGGGTGGAAAGCACACTTTTTTTGGTTGACCGGGTGGTGATCAATACTGTCTTTGATACTCTTGATGATTTACCCGTGGTTTGGACGGATGTCAGAGGACTTGGTGTCTCAAAAGCATGAATTTTGGAAAGTACCAGAGGCTGGGCCCTTCGAATCGCGAAAAAACGGCGAAAACCGGGGTTTCCGGGGCTTTCCCGGCGACCCCGGGGTCCATGGTCGCCGGCGACCCTGGCCCAGGGTCGCAGGGGTCTGCGACCCTGGGGGGGTTTTCCCCCTTTCGTGTCCCGTTTTGCGTCCGTTTTTGCTTTTTTCTGATTCTTTTTTCTTCTGTACTTTTCCTTGACATTTTGACCATTTATTGGCCTGATTTCTTTGTATGAAACCCGATGAGAATCCTTGCATTTTATTTTGCAAAGTTTCCAATATCCTGAGAAAGCCGAAGACTTTGTCGCGCAGAGCTGCCGATTTTCCGTCAGAAGCTGAAACTGGGCCAAACGATGTCGGAATGACCTGAAATTTGGTGTGAAGCCTCCTGAGCAATAAATAAGACCAACCATAGGCTTTTGTTTGAGTTTTGAAGCCGTTTGGGGTCCTATCACCTGCAGACTTGCTTTTTGTCGCGATGAAGATGTCGTGGTTTGATGTGTGGTCAACCGATGTCCGATTGACTTGAAATTTGACAGGGAACCTATTGGGGTCATTTTAAGATGATCCATAGGTTCTGTCTTGGAAATCATGGTCCCGGAGAGCTTTTGTCGCCGAGGGCTCCTTTTCGGCTGTCGGAGAAGCGAAGTTAGGCCAAATGATTTTGAAATGGCCCGAAACTTCTTGTGTACTCCTCTTTTGGCTGTCTGGAAGAATCTTGCAGTTTTTGTTTGATTCTGACAAGATTTGATTTTTGGAAGCAGCATTGCCTATTTATGGCAGGTTGCGACTTCATGTAGCTCTTTGGATCTTGATGAGGCAAAGTGACATTTTTGGTGTCAACAACCGGGTGATGCCAGCTTGATGGACCGCGCTCCCGGATGCCCGGGTTCCTACCGAGGTCGGCGGACGTGGGAGTCCGTTTGGTTCCGACCCTTTCGTAACCGGGGGCAAGGGGTGCGTGCATCAACATTTCTTTTTTTGTGGGTGTGCCAGATTTTCTACTTTTACTTGGAATTGCAAGTGGTGATCCGGAGATCAACCTTCGCAAGTAAAAGGGAAATCAACTTCTTTCAAGTTTTCCATTGCATATATATTTAAGAAAAGAGACATTTTCTTGATTTGCCGTGAAAGGCGATTTTTTTTGCATTTATAGCCGATTTTGGCGTTTATAGCCGATTTTGGCATTTATAGCCGATTTTGGCATTTATAGCCGATTTACAATCCTTATCAACAATGAAAGACAAGAATTGTGATTTTTGTCTCTTTTGAAAAAATACAAACTACAATAAAAAGCAAGAAAAGGAGGATCTAACTTCTCAGGAGATTGTGGGGGACTCGTTTAGATTGACGGTCGCAAGCCATATGTGGGCTTCGCCATCATCCATGCAGATGAGAACAGAGGATGCTATTGATTCGCTTGGCTTGGCTATAACCTCGGGTTTTTAGAGGACAAAGACCAAAAGGAGGTCCTATGTCCAATAAAAAGCCGAGTAGACGGGCTGAAAAGCCATATCTAAGCCATTGGAGGCAGGAGGAGAAGGCAAGGACCTTGGGGGGGGTACCCCCCAAGGGACTTTTGTCACCTTGTTGCGGTGGCCGGTGTAGAACTTCCGCAGAGTTTTCTCTCTTTTTCCTTTCTCTGGATTTCTGTCTGTGTGTTTGTGCTTTTTTCTCTGATGTTTCTGATGTTCTTTCTTCTTGGAGAGCCCTCCTATTTATAGGCTTTTAGGTAGCCTTTTAGGTGGGTTTATGGGCTTTTATTGTCATTAAGCCGCATAATGGGAGGAGTTACAAAATTGAATTGTTTATTTTGTAACTCCTTTTTCTTGGCTTCTAATTGGCCGGAGGAGATTAAGGGCATTTAATCGCCTTTAATCGCCATGATGGGAGGAGTTTCATGGGTTAAATGCCATGAATCTCTTGACTTGTAACTCCCGAATGCTTGCTTCTGATTGGGCCGTCCAAAGAAATGGATTAATGACTGTAATAAAGCTAGTCAATTAATCGCATTAAGTGGTCGCCGAGCAGCTGAAGAGTCGCGGGCCGTGCCACGTCTTTTGAGATTCTTCTGTTGATGATCATCGATGGATCTTCATGTAGATCGACATCAGATGATCATGTAATTTCAGGTGTTTGTTGCCAACAGCGGGTCGGTGCCATCTGTCCTGTCGATTTCTCGATCGGTCGGGTAGAAAGCACACTTTTTTTGGTTGACCGGGTGGCGATCAATGTTGTTTTCGATACTCTTGATGATTGACCCGTGTTTTGGACGGATGTCAGAGGACTTGGTGTCTCAAAAGCATGAATTTTGGAAAGTACCAGAGGCTGGGCTCTTCGAATCGCGAAAAAACGGCGAAAACCGGGGTTTCCGGGGCTTTCCCGGCGACCCCGGGTTCCAAGGTCGCCGGCGACCCTGGCCCAGGGCCGCAGACATCCCCCTTTCGTGTCCCGTTTTGCGTCCGTTTTTGCTGTTTTTCGATTCTTTTTTCTTCTGTACTTTTCCTTGACATTTTGACCATTTATTGGCCTAATTTCTTTGTAGGAAACTTGATGAGAATCCTTGCATTTTACTTTGCAAAGTTTCCAATTTCCTGAGAAAGCCGAAGACTTTGTCGCGCAGAGCTGCCGATTTTCCGTCAGAAGCTGAAACTGGGCCAAACGATGTCGGAATGACCTGAAATTTGGTGTGAAGCCTCCTGAGCAATAAATAAGACCAACCATAGGCTTTTGTTTGAGTTTCTAAGCCATTTGGGGTCCTATCACCTGTAGACTTGCTTTTTGTCGCGATGAAGATGTCGCGGTTTGATGTGCGGTCAATCGATGTCCGATTGACTTGAAATTTGACAGGGAACCTATTGGAGTCATTTTAAGATGATCCATAGGCTCTGTCTTGGAAACCATGGTCCCGGAGAGCTTTGCCGCCGAGAGGTCTAATTTGGCTGTCGGAGAAGCGAAGTTAGGCCAAATGATTTTGAAATGGCCTGAAACTTCTTGTGTACTCCTCTTTTGGCTGTCTGGAAGGATCTTGCAGTTTTTGTTTGATTCTGACAAGATTTGATTTTTGGAAGCAGCATTGCCTATTTATGGCAGGTTGCGACTTCATGTAGCTCTTTGGATCTTGAAAAGGCAAAGTGACATTTTTGGTGTCAACAATGGTTAGTGTCTTTCAAAAGACATGATATTCTAGTAATAGAAACAATGCTAGTTTTTTTTTTTTTTTTTTTTTTGCCCACTGTTGTTGAAAATGGGTGAAGAATGTGGTGTTTGTTTTTTTTTTTTTTTTATTTTCTATGAGATGGATATGACTCACTTATATAAGTAGCTGATGTCGTGGGCCATCACGTTCATGAATACTCCATATAAATTAATCACATTCTTTTGTTTTTTTTTTTTTGTTTATATATAGTTCAACTTTTTGTACATCCCATGGAAGACAATGTAGATACTATATATATGCAATATTTCCATAGAGATTTGTCTAGTCAAGCTTTATGAACTTTGCTAACCCATTTCATCAATTAACCTACAAGATGAAGCAAAGGACAATTGGTCGCAGCTTGCAGGATTCAAGATGGAAGTAGTCAAAACAACATCTGCTGGTCATGCAGGAAGGCTTGCTTCGAATGTTGACTTCAGTTCATGCCCTGATGGTAGACTTTTACTTTTTTCTAGCTTCTAAGTATATACTTTTGTTGCATCCGTCATAATCCTTTTCAAGAAGTACTTTTGTCCACATGGATAGTGAGACAACTTGAAAAAATTGCTAGTAGTTTCTATTATTTTTAGTGTTGTATTAGTTTTTTTACTTGGGATTTTTACGAAATAATTAAGTTTAAAGTCTTATTAGACGGTTTAATGAAGAATAACATTAAAACCACCAGTTTGTGGTTCGTACAAGATTTTCTTACCAAAATACCCTCAATTGATGATATCATCAACTTGTGATGATATCGTCAACTGCCTTCATGAAAAAACTCAAACCACTTAGATTTCAAACACTGCTCGTCTTTCCTCCCATTTGGTTGCTCCACTGAGATGTTTTTTTTTTTTTTTTTTTCATTTTGCAAGATATAGAATCTATGACTGTTTCCAAGTATGCCTTAGAGAGTACTATTGAGGAATTAACAATTTTGAGAGTGTGTATTTTAAGATCTCGATTAATGAAATTCTCACTAAATAAATGGGGTGATCCATCAAAGCCTTGAAAAATCTTCTTTACCTTTTAAGGCCCCCGCATTTATAAGTAATAGGACTACCAAAAGGGTTGGGAAGACAGTTTATTTATATAGAACAAGAAATTCAAGCATTCATGGCTTATTCAATTTTCAAGACAACTTTTTCCTCTACCATTCCCAATTGCTTTTTCCTTAAAAATTTTTTATTTTCCAAATATGGAATTCCATGGATTCTTAAATGGGACCAATGCTATTAATACACAATCTTTTCCTCCAACCTTAAACTGCCGCATTAAAAAGTGGGATGGATATGATTATAATCATGTTTTAGCTACTGGTAAAATTAGGGTTGTAAATGGGTACCCGATTCTCCGATTACCCGAAGGTTCCGACCCGTTAGGATCCGGGTCTGGGTCCTTATTTTGGTCCCGATAAGAAAATGGTTCCGGTTCCGGATCCTTTTTTTGGAACCGATACCTAAACGGTTCCGGTTCCGGATCCACAGTGGCTCAGACCCGTGGACCCGGGACCCGACCCAATATATACTAACATAAGGTAACTTTATTATGTGAGAACAGAATCCTTTTTACTTTTCTACTTTTCTACATTAGGGTTTTCTACTTTTCTACATCTCATTGCCTGTTTGGATGTGATTTCTGAGTTTTTGGTTAAAAGTGTCTGTTATTGATAGACAAAATGTCACATTAGTGTTTGTAGGTACGTGATCCAATTGAAATGTGAAAAAAGCATAAATTTTTTAAAGAAAAATACAGGTATTAGTCTAGACCCGGAACCGGAACCAGACCCGCCTCACAAACGGTTCCGGTTCCGGTTCTGGTTCCCATTATTCTTAACGGTTCCGGTTCCGGTTCCCCTTCTTAGAAAACGGTTCCGGTTCTGGTTCCACCCTGGACCCGGACCGGAACCGACCCGTTTACAACCCTAGGTAAAATTCAACCCTCTTCTTCCCAATTGGAAGAATCCTTATATAGCATGGGCCAAAATATCAAGACTCATTCAACCCTCTTCTTCACATTTTAAAGTCTTCCCAAAACATGACTATATTTCAAGGCTTAAACAATACCTTAAGCATAAATTTATGCAAGATGATACTTCCATCTTTGAAAAGGATCTTTACATAGTGTCTCGTTAGACATCTCTAAGTGTGGGTTCCACACTCGTGGAATCTGCAACCTTTTTCTTTTTGTTGCAGTCATTGAGAGAGGAGGGAGAAAACAAAAATTCTCTACAAAAAAAAAAGTCAACCGCCCAACCCCTCTCCCCCTTGAACCTCAAAATCGCGAATTTTTGTCAAAATTTCTCCCTAGAAAATTTTTGCACCAAACATTGAATTAGCATATATCCATGGAAAACTTCAGTTTTTCCGTGACAATGTTGCCACACAAATCTTACCTCTAGATAATTATCCTTAAAATTTCAATCTTTATTTTGAAAATGGGGAAGACTAAACAGGCTCCTTTAGATGATAATTACCTCATAATTGGATTTCATAAGAACCAATTGCAAAAGAAAGTGAATCAAAGCATGATACTAATGCCCATGTGGTTGAACAACATACACAAGGAGAGACTATCAAGAATGTGAACAAAGAAACATGATTTCAGCAGGAATGATATTAATGGTGGCAACTACTTTAAGAGGACAGAGGATTTGATGGGGGTGACTTGAGACGATAGTCATAATGATATTATTAATTTTTTTTATCAAGGGATTCTTAAATAAAATCAAGTACATGCAACTCATAAAGAGAGTGAGCAACCTAAGAAAAAAGGGGAAGTAAAAGGGAAGTGAGAACTTAGGAATCTTCAAAGCTCTATTAATAATGATCAAACCTGTAGGAATGATGAAGCAATTTCATAAATTCATGCATATGCAATTTTAAGTGGGCCCTTGATGGGCATCTATGTTTCATTTTTTTGTTACACGTCGTTGTCATCTTTAGTGGAATAGTTGTAAGCCACCATTCAAGGAAACAAATAAATAAAACAAAGGCATGGACAACATGCCCAGCCAGTTTTCATGGTTTGATGCTATGCCATCTTCCCCCTTCATTGCCACCAACAGTAATCAACCTACCAGTGTAGATAACCAAATCTGAATCTCCATGGATTTGACATGGAAGACCAATGGTGGTATCAGATCCTTTCACTCATACATGGTAAAGGGAGCATCAGAGCACTGACCTCCACTATAAATGAAAAGGGTCAACGAATTTTAGTCAATTGAGTCGGATACCTCAAGCATCTCAATCTAACACTGATAACTAAAAATTATCTAAAAATAGAATATCACAGACAATAGTGGATAAGTATTTGACTGCTTTATGAAGGTGAGTAACAATCAAGTAATGCGTGCATCACAGGCTTGGAAGATTTAATTTTTTTTTGTGCAAGAATAATGTATGAAAGTATCTATGAATGTCTGAATATGAACAAAGTGTGTAATGTATGGAATTATGGATGGTTAGTGGAAATCTCTTTAGAAAAACTCAATTGATGATATCGTCATCTGAGATGACGATATCATTAATCAATATGGAGGAATTGAGCCCCGATTTCTAATCACAAGTTAATTTAACTAGCGATGCAAATCTAGATATATTCAAATTCTAAATGAATCGGAATTTCAAAGGAAAAGCAATGCAAAATTTCTGATGTTTGAAAGAGTTGACGATATCATGAATTGAGTTGACGATATCGTCAACTCGGAGATGACGATATCGTCAACTAGGGTAATTTCGTCAAAATAAAAGGTACGAACAACTGACCCATAGTTTTGTTGTTTTTCTTCACAAAACTGTTAAACCAAAATATAATCTTAATTATTTCGTAAACATCCCTTTTTACTTTTGTCCACACTATCAAGTTGTTCTCTTTGGTTTTTGTTTTTACTTTGTTCTTCACTTACATTCTTATAGCAATTTTTATTTTGTTTTTCCCTCAGTTCTTAATGCAAGATATTTTACTGGATTCATTGTTGCCCAGTTCTTCCCATAGTTTCTGATGTTTAAGACCATGGATTCTTGCAGAAGGTGCCTTGAG
Source organism: Litsea cubeba (assembly GCA_012931725.1). Lineage (NCBI taxonomy): Eukaryota > Viridiplantae > Streptophyta > Magnoliopsida > Laurales > Lauraceae > Litsea > Litsea cubeba. The sequence continues at coordinate 58,322,575 of CM022949.1, forward strand.
ATTACCAAGTCTGGTATGTGGCAGATCCTAGTAGTCTTTTTTAGTTTACTCATGCTTCTGTGATTTATTCTTCTTCCATAAATGAGGACTTATACTACATAACAGAGCATAGTATGTATAGATGCCCTTCCAATCCAGAGTGAACAAATTGGCAGGGAAAATAGTACAAATTTTGATCCTAATAGTCTGGTTTCAGGAATTTGGACATCTAAAGATGTGTGGATGGTTACTACTGTTTGTTTGCATTTGGTGGCACAAGTTCTACATTTAAAGATTATTTTCATTTTGAGACCGTGCTTTGATGGGACCCGCACAGGATAATGGCCCTTTACATGGTCACTATACATTTAAGGATAATGGCCCATTATTGATTACAAGACTCATTACTGCTTTAGAATTATCTTTGTTTCTGAAAAATGCCAGGACCAACTTCCCTTTTTATTGTTTTGTATCTTGTAATGAGAATGTTGTTTTTGGAATAATGACATTGTGTTAGATATAGAAATGAATGAACATAAGTTTTTTTGGTGCATCTTTCTAGTGTGTTGGGGCATTGAAGTACTATGGTCAAATGGTGTATGACTGATGACGTAGTGGTGAATGACTTTGTAGTGTGTTGGGGCATTGAGTTATTTATATGAAGTGTTTTTTTGTCATGTACAGGTACTAGCAGGTTGTAAAAAAAAAATTACATGTCACACGTACAGGGGAGACTATGTCGAAATTTCGAGAAAATCTTTCCAGGTACATCCCATGGTTTTTGGGTCTACAAAGATGTGAACCTTTTCTATGAACCACTTTATTTCGTTTAAGCTGTGTTTGAATGCATATGGTGGCTGTTTTTACCTGAAAATCTCATTTTACTGTATAGTTCTTCATGCATGAGATAGGAAGCATATATATATATATATATATATTAGCTAGGCTTCTCTTGCAAAGTATTGATCGATGAAGTGATTTATGCCTTGTAGGTCCATTTTTCATTGTAGAACTAATCGGGGTAGCAGTGCTACACGGAGGCATCATATGCTACATAGTACATATATACATACTTTTGGTTTTTTTGTTTATATATAGTTCAACTTTTTGTACATCCCATGGAAGACAATGTAGATACTATATATATATATATATATACAATATTTCCATAGAGATTTGTCTAGTCAAGCTTTATGTTAATTATTAGTTATGATCGAGGACTAAGCGGCCGTTACATGGAGGCATTATGCATGTAGTTCTCAATACATAATTTTATCTTTCTTGCTTTAGTTTAACTTAGCTTGTTAAGTTGTATAGTACATAGAAGTGAATGAACTACTTATACTATACTATGCATGTGTATATATATACATAGAAATTAATTTGTTTATATATATATACAAAGGTTTTTGTTGTTTAAATGTTAGTATTTTGAGGTATATTACAGGTTTTTTTATCGTGGTACAGTAGGTTCTTTTGATATTAAAAAAAATTAAATTGTGAAATTATATCGGTTTTTAATGAACCGATATAACAAACCATTTTTTATATTGGTTAGTCTTAATCAATTATATCGGTTATAATTTAACCGATATAATAAACCATATGAAACCGATATAACAAACCAATTACATATTTTTTATATCGGTTATTCTTAATAAATTATATCGATTATTATGAAACCGATATAAAAAACCATATGAAACCGATATAACATATATTAATTATGTCGGTTTGGCTATAAGTTATATCGGTTTTACAATAATTTATGATAAAATACATATGATATTACACCGCTTTAGGCTTAACCGATATGAAATATTACACTTATTATATCGGTTCCATTTATCTTTTATATCGGGAGTACTTATATCGGTTTGAAATTCACTCAAAAACCGATATAATAGGTCTTTTATATCGGTTTTTAGCCGATATAAAACCCTTTTTTCTAATCGTGTATGGCTTGCGAACGTCAATCTGAACGGGTCCCCCACAATCTCCTGAGAAGTTAGATCCTCCTTTTCTTGCTTTTCATTGTAGTTTGTACTTTTTCAAAAGAGACAAAAAAATCACAACTCTTGTCTTTTATTATTTATAAGGATTGTAAATCGGCTATAAACGCCAAAATCAGCTATAAATGTCAAAAAATCGCCTTTCACGGCAAATCAAGAAAATGTCTCTTTTCTTAAATATATGTGCAATGGAAAACTTGAAAGAAGTTGATTTCCTTTTTACTTGCGAAGGTTGATCTCCGTATCACCACTTGCAATTCCAAGTAAAATAGAAAATCTGGCACACCTACACAAAAGAAATGTTGATGCATGCCTCTGCCCCCTTCCGGTTATGAAATGGTCGGACCCAAACAGACTCCCACGTCCGCCGACCCCGGTAGAACCGGGCGGAAGCGCCGTTCCATCATTTTTCACAGTTTGAACCGTGAGAACAATACTCACTCGATTATTTCCATATAAATATGGGGTTAGCTCTCCTAAGCTAAAGTTTACCTTATCCTAAACTAAAATAGTGTTAATCTCACTAATCAAAGTTGCTTATCGTTGTTTTTTGCATGATGATTGTCTCCAAAATCAAGATAAATCCAATCAGAATTGGATTCTCCAATTACATCATGCAAAAAACATCTATTGTGAAGTCATCTCCCTGATCGGTGGCAAACCTGAAATTTATTCCGAATAAACATCTAGAAATTCACACACAATGGGGATCTCCTCTACCTCGTGAGACTGTTTATCCTCCGTAATAAACACAATATATCCCTCACACCCACTTCTTAACAACTTGCAACTTGTATTTGTGGGACCAGCACTATTCCAGCTTATGATTAAGCTAGTAAGGTTCAAGCTTATGAGAGCCATGCTCTCTCTCTCTCTATATATATAGGGGAGCGCTAGAAAAGTCCCAGGGAGTTTTCTTTTTTCAAAAACGCTATTCCCAAATGGGCCCACTATGGTATATGACAACCATGGAATGCCACTGGATGGAATAATCTAAATGAGATCCATCTATGTAAAAAAATTCAACTCCATTTGATTATCCTAACCCCTTAGCCCTTGGCCTCCAAAGTTTAATGGTTTTAAAGGCATCACTTTCTTGTAACTTCATACAACGGTGAGTAAAGCTTGACGAGTATCAAATTTAGGCTTTATACCAATTCATGGGGGTAGTATGTGTAAAATGATTGGATTGGCTTAAGGTGAGCTCCACACTCTAAAAATATAGGGGAGCAAAAAGAGTTGTTAAAACTTTCCATATATATATATATAGATATATTATATATGAGAGAGAGATAGAGAGTCTATTCTATGATAGAAGACAGACCGTGGAAATCTAATCATACAAAAATAAGTAAAAACCTAGCTACAGCGAAGCAGCCCAAAACACTATAGTTCCCATTGAGATTATGAAAAGAGAAAAGAGAAATTGAAAAAAGAAAAAAGTGTAGTAGGCAAAACGCTGGAACATTTTCAAAACTGCAACAAGGGTGGGATGCATGTAGTCACGGTCCTTCAAAAACGGAGAGGTAAATCCATGCAAACGGCTATTAATGAAACAGAAACCTATATTTGTTTTCCCCTCGAGTCTGTGTTTCCTTGTCTTGATCCAAAATAAAAGAAAATTCTCATGGGAGTTATGGGATCCCAATGCATGTTGGGATCCAACCGTGCTACTTGTCGGACCCGAAAATCAAGCCTGTAGCACGGTTCAAAATAAAATCCAGCTAATCATGATACCACTGTTTGTTGCTTCCTTTTGTCTTTATCCAAAATAAAATGCAGCTAATCATGATACCACTGTTTGTTGCACGTTAAAATTTGAAAAAAAAAAAAAAAAAAGCATTTAAGCACATGGACCTTTGCTTCAAACACGAGGTTTCTTAACCTTTTTCAATCTGTGGGCCAATTCAAATAACTGAGGACCTAATATTCTACTACCAGGAAAATTCTAGGAGCTGGCGGTAACTTTAAGGGGCCCATGTTGATGTATGACAGTAAACTGATCAGTAGCGTCCAATGGCTGGCTGGCCATTGGACTAAAAATCTCTATGGTTTTATAAGTACATATTAGTGGAGCCTTGCACGTGGAATGCACGTGCACTAAATATACAGTTTTATTAAAAAAATATTTAAAAAATAAAGTTTTTAAAAAATTTAGTAGAAATTGAAATACATTTAAAAATTAGATTTTAATAGAAAATGAGTAATTATAAATTGCAAGGCCCGTGCGATGTTCAAATACAGTTGACACTACTTTTTTCTATACATTTGAAAATAATAAAACGATGATATAGTGAGAAAAATGAGATCTCAAAAGACAATCGATATAGAATTTATATAATTTTTTGAGAATATAAATCACATATATCTAGATATTTTATCATGAATGTGTATAAAGAAATTTAAATTTACTTTATTTAACCTATCAGGTCGACTTATCAGTTTCCTGGTAGACTCGACCTGTTAAAGTTGGAGTCTAGTCGAAAGCATAGTCAAATCGATAAAAGGTAGTTTTATAGAAAAAATAAAAATAAAAACTAAGAACCAGATGAGCTTACTGTTTTAACCAATTACCATGAACATTATATGTTCACTACAAAATCAGATTTTATTAAGGAAAAAATATAATTATATCATACCTAAGGACATTAGAATAAAAAAAATTGAGATGGTAGTTTTATTCTTAACTTACAAAGAAGAATAACATTTCACACCGATCGTCAAGAATAATGAAGTAATTCGGCTTGTCCTCAAGCGACAGGGATCAACAATGGTGGAACTATGATATGAACTCTGACTGGTAAGATTTGCTGAGCACCTGTTGATAAATATTAGTATTTAACATGTGCTTTGTTTTATTTTATAAGACGGACCACTATCAGGTAAAAAGAAGCGATACTTCTCTAAGAGTCACCATCTTCTTTTGCTTGATACAAAGTGCTATATTTTATACCCAGTAAAAAAATGATCATAGAAGTTCAGTTAAATGGAAGCAAATCTATAGCCTGTAGTTTTATAAAAAAATAAAAAATAAAAAATAAGAACCAGATGAGCTTACTGTTTTAACCAATTACCATGAACATTATATGTTCACTACAAAATCAGATTTTATTAAGGAAAAAAATTAATTATATCATACCTAAGGACATCAGAATAAAAAAATTGAGATGGTGGTTTTATTCTTAACTTACAAAGAAGAATAACATTTCACACCGATCGTCAGGAATAATGAAGTAATTCGGCTTGGCCTCAAGCAACAGGGATTAACAATGGTGGAACTATGATATGAACTCTGACGGGTAAGATTTGCTGAGCACCTGTTGATTAATATTAGTATTTAACATGTGCTTTGTTTTATTTTATAAGATGGACCACTATCAGGTAAAAAGAGGCGATACCTCTCTAAGAGTCACCATCTTCTTTTGCTTAATACAAAGTGCTTTATTTTATACTCAGTAAGAAAATGATCATAGAAAGTAATCATAGAAGTTCAGTTAAATGGAAGCCCACAGATAGAGATATCCATAGGGAAAAAATATCAAAAAATAAAAAACTACAAATACAACTCTGGCAAAAGAATTGGATCTTCCTTTTTAAGAAATACATAAGAATGTAACCTAGGTATTCTAAATCAACTCTTCTACTCTGTTCTGTATAGAGGATGAGAGTGTTGATCAAAGTAAGAAAAACTTGAAACGAACAAAGACAAACTGAATTTGTTACAGCTCAACATCAAATACTTATTTTAGTTATTTACACTTAAAACAATCACTCCATTTACTAACTCTGAAGAGAATAGTAACGCTAGCATAACAAGCAGTTTCTATGAGATTCTCGTTTTTTCTTTAAGGAAATGCATGACGCTCTATTGAAATATATGAAAAGAAGAAGAAGAACAAGAAGAAGTAGCAGCTTGCAATGATGAAAGAAATAAATGTGTTAGAAAATTATCAGAGTTTTTCAATTTAAAGCTCATGAGTAAGAGCAATAATAAATAAATATATTCATGCCCTTGAAATGCCCTTTTATAATAAAAAAATGTACAAAAGTTGTATATTAAGAAACTAAAAATTGTACAAAACAACAACAATTTTACGGTAACAATCTATAAGACGTACCACTAAATTGCATTTATGAAATTATCTTTTGCAATCTATAAGACGTACCACTAGATTGCATTTATCTTAAGTGGGGCCCACATCTTGCATTTGAGTAATAATATACATATATATAGATTATATTATTATTATCTTAAGTGGGGCCCACATCTTGCATGTGATTGGGCAAGTGTGTAGTGCAAAAAAGTTACATCTTGCTTTTTTTTATAATAGTAAATAGATAGATAGATATAGATTATTATTATTATATAAGTGTGGCCCAAGTTTTTCTCTTTTAAAAGGGTAATAATAATATCTAGATTATATTATTATTATCTTAAGTGGGGCCCACATCTTGCATTTAATTGGGCAAGTGTGTAGTGAAAAAAAAAGTAAAGAGTTGTACATCTTACTCTCTTTTATAATAGTAGATATTATTATATAGGTGGGGCCCACACAAGTTCTTCTCTTTTAGAAGGGTAATAATAATAATATATATATATATATATTATTAGTATCTGAAGTGGGGTCTACATTTTGCATTTGAGTAATAATATATAGATTAGATATAGATAGCTTGATAGATATAGATTATTATTATTATATAAGTGGGGCCCAAGTTTTTCTCTTTTAGAAGGGTAATAATAATATATAGATTATATTATTATTATCTTAAGTGGAGCTCACATCTTGCATTTGATTGGGTAAGTGTGTAATGAAGAAAAATTCAAAAGTTGTACATTTTACTCTCTTTTATAATAGTAGATAGATAGAAGTAGATAGCGATAGAGATAGAGATAGAGATATAGATAAATAGATAGATATAGATATTTAGGGGTGGGCACCACAATGGTGTAGTGAAAAAGTTTGCATTGTAATATTTGGGGGTGGGCCCCATAATGGTATAGTGACAAAATTTGCATTATAATATTTGGGGGTGGGCCCCACAGTGGTGTAGTGAAAAAAATTTGCAATCTCTCATCTTTTATAATAGTAGATAGAAGATAGAATATATAATATAATATAGATAGAATTATATTATAATATTTTGGGGTGGGCCCCACAATGATATAGTGAAAAAGTTTACATTATAATATTATTATATTATATTATAATATTTAGGGGTGGGCCCCACAATGGTGTATAATAGTAGAGATATATAATATATATAATATAATATATATAGTATAAGGTGAGCCCCGCTATGGTAGAATATATATAGTATAAGGTGGGCCCCAAATTTGCATCATTCTCTCTTTGATAATAGTATAGATATATATAGAGTAGATAGAGTAGATGATAAGATGAGATGAGATGATGATGAGAGATGATGAGATGAGATGATGAGAACTGGGCCCCACAATAGTTAGACAAAAATAAGATGCAACTTTCTCTCTTTTATAATAGTAGTAGATATAGTCATCAAGGCCCTTTTTTTGCATTAAAATTTGAAATAAATAGGATTCATGTCCTTTTAAGTGGTTAAAAAATAAATATTTTAAAAATAAGCATCAAATAACATTTTCTTGTATGGATATAGACTCAAGATGATAAATAAATGTCCTGCAATCACCCTAGCAATTACATATTGGAAAGTGAATGTCCAAGTGAATGTCCTATCTACATCTTCACCTTACATATTTCAACCCTCACCCTATGTTCTTCATCCCTCACATCTTAAAAAATCCTTTATAGAGTTCATTTCACCATGAATTCCTAAGTACGTTTTTTTTTTATTGATTTGGTAAATACTTAAGACACCTATAGGCACTCATCTAAGTCCCTCATCATTAGTGCTAGAGTTGGGACTGATTTTTAGTTCTTTCTATGGAAGGGAATTGCCTCACCGCTAAGCTATTGGGAATTGATCATTGCTTGTTTATGTGGAAGGGAGGAGTCACCACTGAGCTACTAGTGACCATGAATTTCTATGTATCTAAATGCAAGCAAACTAGCCTAAATTTTGGGGCCCTTAGATAGATGGTTATTAATATAGATTGTATTTATAATTGATCCTTCTTTATTGCACTTTGAGAAATCCAATCCTATTCTTACCTGTGATTGGCATGCATCAACATAGGGCCCACATAATTGTAACCTTCAGAGTTTTTTTTTTTTTTTTGGGGGGGGGGGTAAGATAATAACCTTTTTAGAGTTGCGGTCAAATTTTCCTCTTTTAATTGACTCTGGGCCGATAACGTGAATGACAATGACTACATTCATTAAGTTTTAACTGATGTATTATGTTATTCTGACCTTCTTGGCCCACCAAAGATGGGTTATTCAAGGAGAGGGTTGAAAGTGGGCCAATCAAGCCTTCTACAGGCTAACCTTTAGGATGGCGAGCTCGGAACCAGCCCTTTCTTTCTGGCCCACCTTGGCCTGATACGTCAGACAACAGTGGACCTCATATAGTACTAATAGATTTGAAGAGGCCTTCACTCAACACTATAGGTCTGTTTCTTTGTAAGAATTTCTGACAGGAATTCAGGCTGTCTGTGAATTACTGAATTCCAGTAAGAAATTCAATGTTTACTTATTGGAATTCCCAACATTTGAGGTAAGTAGCATTTTGAAATTCCAAAAGATGTGGTTCGCTGCACCTCTAAAAGAAAATCAGATCTGGTTATCTTACACCTTCTTTTGATCTAATCTCAATTTCATTTCATCTGACATCTTTCAAAACCCTACCATCCTCCTCATGCTTGGACAAGAAACCCATCTCCTCTTACATCGAGACCGAATAAACCCCAGAATTCATGTATCCAACGTCTTTGGACAGAAACGTGAGACAACATTCAATTCAAGAGGATTTGTAGTGGCATCATTGTGATCTTTGAGGCAAGCGGCTCCGAGCTCCTGGATCTTGATGATGACGATGGAGATATTGGGTAAGGAAGATGAGAACATTGCTATGTGTAGAGATTCAAGTACTCATGAAATTGGAAATTTGTGGAATTCAAGTTGCATGAAATTCTCAGGCAGAATTTCTAGGTATAAAAGAAACGGAGAATTTAGAAATGCTAGAATTTGTAGCATTTCAAAATTCCAACTTCTCAAATTCTACAAATTCCAACAGACATGAATTCCAAGAATTCTTACAAAGAAACAGCCCTATGGGTCCCTAAAATATCAGGCCCGATAGCTAGACAGTTTAGAATTGGACAAGCTTCAGACCGACTCATTTGCAACCCTAGCCAAACATCATATATAACCAAAAAAAAAAAAAAAACATCAGCATTTTTACATTGAATCTGGACCATTTCTCTATTTATTACAATCAAATAATTTATGGCTGTTGTGGGGAGATTTAATTGCTATTGGTAGTTCTACACTCCGCGCCAGCACTATTGATGATAGGACAATGGGCCCCAGCCCACCTTCAGAGACTGAAGGCATTAAACATACGCTCAAGAATCTGGAACATAGCATCTCCTCTGAACAGCTATAAAGCTTCTTTCATTTGGTGTCTTTGTTGATCAATGTGCACAGCTTAGGAGTATACTGTGAAAGAGAGTTATCTCCATTGGAAGAAAAATGAGAAAGATGAGTCATTTTGGTTTCCTCATTTTTGGTATTCTTGGTTTGTTGATCCCTGTTCAAGGTGATCTGAAAGTGGGATTTTACAACCAGACCTGTCCAAAAGTGGAAGCCATTATACTGGATTATGTAAAGAAGCACATCCCAAATGCTCCCTCTTTGGCTGCACCGCTTTTGAGAATGCAGTTCCATGACTGCTTTGTGAGGGTCAGTGTCCTTCCTTCTCCCATTCCACTAATCCCATCCTCTGTTTTGGTCTGTTTGAATTCGAGTTTAATCGAATTAGGATAACAGTTTTCTTATATCTTTTGTCTGTTGTTTCATATATCATCCAGGGCTGTGATGCATCTGTTTTGATCAACTCAACATCAAGTAACTCAGCAGAGAAGGATGCAGTTCCAAATCAGACCCTCAGGGGCTTCGACTTCATTGATCGCGTAAAGAGCTTAGTAGAAGTCGAGTGCCCTGGGGTTGTTTCGTGTGCAGATATTCTCTCGTTGGTCGCGAGAGATGCAGTTGTGGTGACAGTAAAGATTCACTAACTGAACTGCATCAATTTACTAGACTGAAATAGATTATCTTCGCATTTTTCTATACTCATTTTCTTTACTTGTATAACAATAGGGGGGTCCATCTTGGAGGGTGCTCACAGGGCGTAGAGATGGCACCATATCAAATGTCACGGAGGCCTTAAATGACATCCCTGGTCCATTCTTCAATTTCAGTGCTCTGCAAACAAATTTCGCCAGTAAAGGACTTAATGTTACAGATCTGGTGATATTATCTGGTAAGCTCTAAACCATCAATGATAACTAGCATTTAATTTGTCAATGAAAAAATGTGTTGTGATTGTATCATGATACATTACATTCTTGTTTGTAGTACATATTCCATTTTTTTTTTCTTTTCCACTTTTTATTACTGTTTTCCAATGTTAGATCGTATAATTCGTTAAGAAAAGGATTTCTTGTATTTGAGTTAATTGAACTAAAAAAAACAAGTGACAAGTATTAGCAGGTATTAAGCGAGCATATAAAATTCACAAGTCATACCAAATCCAACCACAACACAAGATTTACATGAAAAAACCTTTAATATGGAGTAAAAAACATGAGGCGAATCCGAGAAGAAATCCACTATGAAAGAGTAGAATGCGTCCCTTTCGTCTCAACACTTTGCCAGAAATTTGAAGGACAAGAAATAGCAATAGAGGAGGAAAGAGAAAAGATAAAATAAAAAATAACACTCTTTGATGCTTCAAGAAACTAAAACTTGTAATTGAAAACATAAATAAGAAAAGATAAATCTCAGCTCAGAGATGAGAATAAAATCTATGGTAGGATGAAGAAAATCTTTCTTGAACCTTATCTCAAGCACCAAGAAACCTTAGCTTTTACTTTTAGCCTTTTTGCTTCACTGTATTAACCTTTTTCTCTTTTTCCTCATCTCAGTTAAAGTGATATTGTTACTCTTCCATCTTTTATGTCCTAAGAACCCTCTTTTTTGCTTAAATGCACAGGTTCTACTCCTCATGGGACCTGACAGTGCACCAACACACTATCTTCTATATTTCTATTTTGAAACAAATCAGAAAACAATGTGAATGATTCTATCAGAGAATCAACTTTTTCAATGTCACGAACACTGCATAGACTAGAAGTGGTGATATAGTACTCTAAAAAAGAAGCACATTGGGATGTATCCAAGGTCTATTCAGTTTGGACCTTTGGGAAAATTGATACTCCATTTCTACAAAACTTTCAGTGCAATGAAGAAACTGGAGATTTCATTGGTTTTATATGGTCTGTTCCTACTTGATGAGTCAGACCCAAGATCCGAATCGTGATGGTGAGTCGGGTCCAGTAATCCGATCTAAGCCCAAGTGACCCATTCCAGGATGATAGGTCAGGCCAAAGAACTCGATCCGTCAGTTCCGTTGAGATCCGATTCCATCCGCTGAAGTCCAGGTGCTAGCCCACGAAGAGACTGGGTCAGGGCAGCCACGTTGCTTTGGAAACGATTCCGCTCCTACCAGGTCCTCGGAGAGATATCTCACCTGCCTCGTCCAGCGCGAGGGCAGTTCCTCACCTACCTCGTCCAGCGCGAGGGCAGTTCGAGGGTTCCAAGGGCGAACGTTGCAGCCCGTCCTAGGGTAGACACTATAAATCGAGAGCCCCACCAGCACTTAAGAGGGCTAAGATCTTCCCATTCACTTCGACTCTTGTATTCCTCTAGTTTGTAACCCGAAATCATTGAGGAAGAAAAACACCACAGGCAATCTCTGCCTTTCTGAAGTGGACGTAGGTCATTTTGACCGAACCACTATAATCCCTTCTCTCTCTTCTTTAATTATTGCATTTACTACATTTATTACTTGACCGGTGGTGTCCGAAACCTTATTTTGGCATCATCACTACTTTTTTTTTACCTCAAATCATTAAGTGTACAGTACACTGTTGCCCTATTATTTCATATTATATAAATTGACTGTGATCTGGTACACATCCAAACACTTTATGGTTAGAGATATTTGATCTTTGTTAGGCGAAAAGTCCAACACAGTACATGAAAGGCCAAAAGTTGATGTTGACATGTTGGAAGGCTTAAAAACCGGATGGCCAAAATGTCAATATGACCGCCAGCGTTGTGCAAGACAGAATGATGTCTCGCTATAGCAAGACTCATGCTCGCTATAGCGAGCTATGCGGCTGAAGCCCCAGTTCCGTCCGAACTCTATGCAAGAGTTCTTTTTTGCTTGTGATTCTAAGTGGTTTATTCCTAGAAGTCTCTTGGACGAACTTAGGCCTATTTATTGGGTGTTTCTCTCAACCCAAAGTGTACACACAAGAAGTTAATTCTCTTTTGATCTGAGATTAGAATACCCTAAGAGAGATTTTCTTGTTTCTCTAGAGCCATTAAGAGATCGTTTTGAAGGGCTGCTCTAGAAGGTTTTGCTGCTTCTACTCTCTTGTAGAAGATTGATCATCTGGATGGACAAGGTGCGAGGAGATCAAGTAAGGAGAACGGTGCACGGTGAAAGTCGTGTTAATGGATTCTGTGCAAGAACAACTACGATCCTTAGGTCGAGGTGCAGACTGAGATAAAGGAGCCTGTGAGTATATCTTGTAAACTGTTCGTGAACTCTTGATTTCTGGTTCGTGGTTTTTCTCCCTGGATAGGGTTTCCACGTAAAATTTTTGTCTGCTTTCTAATGGTGTGTGATTGGTAAATAGCTAGTTCTATATTGTCTGATTGGTTTATTTCCGCTGCATTGATTTGATTAATTAGAACTAGTAATTCATTCAAGTGGGTCCTAAAAAATATTCAATTGGTATCAGAGCGGGTTACACTATTTTATTGTGTTGATCCAAATATTGCTAGAATGGATATCTACCGTGAAGGCACTTCAATCAATAAGCCTCCTCTGTTGGATGGTAGCAATTATGCTTATTGAAAAATCATGATGGTTACCTTCTTGAAAGCCATAGATCTGAAAGTTTGAAAATCTGCTGTAAATGACTATTCCTTACCCACTATTACTGCTAATGGGGTAAATAGTCCCAAACCTGAAGATAAGTGGACTACGGAAGAAGAGTTGGCTGTCACTTGTAACTCTAAAGCTTTGAATGCAATTTATAATGGAGTTAATATGTCTGAGTTTCGTAGAATTTCTACATGCACTAATGCGAAAGAAGCTTGAGATATTCTACAGACTGTGCATGAAGGGACTGATACTGTCAAACAGTCGAAACTTAAAAAATTATACACAACTTTCGAAACCATCAAGATGGAAGATGATGAAACCTTTGATGAGTTCAATTCGAAGCTGAATGTAATTGTCAATGATACCTTTACCTTAGGGGAACCAATTCCTGAAAACAGAATTGTTAAAAAGCTTTTGAGGTCTCTCCCAGAAAGGTTTAATGGAAAGATTGTGGCCATAGAGGAAAATAAAAATCTGAATACGCTCGAAGTTGAGGAGTTGGTTGGCAACCTACAAACTTTTGAAACAAACCTTAAGTCTAATGGGAAGACAAAGTCTCAAGGTATTGCTTTGAAAGCGTTCAAGGAATCATTCAAGAAAGCGTCCAATAAATCATATAAGAAAGTTGCAAGTGATTCGGATTCAGATCCCGAGGAAATTGATTCCCAAGTTGCAGTATAGTTCATAAAGCAATTCAAGCTTTTTATGAAGTAGCACAAAACCAATGTGAGGATCCCTAAAAATTCTGAAAAGAAGAAATCTTTTAAAGGGATTCAATGTTATGAGTGTCAAGGCTATGGACACATTGATAATGACTGTGGAATTAAAATATAAAAAAAAAAGGCTTTGAATACTACTTGGGAAGATGAAACTTCTAATGAGAATGATGAAAATCCTAAGTCTGACACTGGCAAGGGGGAGTTTATTGCTTTTATGCAACTTCTGGTTCTGTTACTTCGCATGTTTCTTCCGAAGCTGATACTGATCAAGATACTGAGTCAGAGGAAGAACCAAATTGAAAAGCTGAATATGAAACACTTTTCAAAAAGACCATGAAGATGGTTAAGGTGAATGAAAAAGTTGCTATTAATTGGCAAGTGTCTGAAGAGCAGATTGCCTCATTGAAAGCTGAAATTGTAGATTCTATTGAAAAGTACAAAATTTGGAGGATAAAAATAACAAGTTGGCTGACAAATTACTGCAGAATCACAAAAGTGTGACTTACTTGATTCTGATATGAAGACTTTGAAAGCAAATAATTCTAATCTGAATGGAAGATTAAAGATGGTTCTATTTGAGTTAGACACTGCTAAAGCTTAATTGAACATGATGAATACCGGGTCTAAAAAATTAGATGACATCTTGTGTAGTCAAAAGGCAAACACTGACAAGCATGGCATTGATTACGCTAACGGAGCATCCACTTCAAATGCCAAAGGTAAAAATTATTTTGTTAAAAATTCAGTTGTTACTAATCATGTTGTTAGTGTTGCAAAGAAAGCTCCAAAGAAGCAGAATGTGTCACGTCCTGAACGAATTCCCACTTGTCATCATTGTGAAATTAAATGACACATTCGACCCAATTACAACAAGCTGTGAAGTTTACCGAATCAAAAGCAATGGAAAACGCAGAAGGTTGAGTTGACCAAGAAGAATACCACAGTTGTCTGGGTCAAGAAAGAAGACCTCTTTTCTGTATTGGTACACACTTTGCTGAAATATTTAAATTTACAAGTGTGTTTGCCTAAGCTTCATCACCCCTGATCTGCAAGATCAAGCCCCATCCCCAGTGCTGCTACGAATATCATATTGAGGGGGAATCTATATTAAGGGAGAGCTACTACATTAAGATTGATAGAAGCTGCATGATGATATTTTTTTGTCAATTATGGACAAAAACAAGGGGAGAAGATTGAAGCTAGGGGGAGCTATACAAGTCAAGGCAATTCAAGATCTGGAAGTTCAAGCAAAGTGAATACATGATCTACAGAGCTGATTTTTTTTAATTTAAGAATTCAATGTATTTTAGGTTTTACTTTTGGGTAGATCAAATTATATTTTTCTAGAGATTTTATCCAAGAATTGCCAAAAGGGAGAGATTGTTAGGCAAAAAGTCCAACACAGTACATGAAAGGCCAAAAGTTGATGTTGACGTGTTGAAAGGCCAAAAGTTGATGTTGACATGTTGAAAGGCTTAAAAACCGGATGGCCAAAACGTCAATATGACCGCCAGCATTGTGCGAGACAGAATGATGTCTCACTGTAGCGAGACTCATGCTCGCTATAGCGAGCTATGTGGCTGAAGCCCAGTTCCGTCCGGACTCTATGCAAGAGTTCTTTTTTGCTTGTAATTTTAAGTGGTTTATTCTTAGAAGTCTCTTGGACGAACTTAAGCCTATTTATTGGGTGTTTCTCTCAATCCAAAGTGTACACACAAGAAGTTAATTCTCTTTTGATCTGAGATTAGAATACCCTAAAAGAGATTTTCTTGTTTCTCTAGAGTCATTGAGACTTGAGAAATCGTTATGAAGGACTGCTCTAGAAGGTTTTACTGCTTCTACTCTCTTGTAGAAGATTGATCATCTTGGTGGACAGGTACAAGGAGATCAAGTAAGGAGAAAGGTGCACGGTGGAAGTCATGTTAGTGGATTCTGTGCAAGAACAACTACGGTCCTTAGGTCGAGGTACAGACTGAGGTAAAGGAGCCTGTGAGTATATATTGTAAACTGTTCGTGAACTCTTGATTTTTGGTTCGTGGTTTTTCTCTCTAAATAGGGTTTCAACGTAAAATTTGTGTCTGCCTTCTTATGGTGTGTGATTGGTAGATAATTAGTTCTATATTGTCTGATTGGTTTATTTCCGCTGCATTGATTTGTTTAATTAGAACTAGTAATTCATTCGAGTGGGTCCTAAAAAACCTTCAATCTTCATTACTTTTTTTTGTTTTAAAACTAAATGTGTGCAACTTGCTTTAACATTTTGCAGGAGCGCACACAATTGGCATCGCTCACTGTCCGGCATTTAGCAATCGACTCTACAATTTCACAGGAGTGGGTGATGAAGATCCTTCCCTTGACAGTGAGTACACCGCAAACCTCAAGGTGAACAAATGCAAGACTCAGACAGACAATACTACAATTGTCGAAATGGATCCGGGCAGCTTCAGGACCTTTGACCTCAGCTACTACAATCTTTTACTAAAGAGACAAGGTTTATTCGTGTCTGATGCTACTCTGATCACCGACAGCACTTCAAGATCATATGTCAGCCAACTCCTCAATGGCTCGCTTTCAAAATTCTACGAGGAATTTGCATCATCAATGGAAAAGTTGATTGAAGTCCAAGTAAAGACAGGATCTACAGGGGAGATTAGGAAGAACTGTGCTGTTATCAATAGTTAAAAATTTAGGTTCTTTTGTTCTTATTTTCATTTCTCTGTTTATCAAAGTGTGTTGTTAGCTCTTTTTAAAGAGTCGGACTGCGAGAATAAAGCTAGTTCATTGATGCATTTTTTTTTCCTGAATCATCAGTATGTATGTATATTCATGGTTTTCTTTCTTGTCTATGATTCTGTACCCAAAATTGAATTGAAACATGAGAAATAATTCGATGAGATCTGAGAGTTCCAAAAGAACAAAGGGAAATAGTGTTGAAAATCAATTTTTATTTTGATTTATGCATCCTATTAGGATGGGGCTCCTAAAGCCAAAATGCACGAGTTGGGTCTTATCCAAACTCTTAAGTGATGGGGAGATCATAAGTGGACCCCACTTATGGCATCATGAGCCACACTCAAGCCCAACATTCTCCCGACTGGCTTGAATGTCACATACATCAAAGTCGTCCAAGTCCCATATCCATTACATGCCTTTCAAATATATCCTTGCTAGCATATCGTGATTGAATCTCCCAACTGTTCAGATGATGTGATATGATTCTCCTTTTTCAGCCACATCTCATATGTAATGATATCTGTAGGTGCAGAAAATAACGACCCACAATAACTGGGGAGCCTTAGAGGACTTATCCAAAGTGGTGATGACTGGGTACCGTCCGAAAGCCTGAAAGAGAAGAGCAAACAGTCAGAGGACCCTGGCCTGGGCGGCGCAAGGCTCTCCGATGCCAAAGTCAGTGAATGAACTGGAACAATGGAAGGAGAGGAAGAAGAGAGGCAGAGTAACAGCTCTGTGGGTTGAATTGTGCGTACCTTGCATGTGGTATGAAGCTCTATTTATAGAGGCTTGGGTCGTATCTTTGGAGAATATCTTGGTGTGGGTCCCATGATTCGACTGGGAAGTCATGATCAGCCCACAAAGTAATAAATGCGGTCCAATCCAGCCCACTCTGCATTTAATGCCAGTCGGATCAGCCCACATCGCATTAAATGCGCGTCTTGTTGGGCCAGATTGTGTTGGGCGCCTTTGACGGTTGGGGTACCATCGGATCCGCCCTCGGGCCTTGCCCTGATGTGGCTTCAGCCGCTGGATGCCGCCCTGTCAGTGATATGGCGAAGATTGTGGACGGCTGGATGTCGCATCTGTCTCACTAGCTCGCGCCCCTATTCCTCCACGTGCCTGATGACGTGGGGGATGAGGGGTGCGAGTGGAGGTTCTTTCGTGCTTCGGCTTTCGTCCCGGCTCCTTCAGCCGAGGTGGAGCTCTCAGCCGAGATGGGCACGTGGGGTAGCCGAGCTCGGCGCTAGCGGCCCGGAGCTGTTTGACTTCGGCTGAGGCCACTGCCCTGGTAGCCGGGGTGAGTTTGGTGCCACGTGGATGGCACGCGGATGGTTCGTGAGGATGCTTAGTCTCATCTGATGGCTATGATTAGCGTAATCCTGTAGTTCTGGAAATCTCCCCACACAATTGCCCCCTAGCTTTTGACCTCTTAAGCGTCCTAGCCTTTAGTGGTCGAAAGCTAGAAAAACTCGTCGGGGATGCGGCGATCATTGCCTGGTGTCGTTTCAACTTTTCTGAAGCAATAAATGCTCTGCCCTGTCTGTCCTGGGAAGCGAGTCGACGGCTACACGCGTAGCCTCTTCACTGATTGCGCTGTCTTATTGATGGAACGGGCGCGGATCGCAAAATCCATCCTTTCGAATTTCGAAAGTAGCGCGCGCCGAGGGTTCCCTTTCCATAAATAGGGTCGTCTTCTTCCTTTCTTGTTTCTGATTTCCTTTTGCCTTTGCCTTCATCTTCGATTTCTGCTCTGCTGCTCGAGATCTCTCTAGCGAGGACGACCATAGGACGTGCCCGGATCTGTTCTTGAGTCGCCCCATTTGTCTCTGTAAGTTGCTTCGCGCCTCTGTGTAGCTTTTTCTTGGGGTTTCGCGACCTTTAGGGTTTAACTTTGCTGTCACCCTTTCTAGATATGGGCACCCCTAGGTTCGATTTAGATACTGAAGAGGGCATAGCCAGATTTAGGGCCGCTTTCAATATTCCGGAGGGAGTCCTCCTCAAGCCGGCGGACTCCGTCGATTATGCCACAATGCGCTGGTCCTGCGGCTGGATGGCGTTCCCTCTGATCTCCGTGATCGAGGGCGGGGTCAGATTTCCTCTGCACCCCTTGCTTAGGGCCTGCCTTAGTACCTGGTCCATTACCCCGTGCCAGCTGATGCCCAATGGCTATAAGGTCATCATGGGCACGGCGAAGCTGAATGAGATTTTGGGAACCGACCTAGGTGTCCACGATATCGAGGATACCTACGATATCTGCAAGGCTGGGGAAGGGAAATACTATCTCCAGGTGAAGCCGCAGCGAAGAGGCTTCGTCCTGGCCTTGGAGGATTCGAGTAAGAATGCCGATGAAACTTTCTTCTGTGTGTCGGGGGACTGGGAGTTCGGCGCTGGCGAGAGCAGGAGGCTGATGGTCCCACGTCGCCCCGGGACAGTCCCAAGTAATCACCGCTTCTTTTCTCTTACTCGCTTTGCTTGATCTCGATGATGCCGAGCTGACACTCTTATTGTCTATTGTGCAGAGGCAGGCGCGAGGCGACGCCGAGCTGCGAGCGAAGGTTGGAGGAGGAACGTCGACGACATCAATAAGGTAGAAAGATACAAGGGGCACGAGACCAAGTCGGCTTGGAAGCTGCTCGGGTATACGCCTAGGTACCGTGGTCACTACAGGAGAACCGGAGTAGCCGAGGTGGACGAGGCGCACCCTGATCGTCCTACCGTCTCCGTTGCCGTGCCTGCCGGGATCCCTTTGACCGATCCTGCTGCGAGCCGAGCTGCGTCTGGCGCCGAGGCGTCGACCTCTAGTTCGGAGCCACTGAACCTGACGCAGATAGTGGACGCTTATTCTTCCGATAGGGAAGAAGACATGGAGGGAAGCTCAAGGGCGCCAGTTGTTAAGGACCTGGCGGCCAAGTTCAGGCGGGGGTCTTCCTCCTCTGCGACGCCATCATCTGCCAGTACCCGCGCAGCTTCTGGCTCGGGGGGTGCTGGCGCCACTTCTGCTCCTGCTCCTGCTCCTGCTCCGAGCGAGGGAGTTCGGCGACGCTCGCCGGATCACCTGAGGGAGGGGTCCCCGCCCAGGAAGAAGTCCAAGGCGGGGGAGAAGGACTCGGGGGCTGAACAGCCTCCGAAGGGCAAAACCCCTGCGCGGGCCCCCGGAGTTAAGGCTCCATCTGAGAAGAGTGCGCCGGCCAGCAAGTCGACCTGTGGGACGACCCGCGAGCTCACCATCTCGGTGGGGCAAGGGTCTGGATCGGCTTCCGGACCTCGAACTGCCCCAGCGCCATGGAGACCGAGGATGGAGACGCAACCTGGTAAGCCTCTGAACGTCGAGGACCGGCTGATGGGGAACGCCGACGTCATCGGAGCTCTCGCCAAGGTCTGCACTCTGCCGCGAGACATGGAGACGCACGAGAGGTTCGACAACGAGAACCTGATGGTCTCGGCGATCCAGGCTAACCTTCTGGTAAGTGTTTTCGGCGCTCTTCTTCAAGTAATTTAGCTCGACTGCCCCGGTTTGACCCACTTTTTCCACCTGCAGAACGTGCAAAGGCTCCTGACCGTGGTGGGGAGGAGTGACAGGAACGCCGCGAGGGTCACTCAGCTGGAGTCTGAGAGGGAGAAGCTGAAGAAGGAGCTAGAAGAGCTAAGGAAGGGAATGGAGGGGCTGAAGAAGGCCAGCGCTGAAGAGACTGCTCGGCTGGCGTCGGCTCTGGCTGATGTCGCCGAACTCACGTCGAGAGCTAATCATTTGAAAGGCGAGGTCTGGGCGAGGAACAAGAGGACCGCCGAGCTGGAGTCGGAGCTGGCCAGATCAAAGTCTGAATCGGCGGCCGAGGGGACGAGGCTGCGCGGGGAGGTGCTGGCCGGGCGCGCTGAAAGAGAGAAGCTGAAGATGGCGAACGCCGAGCTGGAAAAGGAGAAGGCCTCCCTTCTGTCCGAGGCCCAATCAGCTTTCCAGAATGGGGTGGATCATGCCACGGAGCTGTATGAGAAGCAGGTGGAGGAGATCACCTCCATTCTGTTCGAGGAAGGATGCTTGGCCGCACTGAGGCGTGCGGGGGTTCCTGAAGACCACCCCGTCTACCGGGACTTGCCAAAGTATTCGGACCCGGCTCCTGAGCTGAGCCCTGCCCCTGCAGCTGAAAGTGCCCCAGTCGAAGCTCCTGCAGTCGTTCCTGCTCCAGACGCCACTCCAGTTGCCCCAGCCCCGAGCGATGCTTCGGCCGCGCCTCAAGGCGAAGCCTCTTCTGCCCCCGCTTCGGGTGAGGTACCGGTCAAAGCCCCTTCTGCCGGCGACGCTCCAAGCAAGGTCACGGTCGCGGCCGATGCTGCTGGTCCGGCAGATACGGTGATCGACCTGATTGAGTCGCCGAAGCCACAGTAGCCTTGCTTCTTTTTTCCTTTGGCCTTTTCTTTTTCAGCCCTGTAATACTCTGTGCCATTAATGAAAGACGGGCTTCTTCACTTGTGCATTTTTCTCTCTTTCGCTTCTGAATGTGCTATTGAATGGTATTGAATGTCTTTAATGTGATGCGTGACCCTCGAGATAGAGAGAGTCAAACGGGCTTCATAGCTGTCTGTGCCGATTCTCCGTATTCTGGAGACCATAAATAGCAGTAAGCATGGTGATACGGCCGATGAGGGAAACGGGCGGACGTCTCCACGTGGCGCCATAGGAATCGCTGGTCAACAGACAGGAAGAGGTGCGTCCCATGTAACGCGTGGGAGACTTCGCCCCTTAACTTCCTTCGGAGACTGAGCCCTTCTTCTTCCTATAAGTAGAGACAGCAGTTTCGCCATGGGAGAAGAAAAGAAAAGGAATTAGGATAGTTTAATTCACATAGTCGTAGGAGCCATGTCTGGTAGACATTTTGGAACTTTTGATCCGGGGGGAACCCCTGCGCCTGTGGACGGCTCTCTCCGAGGGGGGAAGCCCGTCGTGGTCTGCGCGCTCTCTGAAGGAATTCCCCGTGGACCACGCGCTCTCTGAACGCGGGTTCATGGCCGACCGTCCCTGGTCCGGTTGCAGGGGAATCTTCTGCAACTGTGGGATGGTCGCGCCCTCTGCGTCTGGCAATCCTGCAGGGTCCTGCGTGACATCGCGCTCCCCGTGAGCCCCCTGCGCCGTGTCAGGATCGCCGAGTTAAGGGTGGGACTGAGGCCCCGCTGGACCTGGGGGTTCTTCAAACTTTGGTCTCACTGACCAGAGGGTGTTGAAGAGCTCAGCGAGGTCTAGGGCCTCCGAACTGGAGGGGCTCTGCAGCGCTTTGGTCTGACCAACCAAAGTGTATTGTAGAGCTCGCTGAAATTCAGGATCCCTCAGAACCTCCAGGCAACGATCCGGCGTCTTCGAGCTTGCAGCCTGAAGAGTCGGTGAAGATCAGAGTCTCCCAGCTTTCACTTTATTTTCTGCTTTTAGAGGACTGTGATCCTCCTTTCTGTATTTTATTTTCTTTTCTGTAACCTTTGTAATGGAGCAATTACAATGAATAAAAAGGAAGAGTTTTTGTGGTCACTCAACCTGTGTGCTTTTTTACTTTCCTTGCACTGTTTTGGAACACTTGTGTTTTTGTGCTGCTTTCTTGTGCTCCAGTGCTTGCGCAGCTCTTTCTTTCTTAAAAACTGTCTTTGGCCGAAATGGCTAGCTTTGGCCGAGACGAACTGCTTGCGCCGAAGTGGATCCAGAATACCGCTGGTCTCGGCTATGTGAGCATGAGTTCGGCAACGGTCTTTGAGGGGTGTATAAACCCGGACTTTAGGAAACGACCGAGTGTTCGAACTCGAGGCCTTTTCCAGGGCGGTAGACCCTTGAGTTGGGTAAAACCCGGACTTTAGGAAGCGGCCGAGTGTTCGAACTCGAGGCCTTTTCCAGGGCGGTGGACCCTTGAGTGGGGTAAAACCCGGACTTTAGGAAGCGGCCGAGTGTTCGAACTCGAGGCCTTTTCCAGGGCGGTAGACCCTTGAGTGGGGTAAAGCCCGGACTTTAGGAAGCGGCCGAGTGTTCGAACTCGAGGCCTTTTCCAGGGCGGTAGACCCTTGAGTGGGGTAAAGCCCGGACTTTAGGAAGCGGCCGAGTGTTCGAACTCGAGGCCTTTTCCAGGGCGGTAGACCCTTGAGTGGGGTAAAACCTGGACTTTAGGAAGCGGCCGAGTGTTCGAACTCGAGGCCTTTTCCAGGGCGGTAGACCCTTGAGTGGGGTAAAACCCGGACTTTAGGAAGCGGCCGAGTGTTCGAACTCGAGGCCTTTTCCAGGGCGGTAGACCCTTGAGTGGGGTAAAACCCGGACTTTAGGAAGCGGCCGAGTGTTCGAACTCGAGGCCTTTTCCAGGGCGGTAGACCCTTGAGTGGGGTAAAACCCGGACTTTAGGAAGCGGCCGAGTGTTCGAACTCGAGGCCTTTTCCAGGGCGGTAGACCCTTGAGTGGGGTAAAACCCGGACTTAAGGAAGCGGCCGAGTGTTCGAACTCGAGGCCTTTTCCAGGGCGGTAGACCCTTGAGCTGCCGGAGTCAATCAAAGAGAGATGACAGATTGATGACAGGGCGAAAGCTGCTTTCATTGATTCTGAGATTCATTACATCTTTAGAAATAGAATTTCTTTAAGTGGGATGCATTCCACAGTCTCGGCAGTGGCTTGCCCTCTAAGTCTTCGAGCTTGTAGGCTGATTTCCCTGCCAGTGAGACCACCCTGAACGGGCCATGCCAGTTCGGAGCCAGCTTCCCTTCGTTTGGTTCTTTGTCAGCTGGCAGGGTCTTCTTCAGAACCAGCTCTCCCACGGAGAGTCTTCTTTCTCTGACATTTTGATTGTATGCCCTGGCTAACCGCTGCTGATAGTCGGTCAGTCGCAGGGCTGCTGCTTCTCGGCGTTCGTCTGCCAACTCCAGCTCCATTGCCAGGTTCGTCTCATTTCGGCCTTGGTCGACCAGCTCTGTCCTCAGGGTAGGAAGGCCGATTTCTAAAGGAATGACCGCCTCCATCCCGTAGGCCAGAGAGAAAGGTGTCGCCGAGGTGGACCTCCTTGGAGTTGTTCTGTATGCCCATAGCACGCTCGGAAGCTCCTCTGTCCATCTTCCCTTTGCCTTGTCCAGTCGCTTCTTCAGGCCGTCCAGGATCACTTTGTTAGAGATTTCGGCCTGGCCATTACTCTGTGGATATGCCGGAGTGGAGTAATGGTTTCTGATACCGTGCTCTTGGCAGAAGTCTCTGAAGGACTTGGAGTCGAACTGAGTCCCGTTGTCCGAAATCAGGGTCCTGGGGATGCCGAACCTCGTTAGGATGTTTTTCCAAACGAAGTTCCTGGAGTCCCTGTCCGTGATTGAGGACAACGGTTCAGCTTCTATCCATTTTGTGAAGTAGTCTGTAGCGACTATCAGCCATCTCTTGTTCCCTGGAGCTCGGTGAAGAGGCCCCACAATGTCCAGGCCCCATTGAGCGAAGGGCCATGGGCTAGAGAGGGGACTCAGATCTTGCGCTGGCTGATGGAGAGAGTGGGAGAACTTCTGGCACTTCTCGCATTTCCTGGCGTACACCTGCGCGTCTTTCTGCATGTAGGGCCACCAGTAGCCCTGGCTTATTGCTCTGTAGGCCAGTGATCGACCTCGTATGTGACTGCCGCAGATTCCTTCGTGGATCTCATACAGGAAGTCGTTCACCTTGCTCGGGTGGACGCATTGGAGGTATGGACCTGTGAAGGATTTCCTGTAGAGTTTGCCTTCGGGAGAGAGCCAGAATCGAGCTGCCTTGAGTCTGATCCTGTGGGCTTCAGTCTTGTCTTCAGGGAGCTGATCGTCCTTCAAGTAGGCGACAATTGGATCCATCCAGCTTGGGCCGAGGTCAGCACAGAGGACAAGCCGAGATGAATGGAGTTCTAAGCTTGACCTTGATATTGACCCAACCTCGACGGTCCTTTTCTTCCCTGCTTTGACGGCAGAGGCCAGGTTTGCAAGCGCATCTACGTGCGTGTTGGTATCTCAGGATATTTGCCTGACCTCGGCTTTCTGGAAATGAGACAGCAGTTTTTTCGCGAGGGCTAAGTAGGCCGCCATCCTGTCGTCCCTGGCCTGGTAGTCTCCAGCGAGCTGGCTAGTTACCAGCTGAGAATCGCTGAAGATCACCAGGTGCTGGGCTCCGAGGATTTGGGCGCTGTTCAACCCTGCTATCAGTGCTTCATACTCTGCCTCATTGTTCGTCGCTTTGAAGTCCAGGGTGAAAGCCTGCTCTATGACCAGACCCTCTGGCGATTGGAGGACTATGCCGGCGCCAGCTCTCTTGGAGGTGGACGATCCGTCGACAAAGATCTTCCCTGCCTGGGCGGGAGACTGTTCGACCTCGGTCACTTCTGGCTCGTGCCCTGTGCCCCCCAGTGCCGTGCCGGTCTGGGTCGGAGCCGAGTTGGGCGAAACGAACTCAACGATGAAGTCCGCCAGAATCTGGGCTTTGATCGCAGTTCGGGGACGGTACTGTATATCATACTGCCCCAGTTCAACTGCCCACTTTGATATTCGCCCTGAAAAGTCAGCCTTCTTGAATATTGAACGGAGTGGATGCTCCGTGATCACCACAATGGTGTGGGATTGGAAATAATGGGAGAGCTTGCGGGAGGCACTGACGAGGGCCAACGCGAGCTTCTCCAATAAAAGGTACCTGGTCTCGGCATCGAGCAGGGTCTTGCTCGTATAATAAATTGGTTTTTGAACTCCCTCGTCCTCCCTGATGAGGACGGAGCTCACTGCGTGATCCGAGACCGGAAGATATAAATACAAAACCTCCCCCGGAGTTGGGGTGGAGAGTAAGGGTTGTGACATCAAATAGGTTTTGAGCGCGGCCAATGCCTGGTCGCAGTCAGGGGTCCACTGGAATTTAAAATTTTTCTTTAGAAGCTGAAAGAAAGGCCTGCACTTATCTGATGACCGGCTGATGAAGCGATTGAGTGCTGCAGCCATTCCCGTGAGCTTCTGGACTTCTTTCGTGGTAGAGGGGCTCTGAATGCCCTGGATCGCGGTGATCTGGTCTGGATTGGCCTCTATCCCCCTCCGCGTTGCCAAGCTGCCGAGGAACTTGCCAGAGGCTACGCCGAAGGCGCACTTGGAAGCATTTAGCTTGAGCTTGTACGCGCGAAGGATGTTGAAGACTTGGCCAAGATCCGCCAGGTGGTCGCTGGAGTGCACTGATTTGACGACCATGTCGTCGATGTACACCTCTACCGTTCGGCCGAGCTGAGCCTGGAACATCTTTGTCACGAGGCGCTGATAGGTTGCCCCCGCGTTCTTTAGCCCGAAGGGCATCACCTTGTAGCAGTAAGTGCCGCGGGGGGTTATGAATGACGTTTTCTCCTCGTCAGGCTCGTATAGTGGGATCTGGTGGTAGCCTCTGTAGGCGTCGAGGAAGCTCATTCGGTCGTGGCCAGCAGTGGCGTCGATCAGTTGGTCAATCTTTGGAAGGGGGAAACTATCTTTAGGGCAGGCCCTGTTCAAATCTGTGAAGTTCACGCACACCCTCCATTTACCAGTTTTCTTCTTGACCACCACCGTGTTGGCCAGCCAAACCGGGTACTGGACTTCCCGGATGGCTCCTGCCTTCAGCAGGTTGTCGACCTCTTCGACGACCGCGTCTGTCTGCTGGAGCCCTGTCCTTCGGGCCCTCTGCACTACTGGTTTGTGGTTGGGGTCCACATTTAGCTTGTGGCACATGACCTCGGGGTCGACCCCAGGCATTTCGCTCGGGCTCCAAGCAAAGACATCGACGTTCTGCATCAGGAACCTTGAGAGTTCGTCTCTCTCCTCGTCTGGCAGCTGGGTGCCGATTAGGCCTTTCTCGAATTCGGCGAGGTTGACGCGCTCTGGCTCTTTCACTGCTGGGACCAGCGGCCAGCATGCACTGCCTGGCCTGCTGCTGATCTCCCTCTACCGTGACCACTTCCATTTTGCCCTCCTTGTTCTCGAGGACGAACTTCAGCTTCTGGTGGAGGGAAGAAGGAACTGCTTCCAATTTGTGGAGCCACATTCTGCCCAAGATGACGTTGTAGGGAGAAGGGGCGTCCACGACCAGGAAGTCGGCCAACACGGAGGCTCCGCCGACTTGGGTTTCCAAGGTGATCCTACCCTTGGGATAGACTGGCGTGGCGGACAGCCCTAGCAAGGGCGCACGGACCTCCGTGAGGTCTGCTTCCGAGAGGTTCATTTTCTTGAAGCAATCGTAGTAGAGAACTCGGAAGAGCTGCCGGAGTCGACGAGGATCCTCTTCACGGTTAAGTCTCTTAGCTTCATTGTCAGGAGCAGGGGGTCGTTGTGAGGGAGCTGGATTCCCTCTAGATCCTTATCTGAGAACGAGATTGCGGGTCGGTCGCGGCAGGCTCTCTTGGATGCCGGTGCGAGCTCGGCTTTCATCACCTCCTTCCCATGCGACGCTCGCCTGGCTTCGGCGCGGGCCCGCGAGCCTCCATGAGACGAGGGAGAGGGAACTGAGGACGCCAGATGGATCACGTTAATGATCTTCTCGGAGTCCTCACTGTCTGGCTCCCGAGCCGCGCTCTGGTGAACTCGGCCCTTGCTGCCGCCGACATCTTCTGCCTTGACGAACTCTGGAATGTGGCCTTCACTGGCTAGCTTCTCCAGGTACCACTTCAGAGACTTGCAGTCCTCGGTCTTGTGCCCGTTACCTTTGTGGTAGGAGCAGTAGAGCTTGCTTCGGCTGTCGGAGGTGGGCTCATTCCTCAAGGGCGGAGGCCACTTGAAGAACGGCTTGGTCTTTATCTTGCTCAGGATATGGTATATCGGCTCCTTGAAGACGACGTTGACGCTCTGATCGGCGCTGGTGGGAGGTCTGGGCCTCCAGGTGCCCCCAGACCGGGACGACGCAGGCTTCGCCGAACTGACGGCCCAGGCCTGCTTGGGCTCCTGCTTCTGAAAGGACCTCCCGCCTCTCTGCCGAGGCTGGCCGCTCTTGTGCTCGGGCTTCGGTCTTTCGTCCTCTTCCCGGGCCTGGATCTCATCTTCCTCCCGGGCGACGAAGCGCTTTATCCGGGACATTAGCGCTGGCATGGACTCTGGGGGGTCTCCGACCAAGTCCTTCTGGAGGTCGTGGCCGGGGATCAGGGCATGTTGGAAGGCGTAGATTGCTATCTCTTCCCTAGTGCCCTCGATCTGGCTGTAAACCGCCCAGAATCGTCGGGCGAACTTGGCGAGGGTCTCACCCTGCTTCATTCTCAGGGCGAGAAGGTCCCCTTCTTTCTTGGGGACGGCGCTGTAAGCTTGGAACTTCTTCAGAAATGAGAGCTGGAGCTCCTTCCAACTCGAAATCGACTTCTCTGGGAGGGCACAAAACCACTTCAGAGGGAGGTCACCCAAACTGGAGGAGAAGATCTTGCAGTTAAGGTGGCCCTCATTTCCTCAGATGGACATCTTCTGGGAAAAGTGACGGAGGTGAGCGGATGGATCGGACAGTCCGTCGTAGGGGACGAACCGCGGGACGGAGAACCTTTTGGGCAAGGGGGTGCGCTCGATGTCTCTCGTGAAGGGCGAGGCCCCTAGATCAGTGTGGCCACAGATTTGCTTCTGGTCCCGCACGTCCAGGTTGCGCTGAAGAGCCAACCTGACGCGTTTGTCAAATCGCTCCTGCTCGTCGTCCTTTTCTAGAGTCTGGGCTCTTGACTTTCGCTTGGAGTGGTTCGGGCTGTGATGGCTATGGGTTCGGCCATCGCGGCTACGATGACTTCGGCTGTTGCTCGAGCCTTCGTCACGGATCTGGCTTCGCTTGTGGTCCAGATGATTCATGAGATCCTCACGAGGAGGCTGGGCTGCCCTGCTCGGGGCGTCCCCCCTCTTTCCCTGAGGATCAAAGACTTACCTCAACGAGGCAGCTTGCGCTGCTCTCAGCTGCTGCTGGAGCTCGCGGATTAACCGCTCCTGCTTCTGGAGGAGAGCATTTTGAGCTGCGACATCTCCTCCAGCGGCAGGAGGTTGAACTCGACGCGTTTCTTCCACGGCAACGGCTTTATCTTTGCGAGGACGCTCATGCCGACGCTCGTCGCGTCGGGGTGGCGTAACTTCGTCTGCTGAGAACGAGGCCTCGAGTCCTTCTTGGAGGGGGACTTCGACGTAAAGCTGCGAGCCTAAGCGGCCCTCGCCTGCAGATGCGCCATGCACCGTTCGGGAACACCCTTGAGGAGGGACATCTGCCGATGGTGCTGGCGGCTCGAGTGCTGCTCTCGAGGATTCTCCGCCCTTCCTAGCTTTCGGAGGCATGGCTTCTGGGAGATTGAGGTTGAGAAGGTTGGGAAGGTTGGGATATTACTTTCCCACAGACGGCGCCAATTGTAGGTGCAGAAAATAACGACCCACAATAACTGGGGAGCCTTAGAGGACTTATCCAAAGTGGTGATGACTGGGTACCGTCCGAAAGCCTGAAAGAGAAGAGCAAACAGTCAGAGGACCCTGGCCTGGGCGGCGCAAGGCTCTCCGATGCCAAAGTCAGTGAATGAACTGGAACAATGGAAGGAGAGGAAGAAGAGAGGCAGAGTAACAGCTCTGTGGGTTGAATTGTGCGTACCTTGCATGTGGTATGAAGCTCTATTTTAGAGGCTTGGGTCGTATCTTTGGAGGATATCTTGGTGTGGGTCCCATGATTCGACTGGGAAGTCATGATCAGCCCACAAAGTAATAAATGTGGTCCAATCCAGCCCACTCTGCATTTAATGCCAGTCGGATCAGCCCACATCGCATTAAATGCGCGTCTTGTTGGGCCAGATTGTGTTGGGCGCCTTTGACGGTTGGGGTACCATCGGATCCGCCCTCGGGCCTTGCCCTGATGTGGCTTCAGCCGCTGGATGCCGCCCTGTCAGTGATATGGCGAAGATTGTGGACGGCTGGATGTCGCATCTGTCTCACTAGCTCGCGCCCCTATTCCTCCACGTGCCTGATGACGTGGGGGATGAGGGGTGCGAGTGGAGGTTCTTTCGTGCTTCGGCTTTCGTCCCGACTCCTTCAGCCGAGGTGGAGCTCTCAGCCGAGATGGGCACGTGGGGTAGCCGAGCTCGGCGCTAGCGGCCCGGAGCTGTTTGACTTCGGCTGAGGCCACTGCCCTGGTAGCCGGGGTGAGTTTGGTGCCACGTGGATGGCACGCGGATGGTTCGTGAGGATGCTTAGTCTCATCTGATGGCTATGATTAGCGTAATCCTGTAGTTCTGGAAATCTCCCCACACAATTGCCCCCTAGCTTTTGACCTCTTAAGCGTCCTAGCCTTTAGTGGTCGAAAGCTAGAAAAACTCGTCTGGGGATGCGGCGATCATTGCCTGGTGTCGTTTCAACTTTTCTGAAGCAATAAATGCTCTGCCCTGTCTGTCCTGGGAAGCGAGTCGACGGCTACACGCGTAGCCTCTTCACTGATTGCGCTGTCTTATTGATGGAACGGGCGCGGATCGCAAAATCCATCCTTTCGAATTTCGAAAGTAGCGCGCGCCGAGGGTTCCCTTTCCATAAATAGGGTCGTCTTCTTCCTTTCTTGTTTCTGATTTCCTTTTGCCTTTGCCTTCATCTTCGATTTCTGCTCTGCTGCTCGAGATCTCTCTAGCGAGGACGACCATAGGACGTGCCCGGATCTGTTCTTGAGTCGCCCCATTTGTCTCTGTAAGTTGCTTCGCGCCTCTGTGTAGCTTTTTCTTGGGGTTTCGCGACCTTTAGGGTTTAACTTTGCTGTCACCCTTTCTAGATATGGGCACCCCTAGGTTCGATTTAGATACTGAAGAGGGCATAGCCAGATTTAGGGCCGCTTTCAATATTCCGGAGGGAGTCCTCCTCAAGCCGTCTTGTTGGGCCAGATTGTGTTGGGCGCCTTTGATGATTGGGGTACCATCGGATCCGCCCTCGGGCCTTGCCCTGATGTGGCTTCAGCCGCTGGATGCCGCCCTGTCAGTGATATGGCGAAGATTGTGGACGGCTGGATGTCGCATCTGTCTCACTAGCTCGCGCCCCTATTCCTCCACGTGCCTGATGACGTGGGGGATGAGGGGTGCGAGTGGAGGTTCTTTCGTGCTTCGGCTTTCGTCCCGGCTCCTTCAGCCGAGGTGGAGCTCTCAGCCGAGATGGGCACGTGGGGTAGCCGAGCTCGGCGCTAGCGGCCCGGAGCTGTTTGACTTCGGCCGAGGCCACTGCCCTGGTAGCCGGGGTGAGTTTGGTGCCACGTGGATGGCACGCGGATGGCTCGTGAGGATGCTTAGTCTCATCTGATGGCTATGATTAGCGTAATCCTGTAGTTCTGGAAATCTCCCCACACAATATCTAATCTCAATATTATTTGCACATGCATATGTGAAACTTTTGATCCTTCACTAATGTAACAGAATACTTACGATCCATGAACATTTGCAAGGGCTCACCAACTTTAAGTGTAAGACCCCAACCCAGTTTATTGTGTTTTGCGCTAATTAAGTTGTGTGTTAGCTCTTTAATTGAGATTAGCGGATTTTGATTTAGGTTGTGGATTAGAATAACTTTTCTATAGCTTTTGGGAGTTTTGAGAGCTCTTGAACTTAGTTTGACTCTTTGAGAGTCCCTAGGTTATTTTGTGTAAGTGTGGGGGTTATTCACAATTATTAAACAATTCGTATTTTAACTTCTATTGATAGATCTAATTAGCCCGTACAACTTCCATTTTACTTCATCCCGTTCGAGACCCCAGAACCCAATTTTTCCCAACTTCATGGGCAAAATTATCTTTTTAAATAAATCTGGATACGATTTTCAATATCTCCAAACCATGAGAAATTTGTACTTTTCGAAATTAGATTTTATGAGGATC
This sequence comes from Litsea cubeba, assembly GCA_012931725.1. Lineage (NCBI taxonomy): Eukaryota > Viridiplantae > Streptophyta > Magnoliopsida > Laurales > Lauraceae > Litsea > Litsea cubeba. The sequence continues at coordinate 58,353,933 of CM022949.1, forward strand.
TTTTTCCCTTCCAAGACCCAGAAATCGATGTTTTAATCCCGAAAATTTTTAGTTAGTGGTGGGGCCTACACCCACCCTCTATATAAGCCCCCTCTCTCCCTCCTCTCTCCCAATTGTTCCAGCCGTGGGAGAGAGTGGAGCTCCAGTAACAAATTGGGCTTTTCCCCCTTTTTCTTCTTCTTCTTGCTCCTATCCCCAAATCCACCCTCAAATCATGCCAAAAGGGGAGATTTGATTTCACCTTCTTCTTCCCTATCATCCAAACTCTCCAGATTGATTTGAAATGCTAACTGTTTTGGGAGATCTTCCAGTTTATTGCTATAGTTATATTGATTTTATGGCTACTCTCTCCTTGTTGCACTTTTAATTAGCTTTTGTAAATACATGCTTGTTGGTTTCTCCCGTTTATTCGAGGTTTCTATAAGTTATCAGATTTCTTGTTTCATGCCTAAGTGTGTTTTATTATTGTGTGGGGATGTTTTCTAAGGTGCCAAGATCACCGTTATCTTTAATGGGTCGAGCTAGCAAATCTAGCCACAACACCAACTAGAGCACGCCTCAGCATTGCTTCCGGGGCATCAACCGAGATAGAATCCATTCCCGACCTTGACATCTCGGTACTGAGTCAGGTCAAGGTCGTCCCCGACCTCGGTCGCTCCCGACCTCGGCCGATCACGACCTCAATGTATATCCTGGCCTCGGTCATCCACCTCGGTAGTCCTGCCCCAAGGTCGGCCAAGGCAGATATTGAAGGACCAAACTCCTATATGTTAGCTCAATCATGTCATGGACACACGATGGGACAAGGGCCTAAGCAAGTAGGGTTCCTGGGCGATCCATGCCATCCATGATCTCTGATAGAACGGCATCCAGTGGCTGCCACAGAGCATGGTTCGATTGGACTAGCATTTAATGAGAGATGGGCCGACAGGACTAGCATTTAATGAAGTATGGGCCGAAGGGACAGTATCACTCAAGTACTAAATCCAATCATAAGGCCCTTTTTCACAAGTCAACTCCATCTCCTATAAATACAGAATCCAATTGCACTCCAAGGTATGGAAAAAGGATACACACTCTTACTCTACCAAATTTCATCTTCATCCTTTGTTCAGTTCTCAAACTAACTTAGGCATCGGAGAGCCTTGCGCTGCCTGCAGCCAGGGTCCTCTGACCATTTCTTTCCTCCCCTTTCAGGTTCCCAGATAATTTTCCACCATCAAAGGAGTATCAAGCTCATTCAAATCCTCTTTATTAAGTCCGTATCATTTTAGGCACTTACAATTGGCGCCATCTGTGGGAAAGTATTAACTCAAAACCATCCTAAAAAACATCCAAAGTAAAGAAAGGCGGAGGATCATCTAAGAGACCACCACTACCTCCGTTTCCGGAATCCACTCCGACCGCTCCTCTTCAGGAGGGGCTCGGGGTGGGACCCGACGCAATCGTCATCGAAGAACTCCCCGAGGGACACCATTTCGTCCAACTCACCGCTCGGGAGCCTCTGTCACCATCCTTTTCGTTCTCAAAGGAGGTGACAGAGCCCTCCTGGCCAAATGAGCCTCATCAGGAGCGTCCTCGAAAGGACAAATCCATAGCAGCAAGGAAGTCACACCATTCTCGTCACCAGACCCATGGTGACAACAACGATGATGATTCTCTCAATGCCGAGATCCGGGCACAAAACCTTACCCTCCAGGAGAAAGATAGATTGATTCAGCAGCTCCAACGACAGCTTCAGCAGCAGCTTGGGCATAAAACAAAACCTGGGGCTCAACCTTTCAAAGGTAGGCTAACTCATCGGACCGAGCACTACCTCAGACAACACCTTGATCACAAAAGGCATTGACGAGCTCAGGACGAAGGCTCCAGTTACAGCCACTCCAAGAGGAGGTCTGTAAGACCCCGACCCCCAATTTTTGGGTTTTGTGTTATTTTAATTATTTTTTTTCTTTTTAAGTAAGATTAGTAGTGGGTTTGACTTAGTTTTTGAAGTTGATAGATTTTTCTTAACTTTGGAGATTTTAAGGACCGTTGACTTTGGTTTGACCCGGCCTTTGTGAAATGTATTTTTGTGATAAATTATTCTTGAATTCTAAAAACTCTAATTTTTATTCCTTCTGACTCATTTTATCGATCTTAACAGCTTTCATGTTTTATCCGTTTGGATTTGAGACTCAGATATTGCGTTTTCCGAGAAAAATGGCAAAAATGAGATTTTACACTAAATCTGTACCTGAGTTTTGAAAATTTCATAAATTGGGGAAAATATACTTTTTGGGAACTAGATATTTCAATGATTGATTTTGTCTTCTTCGTCGATCTCGTCCGAGGCCCGCAAGACCATGTTTTAACCATTTTAAGTTTCAGCTGAATGGGCCCCGTTTTCAAGCTACTTAATAAGTTGTCTTCCACCTCACCCATGTTCACAATCTTTTTTCCTGCAACTTCTTGGCCTAGGGCTGGGAAGAGAAAACCCTCTTTTTCCCTAAGCTTGTTTCTCTTGGATCTAAGGCTAGGAAGCTCCAAATCTCAATCCGATTTCACCATTTTCTTCCTCTCATCTCAAGCTTTTGATTGCTACTATCTCCTTGGAAGTTCCAGCTGAATCTCCACCATTTCTTCTTCATTTTTCCTTGTTTGGACAGCCATTGGTAAGAGCTTGAACCCATCTCTTTCATGGAGTTCTTTTAGCTCTCAAAGAGCCCTTTTCTCTAACTTTCAAACCCATTTTTGAAATGGGGGTCTTTGGTGACCAAAATGTGATTTTTGTGTGTTCCATTTTTTGGACTTTTGTGTAGATTTTGTGGATCACCTGTTGAATGGAGATTGTGAGAGTTTTGCTTAGCATTGGGACTAAGGCAAGTGATCTTTATAGGTTTTGTAAGCATGCATATGATTATTTGCATTCTATGCTCTAATTTCTTATTTTTTATGTTTTAAATTCATAACCCATGTCATGTTTAAGTTATTGAATGTTAATCTCAGTTTTTCTCTTCATGCATTGAGATTATTGAGTATTCCAAATCTATGGAATTCAGCTTTTGATTCACAAGTTATGTTAAGTTCAGTTTTAGATTATGTTGATGAATGATTTGGTGAAGGAATGATTCAAGTTATGAAATGCATGGTTCAAATGGTTTTGTGTATGGTTTAAAATGTTTGAAATTATCCCTAGGAGAGCATGGTGGCTCAGGGAATGCAGGTTGATTCAGAAATAAGAAGAAAGGAATGAAGAAAGGGAGAAAAGTTGTGAAAAATTTGACTTGAAACGCACTGTCCGTGCATTGTCGGTCAACCATCGGCTAGCTGTCAACTAGCCGAACCGAGAGCTAACCGAATTATGTCGGATCCATTTCCCGAGACCTGCATCGCGTTTGGGACTTGTCGGTCAACTTGCGGCTAACCGAACTTCACTTTTCGGCTCGCCGACAGCCAACCAAGTCCCATTTCGGTCGCTTTTCCTGAGAGCTACATGTCTCTATTTTTTTTATCCAGCGGTCAGCTATTGGTCAGCTGGCGGCTAGCCGACATACCCCACCTCGGCTAGTCGACAGGTGACCGAGAGCTGACCGAAATTACCAAAAGCCCTGTTTTTTGAAGGATTTCTATGGGACTGAAAACTAGAATATGCTAAAGATTTTTTAACTTGACATTGTGCATATGAAATCTGAAATACTTTCTTAACTTTGGAGGCACAAATCCATTTTATTTTTTCGGTATTTGGATTTCAATTACACAAGGGTCAACGAATGGTCTTAACATATGCTTGATAGACTTTGTTTTCGAACCTCGTTTTGATACAAGAAATATCATCGTGTATTGTTTTGAATTTCAAGTACAAGCTCGTTTAAGAAATTATTTCAAGAAAAATAGTCGTTCTCTCGCTTTGAAATTTCAAGTACAAGTTTGTCTGAATATTTGTTTTTAAGAATAAACAAGGGGACTACTTTCGTGCTTTTGACATATTACTAGTTCATGCTATCGTGTCTTGTCTTGCTTTCATCGTCCACCTTGTGCGTGGTCGATGAGGAAAATATAAGAACTCGGTCCAGGCGGTGCCCTTAACCATGGGACGAAGCGTGTCAACAACGGGCTTCAAACGGCGAGTCTTTACTAGCTTGACAAGTAGTTTTCCCCTTTTTTTGTGTGATTTATCTCGCAAGTATATTTTGTCCCGTGCATTCATGAATTTAAGTAAATACCACTGAGCTTGGACCGCCCCTTCAGCCTGATCCATTGTCCGGGGGTCCATAAACTTGTGGACTGTCTGCATACTAGTCGTGTATTTTATACACATCGTGCGTGTTCCGGTTCCGCGGCCTGTTTCCCCATCTACCTCGTGTAGCATGGGTTCGTGTTCTTGCGTGTCGTGCTTGTCGTGCGTGCTTGCTCTAATCATCATGAATGATGGAGAAAGGATGGGCTCTCTGTGGATTACTATTCATGATATTATATGTATTCATGCTAGTTTCATTTTGTATATCGTTCATGGACTCGTTCATGGACTCTTATTTTCTTGATAAGCATCTTGTTCATGCATTGTTTTTAACCTTGTAAATCTGTTTCAAGTTTAGTAAAATGTTTTAAATATTGTTTCCTTTAAAGCTTTGATTTTTACTTATGTTTTTGCCTAAATTGATCACCTGCCAAACCGTTGTGTCTGATATTCTACACTTTGGTGCTTTAGGCAGCAGGTCCTCGTCTTGAGCTAGTTCGTGTGCAGTTGGCTTTTGAGCCACGAGTTTTGCAGGCTTGTTGTGTCAACGATGTCATGTAGATGTCTTGCTTAACTCCGGAGTTTCGTTACATACTTGGGTAGTATTTGTTTTTAGCTTGTTATTCTTTTAAGGCTTTTGTTAGCCTTTATCTTGGGAATGTAATTAATGCACTTGTTAATTTATAACTTGAATATGCTTGGGTAATGATAAACATGTTACTGTCAGCCCTGTATATTTTGATATCATGTCTTGTTCCAGTCCAAGTTTGAATATTGCTATGACAGCTTTATGCTGATAGGTTCAGTGTGACGCGGAACCCGATGGCCACGGATTCCAGGTCGCCTTCCGCGAAATGTTTTGATGTGTTTGAGAATTTTGCTTTCCTCACACACGCGGATCCTGGGGAGAAATACAAAATTTTAATTAAACCCCAAATCACGCTCCCCAAGATCGGATCACTGCAGGATCCCGATTTTTGGGGCGTGACAAAGCCAGAGCCCATGCCAGAAAGCAAAGAAGACCAAGAAGAATGGGTTGACAAGCTTGTCAGGCAGGTTATCCAACGCAATATGGAAGTTACCGGATTCGCCCGAGGTCACTTGGACTCTTATGACTCCGGCGATCACGGCGCATCTCTTTTTTCTCAAGAGATAAAAGAATATCCCCTGCCAGAGAGATTCAGTGTCCCGAGGTTCGTCCACTATGATGGTATCTCGGACCCAACAGCCCACCTCCGGCATTTCACCCAGAAGATGTCGGTGTGGGGCGATGTCAGCCACCTAAATTGCAGAGTCTTTTCTTCAAGTCTGGGAGTCCTTCCCCTCAAATGGTTTTGCAGTCTCCCAGAAGAATCGATTTTGAGCTGGCGACAGTTACGGAGCTCTTTCCTCGGAAAGTTTCTGGCACACCGGGTCATCCCGAAGACCGACAACGACATCATGGCCCTCAGAATGAGGTAGAATGAGAGTGTCACTCAGTTCGCCAAGAGATTCTGGACGGTCTACAACCAGATTGAGAACTCCAACGCCGAAGTGGCGATTAGATCCTTCCAGCAAGCCCTGCTTCCAAGCAATGATCTCCGGAAAGAGTAGGTAGGGAACCCAGTAGTCTCGGTAGAAGCATTAATGGCCTGGTTGAACAAATACATCGCACAGGAGGAGGACGAGGTCAGGGCCAATGAGAGCTTCGGCGTCTCTAAATCCTCCAAAGGCCAGTCCAAGCCTGAAAGCTGACCTGATAGCCGAGCCTCCAAGGATGAGGATCGAGCACCCCGGCATGACGTCCGCTCCTCCAAGAAGGAGAGGAAGGCGTTCCAAAGGGAACAGTCGAACCGAAACTGGACATCACCCAGCTCGGCAGCATTCTCAACACCCAGCACGGGAGGTGACAGGAAGTATAGGTCGACCGTCTATACAGTCTTTGTAGAGCCAATCCATAAGATCTTTAACAAGATCAAGGACAAGCCGTACTTCAGTTGGCCGCAGCCTATGACGAGCAACCTGGCCTCCCGTGACCAGAGTAAGTTATGTGCCTACCATAAGCAGAATGGGCACAGAACCGAGAACTGTTATTCCCTCAAAACACATCTCAAGAAGCTCGTCAAGGACGGGCACCTAAAGGAGTACGTGCAAAGAGGAGGGAACGTGAACAATAACCAAGCTCAACGCCAGGACGACCGGGATCATTCCAGCGACGAGTCGGAAAAAATCATCAACGTCATCCACCTGGCCCTGTACCCCAGGGGAGTAACCAGGCTCGTGCCGAGGCCAGGAGGGCTTCACACGGCAAACAGGTGATGACCGCCGAGCTCGAACCACAATCCAAGAAAGCTCGGAAGGAGAAGCCCATAATCTATTTTTCGAAGGAAGAACTGGAAGGAGTCCAGCTCCCCCATAACGATCCGCTGATCGTCACTCTGAAGCTCAAGAACTTTAAAGTTCAAAGGATTCTTGTTGATCCCGCCAGCTCATCCGAGATCCTTTATTTTGAATGCTTCAAAAGAATGGGTCTCGGTGAGAAAGATCTACAGGAAGCACGAACCCCTCTGGTTGGTTTCAGCGCCAAGCCAATCTATCCTAAGGGGAAGATCTCCCTTAAAGTCCAGATCGAAGGCGCCACCGTGATAACGACTTCCTCATGGTTGATGCGTCGTCCCCATACAATGCAATAATGGGGAGAAACTGGCTGCATATCCTAGGGCAGTTCCTTCCACCTACCACCAGAACCTCAAATTCCCCTTCGAGGGCAAGGATGGAAGAGTGAGGGCGGTCATGGTCAAAGGCAACCAACAGGCAGCCAGGCAGTGTTTAATGGCCGTCATACCTGATGAACGAGAGCCAAAGCAGGTACAAATGGCTGAACTTGAGGCCGAACTGGATGAGGTCGGTTGAGATCCCGAAAAGAAGAGCGTCGAAGACTTGACCGAAGTCAGGATCGACCCCCTCGACCCTGAAAGATTCTTCTTGCTTGGAAGCCAGCTCGCCGAGCAAGAGCGGGGCGAACTCGTGAACTTCCTTTTGCAAAACAAAGAAGTCTTTGCTTGGACGCCGTCCGAGATGCCCGGCATCGACCCTGAGGTCATGTGCCACAAGCTAAGCATGGATCCCAAGCACAAACCAGTGATGCAAAAGGCTCGCAGGACAGGCGTGCCGCAGACAGAGGCAATGGTCGAGGAGGTCAAAAATTTATTGGAAGCCAAGGCAATTAGAGAGGTCAAGTATCTGGTATGGTTGGAAAACATAGTGGTCGTCAAAAAGAAAACCGGGAAATGGAGGGTCTGCGTCGACTTCACGGACCTCAACAAGGCGTGTCCTAAGGACAGCTTTCCACTCCCCAAGATTGATCAAATGATCGACGCCACTGCCGGGCATGACAGGATGAGTTTTCTGGACGCCTACAGAGGATATCATCATATCCCAATGTATGGGCCCGACGAGGAGAAAACGGCGTTCATAACTCCCAGAGGCATCTACTATTACAAAGTGATGTCCTTCTGATTGAAAAACACAGGAGCAACCTACCAGAGGTGAGTGACCAAGATGTTCCAGGCACAACTCGGCAAGACAATGGAGGTCTACATTGACGATATGGTCGTCAAGACTAAGCAGTCCTAGGGCCACTTAGCCGCCTAAGTCAGGTGTTTGACATCCTCCGATAGTTTCGGCTAAAACTAAACGCCTCCAAGTGTGCATTCGGCGTCAGCTCCGGCAAATTCCTTGGAAGCCTAGTCACTAAAAGAGGGATTGAAGCCAATCCGAACCAGATCTGGACAATCCTAGCGATACAGAGTCCAACCACGATGAAATAGGTTTAGAAGCTCACTGGCATGGCTGTCGCGCTCAATCGCTTCATCAGCCAATCTTCGGACAAGTGCAGACCATTTTTTCAACTCCTAAAGAAAAGCCTGAAATTTGAGTTGACTCCGGAGTGCAGCGACGCTCTACAAAGTCTGAAAACCTACCTCTCCTCGCCTCCCCTGCTCTCGACCCCAAGACAGGGCGAGGTGCTCTATTTGTACCAAGCGGTCTCGGATCATAGCTCGATCCTCATCAGAGAGGGAGATAAGCAACAGCAGCCAATCTACTACACGAGCAAGATCACGCTCGATGTCGAGACCCGATACTCTCCATTAGAAAAGCTCGCATTAGCGCTCGTCAGCGCTTCTCGCAAGCTATCCCACTACTTTCAAACCTTTACCATCGTGATCATAACAGAACATCCACTCAAATCCATCTTCAAGAAAGCAGATTTCTCTGGCAGAATCTCGCGCTGGGCCGTCGAACTAGGACAATACGGCATCCGGTATCAACCTAGGACGGCAGTCAAAGCTCAAGTCTTTGCAGATTTCATTGTAGAGTTCGTTTCTCCGAGTTCGGCGTCGACCTTGCTTGACACCGAACTGGCCACAGGCATGAGGACGAAGTCACGGAGGCCGAACAGTTCCTTGCTTCAGCTTGGAAAGTCTTCGTCGATGGATCCTCTACCTCCAAGAGAGCTGGCGCTCGCATAGTCCTTCAATCTCCAGAGGGACTGGTCATCGAGAAGGCTTTAACACTAAACTTCAAGGCGTCAAATAACGAGGCAGAGTACGAGGCCCTCATAGCAGGGCTGAACAGAGCTAAAATCCTCGGAGCTCAATAGCTTGTGGTGTTCAGTGATTCACAGTTGGTAACAAGTCAGCTCGCTGGAGACTATCAAGCTCGCGACGATCGGATGGCAGCCTACTTAGCCCTCGTAAAAAATCTTCTTTCTCAATTCCAAGATGCCAAAATCAAGCAGATCAGTAAATATTCCAATTCTCATGCCGACGCCCTCGCCGGCCTGGCTTCAGTGGTCGAGGCTGGGAGGAAAAGAATTGTCGGAGTAGAATCACTTGGAACACCGAGCATAGAGTTTCCACCGCTTCGACAAATACTGTGTGCCGACCCCAGTCCAAGCTGGATGGACCTGATCATTGCTTTCATCAAAGACAATCGACTTCCAGAAGACAAGAACGAGGCTCACAGAATCAGGCTCAAGGCAGCTCGGTTTTGGCTGAGCCCAGAAGGCAAACTCTACAGGAAATCTTTCACCGGCCCCTACCTTCAGTGTGTGCACCCGGACCAGGTCCAAAACTTCCTCTACGAGATACACGAAGGAATCTGCGGGAGCCACATTGGAGGATGGTCACTGGCATACCGAGCTATCAGCCAAGGGTACTGGTGGCTGTACATGCAGAGAGACGGCAGATATACGCCAAGAAGTGCGAAAAATGCCAAAAATCCTCACACTCGCTCCATCAGCTGGCACAAGACCTGAGCCCGCTCTCTAGTCCTTGGCCCTTCGCCCAATGGGGACTGGACATTGTGGGACCTCTCCACCGAGCCCCAGGGAATAAGAGGTGGTTGATGGTAGCAGCCAACTACTTCACCAAGTGGATAGAAGCAGAAGCGTTGTCTTCCATCACCGAGCGTGACTCAAAGAGCTTCGTCTGGAAGAACATCATCACAAGGTTTGGAATTCCACGAGCATTGGTCTCGAACAACGGGACCCGATTCGACTCCAACCTCTTTAGAAACTTCTGCCAAGAGCTCGGTATCAGAAATCATTATTCCACCCCAGCATACCACAAAGTTGTTAGTTTTATGGACTCGATCCATTAGATGATATAATAAATTGATTAATTTCTTTATTTATCAGTATATTCATGCTTTCCTTTCATGAGATGAATGGTGATTTATTAGATATTTACACATAACCAATACGAATGACATGATGGTTCATGAGATGAACCGGAGTCCATAAGTATATTAGATGTAACACATGCGTATGGATGAGATCCACATACGGGAGACATGTGTGACAAATCTTATACTTAAATATCTTCGCACCCAGTTATGAGACTGGACATCTCATACTGACAAGGTTGCAGCATTTTGATCACTATGAGATAGTGTTATTTGTCTCGATCATCAGAATGTAAGATTATGGATCATAGTGCTGGTACATTGGATGTATTGAAGGACCATAAGAAGCACCTTATAAACACTATCTTTATTTTAAGGTTTGCTCTCATAATTCCCTAGCAATAGGCTCTCAATCCTGAGACATTAATGAACTCAAGTTTCTATCTATTCATTTGCTTTGAGTCACCAATGAGTGAGGCCAACTGTAGGTCAACACTTCGGTGATTTGGGTACGTTGTAGTAGAGCTATGGGAACATTCAATGGTCAAGATGAAATCTATCTCTAATATCCCCTTGTGCCAATTAATGGATTTATCATTGGTAAGTGCACACCCATTCCGATTAAGAGTTAATTGGAAAGGTACCATTGATCATTATAATTAATTAGGGATCAAGGATAATAAGATATGGATCTAGTATGGAAGACAGGTCCAATTGATCCATGGATATTGATAGAGGGGCTTACTTGTGGTAATGTGGAAGTTTAGGGTCTTCTTTGTAAGATTCCTAAGACTGAAGTTCAATTGCATTTATATAGTGGAGTTATTTGCAATTAACTGTGTACCCGGATTACACATGAGATGTGGGGTCGCTTGTCCCAGTTGAAGCCAGCTTTCAAAGGAATCCCTAGTGGTCCCCACGCTAGCCCAATTATTAGAAAGTATCTAATTCTAGTTGAACTCTAAAAGGAAAGTTACTATTTCTATTAGAAGTGAGGTAATAGTAAACTTACTAATTTTAGTAGAAGTGAGACTTCTATTTTAATTAGAAAGGAATTAGAAAGTTACTAATCATAATTGAAGTAAGACTTCTAAATATGAGATAAGTAAAGTTACTACTTGTAATGGAAGTGAGACTTCTATTTAAATTAGAAAAGAAAAAGTTACTAATTCTTGATTGAAGTAAGACTTCTATTTCAATTAGTAAAAGAAGAGGTTTGCTTGAGAAGCTATAAATAGAAGAGAACCTAAGGGGTGGACGTCCAAGTACTATCCTAGCATTGGGATTCACTCCCAAGGCCCCCTTGTGCAAGAGTTGCACATGCTCTTTCTCCTCTCCCTCTTCTAGTTCTCTTTCTAGTTCCCTCCTTTGAGTTCCTAGTAGTTTTCTCTTGGAGATCCCACCATCTTCTTAAGAAAGAGATTCTGATTCGAGTCATAGCGTGGAAGACCATTGGGTATTGGAGAAACCTATTTGATTCGTGAAAGAGTTCGCCATCAAAGAAAGTAGCAATTTCTCCATTAGAGCACAACCGAGCTCCAAAGGTATAATCTATTTCCTTGTATGTTATAGATATTTGTTGCATGTTTGTTGCTGATTTTCTATCTCCTAAATATAGATTGAATTACTGATCATGATAGATGAGAATGAGGGTTTGCATCTTGGGAAGATTGGTAGCCTTCTGAATAGTTGATCCCTGTATCAAGTGGGTCAAAATTTTTGAAACCTATCTTAGAGGCCCACCTAATTTCCAACAATTGGTATCAGAGCCTTACCTCATCTCTAATCATGTGTATCAGTAAGCTTGATTTAATCTTTGCATGAGATGCGAAGAGGATAAATCAAGGGCTATGTACGGATCATTTTTTATGGTTTTGCTTGGATAATTAGTGAATCCATGTTTGGATAGTCACAAAAGGGTTTAACAATGATGGAATGATGGTAGGAAGTCATTGAGAGTCTTCAGAAGAGTTCTTGAGATGTTTGGACACGAAATAAATAAAAACCCAACCTGCAGATTTCCGTCAGGTCGGTCGACCGAGCCCTCTGGTCGGTTGACCGAAGACACTGACACAGCAGATCGCAGCTCAAACCCCGCCGGGTGATACCCCCGGACCCCCTCTGCGTAGCGCATGATTTAAAGTAGTGGCAATTTTGGCATCTTGTCATTCCATTGTTGTTTGGTAGCCCGGTTTTGTAAATTGCTTTGCTAGTATGAGTTACTAACATGCAGGTTATCTTGTCCTCTCCATGTGGCCCACAAGTCTTATTACTTTCTTTTATGGTTGATGATTTATTTTTGGCAATTTGTAAAGGGCATCATGGTTTCCTTGGTTTCCCGGTATAGGGCAAGGCGTGGTGAAATTCCCTATGAGCTTTTTTATTTCCATTAATAGATTACCATGTAAGTCTCATCGTAGAGACATAGAAATTTATGTAATTTTCTAAATTTGTAAATTCTGGTGATGTCTGAGACGAAGAAGGAAAGTGAAGTTGGACTCCTAATTAAAGAGTTTGAAGATTATCAAAGGTGTTTTGGAGTTTCCCAAAGTGTTTGAGGAATTCCAAATTTTTGGAAAGTCTAGAAGTCCAAGAAGTCTATTCCGCTGGGGCCATGTGGAGGAGAGGACTAGTTTCTAATTTTAGCATTTTCTATTTATAGATTAATGCTTTATTTAGAATGTTTCCAAATCTGATCAAAACATAGCAAGTTACTAATATAGGTCAAATCAAATTAATTTTTGGAAGGAGTTCTAATTAGTGTTGATGACCCATGAGATGGACACATTAGTAACACTAATTTAAGAAACTGGACTTTCCTTAAAATAACTTGACTTGGAACCAATCTTAGATCATATTATGAGATGATTTGATGATTCATATATTTATTTATGTGGGCCCTAATACCTTAAAAGGAAATCTTCAATTCAAAATATTAAGTGGGAGCGGGGCATTAAAATTGAGAAATCCTCATGGTTTTCCACCATAGGTCCATTGTAAGGAAAGTATTAGCCTCGCGCCACTAAAAGTGTGGTCGTTCCCCACGGAGGGCTTTTATTGGTCTGGTTACTAGATATGGATCTCCTTTGGATAGTATTGGTGAGACGTGGTGGGGTTCACTCCCCAAGGAGGAGCTGCCCATTGCGGTTGTCATGCAATATTAGTTGGTGGGTTACACTTAACTAAAATAATGATGTAGTATCCCCAAGGATTTGCCTCATGTATTTTAAAAACCAAAGCAAATCGGGAGTCATACATTATTTGGTATGAGATACCTAGATGATAATGAATGATTGAGGATCAAGGATAGTTAGTTTTAATCTTAATTTTGACAACTTTGATCCGCACCAATCTATGGGGCATTTGCACTCCCCAAGGAGGCATGCCCTAGGGGATTGGGATTCCGATATATTCTGAATTTAGTGGTTATGAGGATTCCCACATAAATTTAGTAGAATACTAAAACCCAATGTCATTTATATTCTTGTATTGAATGTATGGTTATGTGCAACAGTTTATTCAGCATGAATTCAAATACTTTCAATCCACTTGTGACCATCCTCAACCAGAATAAGTTGATGGGATCCAATTATATAGACTGGAAAAGGAACCTGGATATTATCCTAACAGCTTCAAGATGCAAATATGTCCTTACTATACCCTCCCTTCCTGAGCCTGAGCCTGATGCACCACAGGATGTGAAAAACCTTTACACCAAGTGGACCAAAGACAATGAGATGGCCAGATGTTTTATTCAGGCATCTATGTCTAGTGTTTTGCAAGATCAACATCAATTCTATAAGTCAGCATACAATATTATATCGAACTTAAAGGAGATGTTTGCAGAACAGGTTAGGCCTGCTAGGCAGGCTGCTATAAAAGTGCTGATAAATACTGAGATGACTGAGGGAACCCCAGTACAAAAACATTTGTTAAAAATTATGTTGGCATTGAATGAGTTAGATGTACTGGGGGCTACGATTGATACAGAATCACAGATCAACATGATCATTCAATCACTACCAGACTCATTCAAACATTTTGAGATCAATTATAATAAATTGGAAATGACCATAGCTGAGCTGTCCCGCTAGCTGGTAGTATTTGAGGAAATCATGAAGAAAAGACCAACTACACTCATGACAGAAAAGTCATTTGCTAAGTCTAAGCCGAAAGGCAAAGACCGGGATAGCAAGAAGAAATCGGTCATCAAGGGTCCTAAGGTGGAGAATGGTTCTACTAGTGGTGTGAGCAAGGTCAAGGATACGGGAGTAAAGGGAAAGTGTTTCCACTGTGGTATGATAGGACATTGGAAGAGGAATTGTCCAGACTTTCTGTCAAAGGAAAGGACCTCAAGTATGATTGAGTCACTTATTTCTGAAGATAGTTTTGCAACTGGTACTTCAGAATCCTGGTGTGTTGACTTCGGTGCAACTAATTACATATGTAATATGTTGTAGGAGTTGTAGGTAACCAGGAGGATTAGTGGCAGGGGAAGTCATTGTTAACCTGAGATCGGAAGCCAAGGTAGAAGCAGTGTCAGTGGGAGTAGTAACTTAGTTGATATTAAATTGATTTTGTCAGATACATTATATGTACCATTTTAAGACGGAATTTTAATTTCTAGTATGATGAATAAGAGTTATTCTATTACTTTTGGTAATTAAATTGTCTTAAAGATGAACGGTGTTCTTATATATTCTGACAAGGTAATCAATGGCCTTTATTTGTTTAAACCCCACAATGTATGAGATACATGACACTGATATTAATAGACCTTCATTAAAGAGGTAGTCACCTTCATCTAATCCAACAAACCTTTGGCACCAGAGGCTAGGTCATTTAAACGTAAAACAGGATTGACAAGCTAGTGAAAGATGGTATCTTGCTTTCATTGGCTATAGAACCAATGCATGTCTGCAAGTCTTGTCTGGAAGGCAAAATGACCAATAGACCCTTATTCATCTAAGGGCAGTAGGGCCAAAGATTTATTGGAGTTAGTGTATACTGATGTGTATGGACCCATAATATTAGAGCGAGAGATTGATACGAGTATTTCATCACTTTCACCGATGATTACTCAAGATATGGATACATATGATACATATACCTTATGCACCGCAAGTCCCAGACTTTTGAAAAGTTCAAAGAGTCTTGAGCATAAGTGGAAAAGCATTTAGGTAAAAGTATAAATACTCTTCGATGAGATTGAGGAGGAAAATATCTCTCCGCTAATTTTTATGGGATACTTATCAGAAAATGGGATTCGATAGCAATAGTCTGCTCCTGGTTTGCCTCAACAAAACGGAGTAGCAGAAAGAAGGAACAAGACTCTTTTAGATATGATCAGGTCTATGTTAAGTTTCTCAAAATTACCTATATTTTGGGATATGGAAACTGAAATGTGTATACTAAACATCATTCCATCTAAGTCTATACCTGAGACTCCCCGGGTGTCAGACCCCGACCCAGGTTTGAAGTATTTAATTATGTTTTAACCGTGATTAGTGGATAAGTGGGGTTAGTGGACGATTAGCTTATTTTATTAAGCTAGAATAGAGTGTTTGATTAGCTTTGAGAACCTTTGTTAGCCTTTGACTTAAGTTTGACACGGGCCGGGGCGCCCGTGGATTGTGTGTGAAATTATTGAGTTTATTCATGATGCTTGTAAAAATCCCAATTCATGTGTATTTTGACTTATTTCATCTAAATCATCAACTTTCATGTTTTGGCCAACTTGATTTTGTGATCAGAAATCGCGTTTTTCGAGAAAAAGGGCAAAATTGACATTTCACACAAAACCTGTACCCAAATTTCGAAAATTCCAGAAATTGTCAAAAATATACTTTTTGGAAAGTAGAAATTTCGCCGATCATTTTTGTCTTCTTCGTCGTTTTCGTTCGGGGCCCGCGAGTACCATTTGTAGGCTTGTGAAGATCGGGGCCCACAAGACTTGTCTCTTAAAAAGGGGACTCTTCTTTCTCCTTCTTCATTCCATTCCAGCAACTCTCTTTGCTAGGGCTTTTTCCTCTCCTCTCTTCTCACTCTCTCTCATCTGAAACTCTCACTTGGTGAGGTGTTCTTGGAGGATTGATCTCCTCAAATTCTTCCTCCCTCTTCAAGCTTCCCAAAGATACTCTTCTTGAGGAGTTTGAGCTAAGAGAAGCCCCTTATTCAAGCCTCTCTTCTTTGTTTGGGTTCCTCAAGGTTAGCAATAGCTTTCTAAACTCAAGATCCTTGTTTTCCTCTCCATTTGGAGTGTTTTAATCCCATTTGCTAAGGTTTTCATTGAAGATTTACAAATGTTGACTTTTTAGGGTTTCTTGGGAAAATTTTGGGGTTTTTGTAGATTTGGAGCTTGAGGCTCTAAGGCTTGGTTTGAGGAGTGATTTTGATCATATCTTGGCTAGAGGCAAGTATATTTCAACAATTATGTGATGATTTCTCTCATTGGTTCTATTTCTTGATTTTTCCTTTTTTGTTAATCTTCTTTAGTTTATGGTTTATTTTGATTTAATGGACCATTGTAATAGCTATCTTAATTTATGTTGTTGTTCTACCATGCATTGGAAGTTTGTTATCATTTTGGTTTCTTGGAAAATTTGGTTTCATTGTGTTCAAGTGGGTGTTCAAGAAATGGAAAAGAACTTGGATTCTTTTAAAAAGTGTGAGTTTGTGTTAATTAGATGATTATGGATGATGGTTTAATGATTTGTGGAGGTTGAGAAGAGGCCCAAGATGTTGTAGAATTGTGTATGGAAGAAGGGAATGAAAGGGAATGGAAATGAGCAAGAAAGGAGGAAGAAAAACAAAAAAAAAAAGAGTGATTTCTGCACTCGGGCTGGACTGGGCAGGCCCAGTCCGCTCGAGCGACCCACTGGGTCGCTCGAGCGGAGCAGGCACTGTCTGGGTCCGCTCGAGCGACCCACTGGGCCGCTCGAGTGACCCAGCTACTGTCTGGGTCCGCTCGAGCGAGCCCAGCTCAGTCTGGGCTCGGGTTTGGGCCTGGTTAATGGTCCATTTAGGGCTGTTTGAGGGCCCAATTGAAGATTGTGATAAGCCCATTCCCTAGGTGTCTTTTGGGCCTGTTTTAAGGTCAACTCTCGGGCCGTTTTTGAGTCCTAATGTTGGGCTATTTATGACATGAATTGTGGGCTACTTTAAGGACTGAATTGGGCCTGATTAGTGGACTGTTTGAGCTTGGGGAAGGACAGTTGTGGGCCTGATTAAGAAGGGATTTAAACCTACACTTTTAAGGACTTATTCTATATAATTTCAAGTCCACTTCGGGCCTATGTCCAAGCTCAATTCAGCCCCAAACTCTCTCCTATAAGTGAAGCCCATTCAACCTTTTACAAGCCTAGAATTCATGGTGAGAAGTGTCTTGGACTATGGCCAATACCATTTGAAAAACCCTCAAGTCTAAATGTACACTTAATCCCTCATGATTGTCAACGATCTTCGGTGGCACCAAATCACTCTCTTCTAATGACAATAAAGGGGTTAAATGTATATCGAAACTACCCGCTTAGTCGACCGAACCATCATACATTCTTTTGTGTAAAAAGACTTTTGGTTTTGGTTCTTTCTCCAATTCTTTTAATGTTTTGAAGTGGGTTACCCCCATATTTAGAAATGATGAAACTACTCACCTGTTTTGCTTGGCTTTGCCCATATGCATTTGTTTGGAGTAGTTCTCTATCGACTTTGGAAATGTATCTTATAAATAGAATTGCATTTCTTCGAGGTTCCGGATTTTCACTAAAATGGCACCACTAGGCTTAGGTCACCTTGTCGGACTGATCATCCGGCTTGGGGTCTTTATTTTGTCTGCCAGCTGCAGTTTGGATTCTGTCTGTACCGACCATGGCAACGGTAATTATCCGGTCCCACGAGTAGTGGCTACGGTTCTGTTTGATAACGACTATGTCGTTCCGGTCCCACGATTAGTGGCTACGGTTTGTCTGCTCCGGTTACTTCGGTAACAGAAGAATATAGCTTTATGTGGGTTGCCAATGTTTTTATGCATTGATGTTCATCTCATGGCATTTATTTATGTTACTCATCATGACATTGGATTTGTAAACCATCGAGATGTATCTTCTATCTTCACTTTGACATTGTTATTAATCGTGATTTCATCGTAGCTCTTACTTATCATGTTTTGTTTTGCTTTCATCCTATTATTGTTGTAATTGCTTGCCAGACCGTCGTGTCTGACTCTCTTTTGTTTGGTGCCAGATGTCGAGCCCCTCGCTGTTGAGGCGCACTTCGAGGCGGAACCTATAGTTCCAGTGGAGGGCGAGTGGCGGCCCGATGATGTCAATTAGACGTCGGGTTGCCTCGGAGCTGCGATCACATTTGGGGATTTCATGATATACATTTTGGGTTTTTGTTATGGCCATTGTTGGCTTATTTTCTTTTGGGAAAGATTTGTAATTAATGATTAACTTTACATTTGTATCAACGTTAAACTAACTTTGGGGCCTACAGTAAATGTTTCTCTTTTGATGCTAGTCTCTTGCGTTCTCATTTTTTTTATACCCATTTGAGAGACTTTTATGTTTGCTACAATGCTTCCGCGTAAGTCATTTGTATGAAAGTGAACCTTATATATCACTATTGGATCGGATTCCGTGAATCCTTACCGCGGAAACCTGTGGGAAACTAGCGTGTGCGGGCGGAATTTTCCGGCCCGTCGCGCCGCGTCCCCGGATTAAGGCCTCGTTTAGCGGGACCTCGGTCCGGGGGCGTGACACCGGGAGTTATGGACAGGGCGAAAGCCTAGTCTACAACGTTTTCAGGGTTGTCCGGCACACGTGTTAAAGGTTAAAATGGATTAGTTGGAATCGAAGTTGGAAGTATATATGTTTATATTATATTCCAAAAAAGAACTAAAGGTTGGTTGTTCTATAATCCTAGAAAGCAGAAAGTGCTTGGCTGCACCAATGCGGTTTTCTGGAGGGAGATTATAAGATTAACTGGAAATCTTTAGAAATAGCTATCTTGGAAGAAATTCAAGAGATATCAATTCAAAATCCAAGAATAACCAAACTTAAAGAAAACCCGCCCATACCAGACCCAGTAGTTACACCAGTGCCTTGTCGTAGTGGGAGTATTGTCAGAACCCTTGACAAGTTCTTGGTTTTGGAAAAGTCTTGCGAGGCAATCCCGGAAGAATCAGAACAAGATCCCTGTAATTATGATAAAGTAGTTAATGACATAGTTTCGGGATGTTGGCTAGATGCTATGAAAGCTGAGGTGGAGTCTTTGTACTCTAATCAGGTCTGGATACTTATGGACTTGCCTGCCAATAGCAAACCTATTAGTTGTAAGTAAGTCTACAAGAGAAAAAGAGTTTCATCAAGATACTCTTATCCATTGCGGTACATCTCGGTGACGAGATTTGGCAAATAGATGTCAAGATAGCGTCTCACGACGGCAATCTTGAGGAAGACATCTATATGATGCAGCCAGACGGTTTTATAGCTAATAACCAAGTGCAAAGAGTTTGCAAGCTGTAGTAGTCCATTTATGGATTCAAGAAGGAATCATGGAACATGTACATCCGTTTTGACAAGGAAATCAAGTCATTTGATTTTTGTCAGAATCCGAATAAGCCATGTGTACATGAAAAGTCAAGAAGGCATGGTAGTTTTTTTGGTATTATATGTCGACGACATCCTACTCCCATGTAGTGATATAGGGATATCGTCAACAGTAAAAGTTTTGATTGGCTAGGACTTTTGAGAATAAAGGACTTTGGAAAAGCCAGCTACATCCTAGGGATCAATTTCCATTGAGACTGGAAAATAGGATGATAGGCTTATCCCAAGATGCGTACATAGATAAGGTACTGGTACGGTAAGCTATGCTTTGTACTAGACCGGATATCTATCACGCAATAGGCATAGTTAGCAAATATCAGTCTAACCCAGGTCCTTATCATTGACTGCTGTAAGATGTGTTCTCAAATACTTGAGAAGGACTAGAGATCACATGTTGAATTACAGCAGTGATGAGTTGGTTCCAGTCAGTTACATAGATAATGGCTTCTAGTTAGATCAGGATTCCAGGAAATCAACTTCTTGGTATGTGTTTATGCTGTAGCCGCTTGAGAAGCAACTATGGAAGCGGATTGGCTAAAAAGATTCCTTATGGAACTTGGAGTGGTATTTTTGGTAAGACAGCCGCTCACAGTTTTCTGTGATAACAGCAGGGCAGTCACTAAGTCCAAGGAACCCAAGAGCCAAAAAGCATGTATAGAAGAAGTTATACATGGTCGATAGATTGTGAAGAGAGGTGATGTACGATCACCAAGATAGCCTCTACAGACAAAGTAGGAGATATTACTAAGCCTTTGACTACCAAAGTCTTTGAGCAAGATGTAAACAGAATGTGCATGAGATGCAACCCTAACTGACATTGAGCCCAAGTGGGAGATTGTTAGTTTTATGGACTCAATCCAGTATATGATATAATAAATTGATTAATTTCTTTATTTATCAGTATATTCATGCTTTCCTTTCATGAGATGAATGGTGATTTATTATATATTTACACATAACCAATACGAATGACATGATGGTTCATGAGATGAACCGGAGTCCATAAGTATATTAGATGTAACACATGCGTATGAATGAGATCCACATACGGGAGACATGTGTGACAAATCTTATACTTAAATATCTTCACAACCAATTATGAGACTGGACATCTCATACTGACAAGGTTGCAGCATTTTGATCACTATGAGATAGTGTGATTTGTCTCGATCATCAGAATGTAAGATTTTGGATCATAGTGCTGATACAATGGATGTATTGAAGGACCATGAGAAGCACCTTATAAACACTGTCTTTATTTTAAGGTCTGCTCTCATAATTCCCTAGCAATAGGCTCTCAATCCTGAGACATTAATGAACTCAAGTTTCTATCTATTCATTTGCTTTGAGTCACCAATGAGTGAGGCCAACTGTAGGTCAACACCTCAGTGATTTTGGTACGTGGTGTTAGAGTTTTTCTTTTGTTGCAATTTGATAGGATGCATTCAATTTTATAGCATAACCTCCCATTCATTCATTTCCTTAATCTTGGGATCTTCATGCAAAATCTTCATTTATAATCTTTGTTTTTATCATATGTTATGCATGGTTTTAAATCATCTTAGGCATTTTAGGTTTCATGTTTTTAAAACTCTTAAAATGATTTAAAACATGTTTCCTAGCTTGCTTCTATGGCTCAAAGTCCCACAAGAAGATCTCTTTGAAATATACATTTTTTGGGAAAATAGGGCTTTTACCGGCGGCTAATATATCACCTTTACCGGCGGCTGAGACCGTCGCTAAAAGCATATTTTCAAAAAATTATGACCGTTGGAAGGACTTATACTGGCGACCATTATACACTTTTACCGACGGCCCCGGCCCCCGGTTAAAGTATAGCTTAAAAAAAAATATATAACCATTGGACCAGCCGTTGGCAACCCTTTTGGCTATAAAAAGGGACCTTTTCTTTTGGGAAAAAGGTTGAACTTTTGAGGGGTTTTGAGGCCAAGGAAGGAGGATCTTTTAAGAGCATTAGTAAGGGATTATGGGGCTAATCCATTGATTCAACCTTTGATTCATCTCAAATGGGTGTGCTCTCTTTTCTCAAAATATCTCATGCTATGTCTTAAACTTTTTTTTTTTTTAATAGCATGTTGTAAGTGATTGAATGTTGTTTTCCTAACATCTTTAAGTCTTTAAACTTGTTTTTCTATAGGACTACAACATATGGCTTTTAATACACATGAGTTTGTTTTTAATGTTTCAAAACTAACTTTTTTGATTCAAGTTACACTTGTTTAAATCATGTGTTTTTCATTCTACTCTTTCTCATAGATATGATTAATATCTTTGCATCATTTAGAGTTTCTTCCTTCTAAAAAGAGATAGAGTGTTTTCTAGTACATGCAATATTAATCTTACACTTTTTCATTCATATGCATGTACCTAGAAATTAAGTTTACATTTTTCAAATTAGCCTCTTTAGAGGTACTAAATTGCACTTAGTTGTTCTCTTAACCATGCATTCATAGGCATTTTATTTAAGAGAAAATCCTCTTGTTGTAAAGGTTAGTGCTTAGCCTTGAAAAGCATAATTAGTGGTTGTAAAGGTTAATGCTAAGGCCTTGAAAAGCATAGTGGTGTTTTTGTAAGTTTGAAGGTGAACCTAAACCTTATTTTGACTTAGTGGAAATCCGGTAGGGACGCCGGGAGTGGATGTAGGCACGTTGGCCGAACCACTATAAATACTTGTGTCATGGTGGTTGATCTCTTGCTTTCCTTATATTATTGATGCTCTTGTTTAATGCTTTTGTTGAATGAGTTTGAGATTGTTAGCTTCTTGTGAATGCTTGACTTAGAGTCTACTCTTTTTCTCAAGAATAATAATCTTCATCAAAGAATAAGTAACTTAAAAGCAAAAAGAATTAAAATTGGTCTAGGTCTTTGAGCTCACCCTATTCACCCCCCCTCTAGGATTCGATCTTGGACTTTTAATTGGTATCAGAGCCTAGGTGTTCTTGTTTAGGTCTAACAACCTAGAGTTAGAATCCTTAGAGTGTGTTTTTCTTTTGTGGCCATAATGCAAGCTCAACTAGGAGAAGGTCATGCCACTAATAGACGACCTTTGTTTAATGGATCTTATTACCGTTATTGGAAGATTAGGATACAAGTATTCTTAGAGTCTCAAAGTCTAGATGTGTGGAAAATCACAGAAGAAGGGTACCATTCCCCCACTATCACTTAACAAGATGCGGAAGGGTATGTTATATCTATCAATCATAAGCCTAAGAGAGAATGGACCCAAGGAGAGAAAGATAGGGCTAATTTGAATGCTAAGGCAAAAAATGCTTTATATTGTGCCTTGTCTCAAGAAGAGTTCAACAGGGTAGTAAACTGTAATACAGCTAACGAAGTTTGGGATACCTTAGAGACCACTCATGAAGGGACGAATCAAGTTAAAATAGCAAAACTACAAATGTTGACTACAAAGTATGAAGAACTCAAAATGCAAGAAGAAGAAGTCTTTGACGAGTTCTATACAAAATTTATGGAAATTGTCAACTCCCTCATTAGTCTAGGAGAAAAGATGGATGAATCCAAGGCTGTTAGAAAAATCTTAAGATCTCTCCCGAAAAGGTTCAAACCTAAGGTTATAGCCATAGCTAAAAGTAAAAATGTTGACACAATCAAATTTGAAGAACTTAGAGGAAATCTTCTTAATTATGAATTAAGACTTTGAAGTCCCTAGCAAGAAGAAAGGTGTAGCTCTTAGCTCCCAACATAAAGAAAATGAGAGTGAGAGTGAGAGTGATGAAGGCATAGTCATGCTCACTAGGAAGGTTAAAACTTTTTTAAAGAACAAAAAGAACTTAAAAAATTCTGAGGAATCAAGAAATGAAGATTTTCAGAGAAACTATAGGGGATCTTTTATCAAGAAGGATGTGCAATGTTACAATTGTAAAGGATTTGGTCACATCGCTCAAAATTGCTCTACCCCTAGAGAGTCGGAAAAGAAAGATAAGAAAGGAAAGAAAGTTTTAAACATAACTTGGGATGATAATGAAGATGAATGTAGTGACAATGATGAACCTCAAAATGATGAAGATAATGATAACTCCACCTCTTGGCTTCTATTTACACCTATTAAAGAAAATGAAGATCATAATGTACTAATAGAAGACACCATAGGGAAAGATGAAGCAAATGATGAAAATGATGAAGATGATATACATCAAGCCTATGAGGAGCTATATGATCTATGTGAAGTCATAACTAAGAAGAACAAAAGTTTAAAAGTTGAATCTAAAAGGCTTGTGAATGATGTAAATGCTTTGAAAGACAATGAGATAAAAAATGTTCAATCTAAGTTGACTACTTCTAATAACAATCTAGCTAAAGCTGAAAAAGAAATTCATAAATTACAATGTTTGCTAGAATCTAGTCAACAAGAATCAGAATCTCTTCAAATGAAACTCAAAAAGGGAAAACATGTTGTTGATAAATTTACCTTAGGAAATGACAAATTTTACCAAATGTTAGGTATGAACAAAATGTTTGGTAACAAGAATGGTATAGGTTTTCAATGCTCCTCTAGTAGCAAGAAGAATAGCTTTCAACATATTACTAGGACTCATCTCAAACCTATAGACAAAAACTTTTTTACCTCTAGATGGACTTGTCATTTTTGTAATCATATTGGTCATCTAGTTCCCAATTGTCCCTTTAAGATTAGGCTGTCTCAAAATCATCCCTCTAGAGCTCTTTTTAAGTTTGTTCCCAAAACCACTACCTCTACATTCATTAAGGCTACTTGGATTGAAAAACGAGAAAAGTTACAAGAACTTCCTAGTTCAAACTGCTCTAAAAGTTAAGGAAAACTCTAGATGGTTTTTGGATAGTGGGTGCTCAAAACATATGACTGGAGACCGATCTAGGTTTATCTCCTTTGAGAACTATGATGGAGGAAATGTATCATTTGGAGACAATTGGAAGGCTCAAATTATTGGAAAAGGTTGTGTTGGAGGAGATCAAATGCCTACCCTAAAAGATGTTTTCCTTGTGGATGGTCTAAAGCATAATCTTTTGAGTATTAGTCAATTATGTGATAAAGGAAACAAGGTTATATTTGATAGCAGATCATGCAAAGTTCTAAATGAGAAATCCCACAAAGTTTTACTCACTGAATTACGGACTAAAGATAACATCTACACCATAGAAGAATGTTGTGACAATGAATCCATGTGTTTAATGACAAAGGATCAAGAAAATCAGTTGTGGCATCAAAGGATGGGTCATATAAATCACAAACTGATGAAGATGTTATCCAATAAAGAAATTGTTAGAGGAATACCCAAATTAGATGATTCTAAATCTGAATTTTGCAAAGCATGTCAATTGGGTAAGCAAATAAAGAAAAGCTTTAAAGGATTAAAAGATATATCCTCTACTCGTCCCCTTGAGCTCGTTCATATGGACCTTATTGGACCTGCACCTGTGCAAAGTATTGGTGGAAGAAAGTATATCCTGGTGATGGTAGATGATTATTCTAGATTTGGATGGGTAGCCTTTCTTCACGCAAAATCAAATGCAGTAGATAATATTATAAGGATTTGCAAGAAAATTCAAGTTGAGAAGGATTGCAAAATTAAGAAGATAAGAAGTGATCATGGAGGAGAATTTGAAAAAGAAAGATTTGCTGATTTTTGTGAAAGCCATGGGATTAGCCATCAATTTTCTACTCCAAAAAACCCTCAGCAAAATGGAGTGGCTGAAAGGAGAAATAGAGTTATCCA
Organism: Litsea cubeba; assembly: GCA_012931725.1. Taxonomy (NCBI): domain Eukaryota; kingdom Viridiplantae; phylum Streptophyta; class Magnoliopsida; order Laurales; family Lauraceae; genus Litsea; species Litsea cubeba. The sequence continues at coordinate 58,379,162 of CM022949.1, forward strand.
AGAAATGGCTAGGACTTTGCTTAATGAGAAAAATCTTGCTCGTAACTTGTGGGCTGAAGCGATCAATACTACTTGCTATCTTATTAATCGAGTTTATCTGACAAAGAATACTATCAAAACCCTTTATGAGCTTTACTTTGGAAGAAAACCAAATCTGGGGTAATTAAAAGTTTTTGGAAGTAAGTGCTTTATTCTAAGAGACATGGAGCAGTTAGAAAAGTTTGAATCTAAATCTGATGAAGGGATCTTCTTAGGATATTCTGATAAGAGCAAGGCTTATAGAGTGTTCAATCACAGAACCATGACTGTAATGGCGTCAGCTCATGTTGTCATTGATGAGACTAATATAGTTAAGAAATCTCTACATGATGATGAAGAAGAGACCTTGGTTGAGCAAACTACACCATCAAGAATTGAAGATAATATTCCCTATACATCTACTATGCCCATTAAGTTATTAAAATATTACAACTTGGATAATATCATTGGAGACATCAGTAGTGGGGTCATGACAAGAAGACAAGTTCATAATCTGTGTGCTCATTATTCCTTTGTCTCACAAATTGAGCCCAAGAACTTCTCTGAAGCAGAAACCAAGTCTGAATGGATTGATGTCATGCAAGAAGAATTAAATCAGTTTAAAAAGAATGAGGTGTGGGATCTTGTACCTCTACCTGAAGGCAAAAGTCAAATTGGCACTAAATGGATTTTTAAGAACAAGCTGGATGAATCGGGAAATGTGATAAGGAACAAAGCTAGACTTGTAGCCAAAGGATACGCTCAAGTTGAAGGAGTTGATTTTGAGGAAACCTTTGATCCTGTAGCTCGTTTGGAGTCTATTCGAATTTTATTGGCTTATGCTAATAGCATAAAAATTAAACTGTTTCAAATGGATGTGAAGAGTGCCTTTTTACATGGTGAAATAGAGGAAGATGTATTACCCAACCTGAAGGTTTTGAAGATCCTCATCACCCAGACTGTATGTTTATATTGAAGAAAGCTCTCTATGGTCTAAAACAAGCTCCAAGAGCCTGGTATGAGAAGCTCACAAGTCACTTACTTGAAAATGATTATAACTGTGTAAATGTGGACAAGACCCTCTTCATTAAAAAGGTTGATTAAGATATTCTTATTGCTCAGATATATGTTGATGACATAGTTTTTGGTTCCACATCAGAACAACTTGCTCAAGGATTTTCTCAATTGATGAGCTCTACTTTTGAAATGAGTCTGGTAGGACCCTTACAATTTTTTCTAGGATTACAAGTCAGTCAGACTGATCATGGTATCTTTCTTAGCCAATCCAAGTTTGCCCTAGAAATAGTGAAAAAGTTTGGCTTAGGAGACTCTAAGGCTAGCTGCAATCCCATGGGATCTGCTACTAAAATCTCTAGTGATCTTCAGGGTAAGAAAGTAGATCAGAAACTTTATAGAAGCATGATTGGGAGCCTTCTTTACCTTACAGCTAGTAGACTAGATCTCTCTTTTAGTGTTGGAATATGTGCTAGGTACCAATCTGATCCTCGTGAGTCTCATCTTAAGCAGTTAAACGAATCATAAAATACATTCATTGGACTTCTCACTATGGTATCTGGTATCCCTGTGACTCCACTCTGCAATTAACTGGATTTAGTGATGCAGATCGGGCAGGATCTATAGATGATAGGAAGAGCACTAGTGGCTACTGTTATTTCATAGGAAACTGCTTAGTAGCTTGGCATAGTAAAAAGCAAAATTCTGTATCTTTGTCTACTGCAGAAGCTGAATATATTGCTGCAGGTAGTTGTTGTGCTCAACTGTTGTGGATGAAACAAACTTTGTTAGATTATAATGTTCCACAACAATGTATGCCTATCATGTGTGACAATTCAACTGCCATTAGCATCTCTAAGAATCCTATTCAACATTCTCGCACTAAGCACATTGACAGTCGTTATCATTTTCTGCGTGATCATGCTGATCAAGGCAATATTGAGTTAATTTTTGTTCCAACAGATACTTAATTGGCTGACTTATTTATTAAACCCCTTGGAAATGATTGGTTCATTAAATTGAGACATCAATTGGGCATTGGCCCATGCCCTGATTTCTAAATTTCTGTTGGTTAATCACCTGTTACCACATTTTACTTTTATCATATCACTTATTAACAGGTGCTACTAACAAGGTTTTGTATTTTTTCGTTGATGGGCAGGATCCTTTGCAATTAGATGTCAAAGGGGGAGAAAAATATTAAGTGGTCTCCAATTGAGGGGGAGGAGATTCAAGGGTTATCTAGTTGAGAGGGAGAAGCTTTGCCTAGCATATCTTTTTTGTGTAGCATCTGTGTGTCATTGCTCTCGCAAGGAAAATCCAAAGCTCCAAAATATCCAAATGCTCCTGAACATCCAAAGCTCCTTAAATGTCCAAAGAAGATGATGTTCAAGTTTTCATAGGAGAATGAGAGAGAGTTCAAGCTTCAAAAGTTGCCGTCAAATTACAAAGGGGGAGATTGTTAGAGATTTTCTTTTGTTGCAATTTGATAGGATGCATTCAATTTTATAGCATAACCTCCCATTCATTCATTTCCTTAATCTCAGGATCTTCATGCAAAATCTTCATTTATAATCTTTGTTTTTATCATATGTTATGCATGGTTTTAAATCATCTTAGGCATTTTAGTTTTCATGTTTTTAAAACTCTTAAAATGATTTAAAACATGTTTCCTAGCTTGATTCTATGACTTAAAGTCCCCACAAGAAAATCTCTTTGAAATATACATTTTTTGGGAAAACAGAGCTTTTACCGGCGGCCAATATATCACCTTTACCGACGGCTGAGACCGTTGCTAAAAGCATATTTTCAAAAAATTATGACCGTTGGAAGGACTTATACTGGCGACCATTATACACTTTTACCGACGGCCCCGGCCCCCGGTTAAAGTATAGCTTAAAAAAAAATATATAACCATTGGACCAGCCGTTGGCAACCCTTTTGGCTATAAAAAGGGACATTTTCTTTTAGGAAAAAGGTTGAACTTTTGAGGGGTTTTGAGGCCAAGGAAAGAGGATCTTTTAAGAGCATTAGTAAGGGATTATGGGGCTAATCCATTGATTCAACCTTTGATTCATCTCAAATGGGTGTGCTCTCTTTTCTCAAAATATCTCATGCTATGTCTTAAACTTTTTTTTTTAATAGCATGTTGTAAGTGATTGAATGTTGTTTTCCTAACATCTTTAAGTCTTTAAACTTATTTTTCTATAGGACTACAACATATGGCTTTTAATACACATGAGTTTGTTTTTAATGTTTCAAAACTAACTTGTTTGATTCAAGTTACACTTGTTTAAATCAAGTTTGTTCATCTTTAAAAACCATGTGTTTTTCATTCTACTCTTTCTCATTCATATGATTAATATCTTTGCATCATTTAGAGTTTCTTCCTTCTAAAAAGAGATAGAGTGTTTTCTAGTACATGCATTAATCTTACACTTTTTCATTCATATGCATGTACCTAGAAGTTAAGTTTACAATTTTCAAATTAGCCTATTTAGAGGTATTAAATTGCACTTAGTTGTTCTCTTAACCATGCATTCATAGGCATTTTATTTAAGAGAAAATCCTCTTGTTGTAAAGGTTAGTGCTTAGCCTTGAAAAGCATAATTAGTGGCTGAAAGGTTAATGCTAAGCCTTGAAAAGCATAGTGGTGTTTTTGTAAGGTTGAAGGTGAACCTAAACCTTATTTTGACTTAGTGAAAATCCGGTAGGGACGCCGGGAGTGGATGTAGGCACGTTGGCCGAACCACTATAAATACTTGTGTCATGGTGTTTGATCTCTTGCTTTCCTTATATGATTGATGCTCTTGTTTAATGCTTTTGTTGAATGAGTTTGAGATTGTTAGCTTCTTGTGAATGCTTAACTTAGAGTCTACTCTTTTTCTCAAGAATAATAATCTTCATCAAAGAATAAGTAACTTAAAAGCAAAAAGAATTAAAATTGGTCTAGGTCTTTGAGCTCACCCTATTCACCCCCCTCTAGGATTCGATTTTGGACTTTCACGTGGTAGTAGAGCTGTGAGAACATTTAATGGTCAAGATAGAATCTATCTCTAATATCCCATTGTGTCAATTAATGAATTTATCATTAGTAAGTGCGCACCCATTCCGATTAAGAGTTAATTGAAAAGGTACCATGATCATTATAATTAATGGGGGCTCAAGCATAATAAGATATGGATCTAGTTTGGAAGACAGGTCCAATTTATCCATGGATATTGATAGATGGGCCTTCATTATCTTGTTGCTTTTTAAAAGGAAGAATTTAAAAAATGTTTGAGGCTACTTGTGTCCTTTGCTTGCTTACAGAAATAAAGCAAGTAAATCATCTCCATGTTTTAAGGAGAGTTTTTCTCTCCAAAGGAGTGGTTTCTCTGTGGACACTTTGAGATAATCGTTTCTTTAAAACTAGCTAGATTTTGGCTTATTGGGTATCATTTGGATTGAAATAGGAGTTGATGCCACTGTATTTACATTTAAAAATATGATACGCTCAATCTTATGGTGGGACCAACTTCTATTATAACAAAATTTGGAGGAAGTCCCTTTAAGAAGAGGACATTTATTCTAAATAGTATGAATAGTTGATTGTTTACCTTTTTGATGGCATTGGTTAATGGCCCATTAAATGATCACAAGCAACCAATTAACTACAGATTTTTATAAATTAATTATGAGTAGATTGGTTTACACTTCATCAATTCGATATAGGTCCTACTTTGATTAGAGTCAGATACAACTCTTACTCTTAAAACAAGGAGTAAAGGATGATTTTGAGCAATCTGTATTCATTATGATAGCCCTATTATTTTTATATTTTAATTGTCCTCAAAGTTTTGAATAATTATATTTTTAAATATTGGACTGTTTTTAAATCTATGATTTTTTTAGATATAAGTATAAAATCCTGCAAAAGAATTTTTTTAAATGATAAGTTAAAAACAACAAATCTAAAAAACATTATCAATCGCTTATTTAAAAAAAAGACTTTATTATACCATTGTTAGCCAACTATTGCTTGTCCCTCCTGAAAGAAAATCTCCATATCCTTTCATTTTGGCTTTCGATGTATAATAGAGAGGAAGGTTGGCCCCAAAATGTCTAAAGGAGTCAGGGAGATCACCAAATCACTCATTCCTTGGTCAATCGCTCGGTGGCGAAGTTTTTTATTTTTTTGGTTCTTGTCTGTTGGGAACAACAATGCTACTGTTCAGCCGTGTTTCAGGTTTGAGAGGGGTATAGAAGCTAGTCTCAACTCCTATTGAACCTGGACCTGACCCAAACTTGGATATATTAAATGCATAGATTTCATTTTTTTTTCATGGGCCTGTCAACCCCAAGACACATGTCCCCCCCCCCCCCCCCCCCCCCCCCCCAAAAAAAAAAAAAGAAAGAAAGAAAAAAAAAAAAACGGCTTGTGCAAGCCAAGTAATTTTGGTTGTCAGTCCTACTAATACTGGCCCATCGGTTCTTAGAAAAAGTCACACTCAATCCGGTCCCATTTAGAATTTCTAAATATGACATTCTTCCCAATTCTGATTGGATCAGAATTTGGCCTCGTTAAAAACACGGCCATAGATCATTTACTTGAAAGACCAATCATTAATTAATAAAGGCGGGGCCCAAGACGTGCAGAGATCCATCCGGTCGATCGATTTGGTTTAAAAAGATGGGCCCGTGATGGATCGGCACTAGGTAAAAAACAGGAGATCGATCTAACTCTGATTTTTAAAAAATAATAATGCCGAATTCATTTCTTTCAAAGTATATAAATGATGGATTAATGGACGGTTGTTTCCTTGCTTCTGAGTAACGAAAAAGAAAGAAAGGAGAGTTTCTTTTTGTTTTTGTAGTGTGAAACCTTAAGCCTGTTTGGATAGGCAAAAAATAGAGTAGAGTGAAGTTAAATGGGCCCTAACTGTCTTAAATTTCAACTTTACCCCGTTTGGATGAGTTTGGCCCAATAGATGAAGTAATATTGTGAGCCATATGTACTCCATTTCACTTCAACTCTAACTACTTTCATTTTCTTGAGTAAAAGTAGATTCTACTTCAAACCTTAACTTCAAAATAAACATCCAAATGGAGTGAAGTGAAGTATTATATTTAACTTCAACCCACTTCTCTTCACTCCACTCCACATGTGAAATCCACTTCATTTCACTCCACTCATTTATCCAAACAGGCCTAAACTTCACTCCATTTGGATTCTTATTTTGAAGTTAAGGTTTGGAGTAGAATTCACTTTTACTTAAGGAAATAGAAGTATTTAGAGTTGAAGTGAAATGGAGTACATGTGGCTCATAATATTACTTCATCTATTGGGCCAAACTCATCCAAACGGGATAAAGTTAAAAGTTTAGACTGTTAGGGCCCATTTAACTTCACTCTGCTCTATTTTTTGCCTATCCAAACATGCCCTTGTTTGGGAAGTTAAAAGTAGGGGGAAGAAAAGTGAAAAAGTAAGATTTTGTTTGTTTGTGAGGTAAATGGACAAAGACCATTTTATCCTTGCTTTTGCAAAAGTTTCTATTGGACAAAAGGGCAATTTAGTAATTTCAAACATTTTTCCCTCTTTGCCCCTCATTTTCCCCATTTTTGAGAGAAAAATTCTGAAGTGGGCCCCACACTCATTTTCCCCCCACTTTCCCTCCCCCCTTCCCAAACACCCTCATTTTCATTTTTCCCCCATTTTTTTTGAGGGGTGCTATTGGAACACAAAAAATTTCTTTTCTAACACAATTTCTCTCCACACACATTACTAAAATTAAAAAATGAATGTATTTCTTTCCACACACATCAAAAGTTCCTAAACTGCCCTTATATTCATTTCTCTCTTTTTTTCTTCCCACACACATATTCTTCTTCTTCTTCCCAGACACAACCAAAAGCCACTTCCTCTCCACCTACTGGATCATCATTCTCCGGCGATTCTCCGGCGTGTCACCGGCGTTCCTATTCCTCTAGACATCCTTCTCTTCCAAAGGTAAATGGATACTTCCAACATTACCATTTCTTCTTCTTCCCTATCTATTCTTTACCATTCTTTTCCATCTTAGATTACTTATTTTTCCATTAAAACTTGTTATTAGGATAGATTTTAACTCAATGTAAGTTTTGACAGACAATGTTACTGTTTTCTAATAGTTAAGGGTTACATTTCATCATCCATAGTTGCGGTTTTAGGTTCAGAAATCGCGACTGTTCGGCTCTGGTTGACCGAACGGGTTGCAGATGTTCGGACACTAAAGTCCGAACAAATTAGTTTTGTTCGGACCTGAGTGTCCGAACATATTACTTTTGTTCGGACAATCAGGTCCGAACAAAAGTAATATGTTCGGACACTCAGGTCCGAACATATCTAACAGTCAAATAAAATTTGTTTCTTTCGTATTTTAGAAATGGACCGGCCAAGCTCTTCTCGAGTGCGACCTACTGCTTCAAATAGGAAGCGACGTCAGATAATAGAAGAGGTTGTGGAAGACCCAGAAATATCTGAGGAAGAGGAAGAACAAGAAGAAGAGATGGAAGATCAACAAGCCCCGGGGCCACAAGATAGGTCCTTATTGACCAGCTTTGATACACATACAGCTGGGTATATTTGGATTGGAGAGGTGTGTTTCACTTGTTTGATATGAAAGTTTTTATTTATTTGTTAATTTATTAAATTATATATTAATGGTTGAATGCAGGATCGAGGCCCACTAAAATGTCTAAGTCATGGGCAGAAAGTGCCTTTGTGGGAACTGAATGAGTCTGACAGGTTTAGAGATTTAGTCTCGAGGTCTGGATTGGCTACTTTAGTAAATGCATCTTACCGATCCGTCAATAAGATTACTATATCTGGTTTTGTGGAAAGGTGGCAACCTGAGACGAACACCTTTCATATGCCTTTTGGTGAGATGACAATCACCTTAGATGATGTTGCATCTATCCTAGGCATCCCAGTGATTGGGCGGACGGTTTCTTATAATGAAAGAATGTCATATGAAGAAGCTCAAGCACTCCTTGTTGATGCACTAGGAGTAGAACCGGTAGAAGCACATGATGAGTTGATACAAGTGCGGGGCCAATCAGTTAGATTGGAGTGGTTACGGGAAAGGTTTTCCAGTTTGACTGACGGTGATGGGGACGAGATGATAGACTCTGCAGTAAGAGCATACCTTTTGTACTTATTGGGTTGTACCTTGTTTACTGACAAGAGTGGCACACGGGTGCCGATCATCTTCCTTACAAAACTCGTGGATGTAGAGGCCATACGTTCATATGCATGGGGTGCTGCTGCACTAGCTTACTTATACAGGCAGTTGGGGTTAGCAAGCAGGCATGAAGTGAAACAAATAGCCGGCTATTTGACTCTACTAGAAGCTTGGGTGTACGAACACTTCGAAAGTTTGGCTCCGACTCCAAACTTACTCTATCAAGCCATTCAGCCCCGGGTCCATCGTTGGTTCCCTCGTAGAGAGTCTGCTGTTAGGTTTTTGTTTATTGCAATTTGATGGATGCATCATTCATTTTATTCACCATTTGAATTCACACACATGCATTGATTTAGAAAATCTTGAAATCTTGATTTACACATGCATTGTTTTAAATCTTGTAAATCATATGTTTCATGCATGTTTTGGTTTTAATCTTGGATGCATTCAATTTGAAAAAGAGTTTTATAAATCAAGCAAGCCTATGGTTTTAAAACTTTCTAATCATTTTAGGCTTTTTATATTTCATGTTTTTAAACCTCTTAGAATGATTTAAAATCATGTTTCCATGCTTGATTTAATGGCCCAAAAGAATCCCCTCAAAAATCACTTTAAAGCATGAGAAAAAATGGGAATTCTGGTCCCAGGGTCGACCTGCAGTGTACCAGGTCGACCTGCCCATGGACCAGGTCGACCTGGCACACTGCAGGTCGACCGGGCAGAGGGCCGTTGGCTCTCCAACGGTCATATTTGTGACCGTTTGTATTCGGTCGACCGGGGATGGTATGGGGTCGACCGAAGACACGCTGATACTCACTTTTTGAGTATAAATATGAGTTCATTCCCATTGAAAAGTGGTTGATCAAAGTGGAACTCTCAAGCCTTCTTGAGGTGTTTGAAGAGAAGAAAAAGGGGATGAACTAAGAGAGACCAAGAGGGTCATTAGTAAAGCTCAAGCTTGGATTAATGAAGTTAAATCTCTAAGTAAGCTTTGCTTAAACTAATCATATGTTATATGCTTTGTTTAAATCTTTGGGAAATGTTTAATAGCATGATAACTATGATGTGTTGATAACTATGATGTGTTGAATCCATTCTTCTTATAATCTTTGATTCTATTGGATTCTTCACTTAGATTCAAATCAAGGTTATTTTAGAAAACTTCTTAAACATGTTTAGTCAAAATCTTTGATTTCCTTAATAACATGTTTCTATAACTTGTTTGAATCCTCTTTGTTGTTTTCAATCTATTTTAAGTTTAGTTAAACAAGTTTATTTTTGAAAACAACATTGAACATGCATCACTTGTTTTAATCTTAATTAGTTTCATTCAACTTGTGACATTTTGATTTTCATAATCATTAACAAGTTTGCATTTTCTACAAGTGATTTGCATAACACTTCAATCAAATCTTTTTATGAGCATTAAACTTTTGAATTGCTTTAAGCATAAAATAGATTGAGCTTAATTTTAAACTTGATTGAAGTTTTCACACACACACCTCATTAGCATTCATCTTTGTAATTCTTAGTGTGTTTGTGTGAGTTGTTATTCACTTTCATATCCGCCTATCTTAGAGGCAAATTTATTGAGCTAAATTGTAATCTCATAAGAGTGTTTTGTGAAGACACTTTCTTTGAGAGAAATCTTTTATGTATTAAGGTTATTGCTTAGCCTAAGAAAAGCATTGTGTAAAGGTTATTGCTTAGCCTATAAAAGCACATTGTAAGGTTATTGCTTAGCCTAGAAAAGCATAGTTGTAGAGGTTATTGCTTAGCCTTTTAAAAAGCATAATAGTGGAAATCCGGTGGGGTGTTGGATACACAAGCCGGTAGTGGATGTAGGCATTGAGGCCGAACCACTATAAATCTTGTGTTGTGGTGATTGCTTTTGTGGTGATTGTTTTGTTTAGCTTCCGCATTATGTATGTTAATCATCACATGTGACTAGTTTGTTTTAAAGAAATTAAAATTGGTCATAATTAGTCATAAAGTGTAGCTCACCCTATTCACCCCCCCTCTAGGGTTAGGATTCCAGGACTTTCAATTGGTATCAAAGCCTCGTGCTCTATATTAGGATCAAGTGTTTGGAACTCTTGATTAGGTGTAAAAACCTAGAGTTAAAACCCTAGTGTTGTACCTCCATGAAAATCATAAGAATGGATTCCACTAGTTTAGACTTTGTAGATTCTTTGGTAGATTCTTCTAGACCCCTCCCTCTTCCCACTATTGGAGATTCAAACAATGAATTTAATGAATCTAAATCTAAATTAAAAGAAGAGGAATATGATGAAAATGAAGCTTATGAGGAATTGTACACATGGTCCTTTGAGCTTTCTAAGAAGAACAAAAGATTAAAAGAAGAATCTAAAAGGCTAAACCAAGAATTAGTCTCTTCAAAAGATGAACTTAGAGAAAAAGAAGAATTAATAAATTGTACAGAATCTAAGTTCATGATCTCTTTGCATAACCTATATAATGCTCAAGATGAATTAAAAGATTTAAAGATAGGTTATGACAATCTTAATAAGGAAAATTCTAAACTAAGAGATCAATTACAAAGGCAAGACAAAGACTTTAACAATCTTGAATCTAAGTCAAGTATCTCTAAGGAAAATTTATCTAATGCTCAAATTGAACTAAATAAAACAAAGATAAATTGTGATGAGCTTAAGAAAGAAAATTTAAGTCTAAGAGATACTTTAAAAAGACAAGATGAGAACATTATCCATTTAAGATCCAAGTTGACAATTTCAATGGAAAACTTGTCAAATGCTCAAAATAATTTAAACACCTTAGAACTTGGATCTAATGTTGTTAATGAACTTGAAATGAAGTTAAAACTTGCCAATGAAGAGCTAATCAAATTTAAGGGAATTGAACAAGAACTAACTAAAGTTAAAAATGAGAATTCAACCCTTAAAACCAAAGTCACTCAACTTGAAACATACAAACAAAAGTATGAGTGCAAATTTACCCAAAGTGAAGAAAGATTGGAAAAGTTATTTAAATTGGGTAAATCAAAAGGAGATAGGACGGGTCTTGGATTTGATAGGAATACCTCATATGACCCTAAATCCACCAACACTTTTGTGAAAGGTGAGTCCTCATTCTCTAGTACTCATTCCTCCTTGCCCATGACTAAATGCAATTATTGTGGCATTGAAGGACACTTTAGGTTTGAGTGCAAACTAAGGAGAAGCCATGTGTCTAAATCCATTTTTGAACCAAAGAAAGTAAAATCAATCTCTATGATGGATAAGACACTAAAAATCAAAGAAGACTCCAAGAAGACTAAACAAGTCAAACCAATTAAAAAGGAGTCTCACAAGATAGATTCTAAAAAGCTTAAACAAGTTAAACCAACTTTAAAAGAGTCTATCAACAAAAAGCTTCTCAACCTACCTCCCATATCTCAAATGAAAAAACTTTTGAATAAAGTTGCAAAGTTAAATTTAAAATTCAAAAGTCAAATTAAGGGAGGAGATAAGAAGAAAAGAAAAGAAAATTCATCGCCTAAGAAGAAAACTCACCAACCCCAAAAGACTAATCACCAATCTAAGCTAAATTTAGTCAAATCTAAATATCAAGGTGATAAGTCTAAGTTAAAAATTTATCAAGTCAAATCTCCTAGTGTTGGTGGAACTTTTAATGTAGACCTCAATGTCCAACCATCTCAAGACCTTAGGTGGATTCCCAAAGTTAGATACTTAGACAAACCTTAAGGCCTTGGACCTCATTGACCAACCTATCCTTTATAGGTAAATCTTTTTGTTGGTCATGATTGCATATGCATTCTTGTTCTTTCATAAGTTACATTTCTTAAAATGCATTGTTCCCTTATGATCAATTGATTTTGTTTTCATGTACTTCTCTAGTTATATATCATGGTTTTCAAAATCATTTGATTATATTTTTTCACATGTTGATTTGCTTTTTTTTTGTATTGCATTTCTACATGTTCAATTGATTATGATTTCAAAAGCTTTTATAGATAGACCCTTCATAATCGATTGATGATCATTTGTTTGCATGTCTTAGTAAGATTTGTTTTGAAAAACAAATGATTTGAAACAATTTAGTTTTTCCATAGATTTCTAAGTTATATTTTCATATGGAAAATTATTGTTTTGAAAAACTAACTTGTATGTGCTTCAAATAAGTTATATCTTTTAAAATACAAGTTGAAAAAGTTTTATCTTCATTTTCATACTCATTTTGTCCATTGTTGGATTTTGTTTATGATTTGAAGATTGTTTGAATGGAAATGCTTTAAAATATTTTTAGTTATAAACATCAAAGCATGTTCCTTGTTTTCATTTCCTCATGCATTTAGTTATCTTAACTTAAATGGAAATGAATGTTGTTATAGGCAATTTGCATCTTTTAGTTTCATTCTTTTTATATGCAAATGTCTATTAGTTTCTTGTATGGTTGTGATCTTATTTATATTTGTAAAAGCCAAACTAGAACTCAAGCCCATCCTTTATGCTTTCTAGTTATTTTTTAATGGATGGTTATGATGTTGATTCATGTGTATTTTTTCTTATTGATATCATTCTTTATACATGTTTCAACTTCATAGTAGTGTGCTTGATCATATGAACCTCCTTGAAATCCATTCCTTGTATTTCTTAGTTATATCTATTGGTTGATGGATTTCTTAGATGTTGAATTCCTATGATCTTGACACTTTGAAAATTGCATGTTTCACTAAGTTATATCCTTTTATGCAATTTTTTCTTGTTCATCACTATGCTCATTAGTTATATTATTCTAAGTGATGAATATCATTTTATGATGCTTGTTGGAATTTTGTGTTTGTCACATACTTACTCTTAATCATGTTTCATATTCAATTGGTAATCAATTGGTATCATTTTCAATTAGTATCTATATCCAATTGATATCATATCTTGAGTTTGTGATAGACCTTGTGAACAATGGATTGATCTTGATAGTTATATTTTTATTCCATGTCACATTCCATGAACATCATAATTTTCATGTCTGCCACCTCTCATGCTCACCTAGGTAGATCTCATGACCACCATGTTTATGTGTTCATAATCTTGGTTGGTTAATGGTTAAGGTAGGCTTCATGTTTGAACTTCATTTCACTCATCTTGCACATGATAGTCATATTTGATGAATGGATGAAATGATTTCAAAAATATTCATAGCATATGATTTTCATAGTTATATTGATTGATGCTATGTTTAGTATATCCCTTGACCTTGCTCTATATTGGTAATTTGATCATATTGAGCTTTATAGTTAAATATTATTATCAATTGAATCTAATCCTTCACTTGAAGTTAACCCTCAATTGGTTAAACCATCTTCTTCTTGTACCTATTAGTTAAATCCTTGTCAAAAGTTTGACAAAAGAAGAGTATGGATTGAGGGGGAGTAAACCTTCTAAGGAAGCATTAGAGTTGATCAAATTCACCCTTATATTGGCTCTTGATACCCTTATAGCTTATTACCCATGCATGATGACCTGTTATGTACTTCATTTTCGATTTCCTTTGTTAACAGGTGCTACTGAAAGGTATTTTCTTGTTTCATGTGTGTAGGTACCCCTGTTCAATTGATACCTTTGCAATTTAATGGCAAAGGGGGAGAAAGTTCTCAACCTTAATGGCAAAGGGGGAGAAAGAATTAAGGGGGAGAAAGTATTCAAGCAAACCAAAGGGGGAGAGAATGCACATCTTGCCAAAAGGAGAGTGCATGGTCAAAGGGAGAGAGATGAAGAGAAGAAAGCTTGGGAGCTAAAGAAGTTGCTTGGCCAAAGAAAGGAAGATGGAATGAAAGCTTGAAGAATGATCAAGCTCCAAGCATCAAGAAGAATGTAGAATGAAGCTAGAGCCCAAGCTAAATAAAGAAGCATCCAAAGAGATTTCAAGAATTGTCCAGCCAAGGAGGAGCTGAAGACTATGTGTGAAGTCTTAGTGTTGAGCAAGGTTTGCCAACATATTGAAGGTTTGCCATCAAATTGCAAAGGGGGAGATTGTTAGGTTTTTGTTTATTGCAATTTGATGGATGCATCATTCATTTTATTCACCATTTGAATTCACACACATGCATTGATTTAGAAAATCTTGAAATCTTGATTTACACATGCATTGTTTTAAATCTTGTAAATCATATGTTTCATGCATGTTTTGGTTTTAATCTTGGATGCATTCAATTTGAAAAAGAGTTTTATAAATCAAGCAAGCCTATGGTTTTAAAACTTTCTAATCATTTTAGGCTTTTTATATTTCATGTTTTTAAACCTCTTAGAATGATTTAAAATCATGTTTCCATGCTTGATTTAATGGCCCAAAAGAATCCCCTCAAAAATCACTTTAAAGCATGAGAAAAAATGGGAATTCTGGTCCCAGGGTCGACCTGCAGTGTACCAGGTCGACCTGCCCATGGACCAGGTCGACCTGGCACACTGCAGGTCGACCGGGCAGAGGGCCGTTGGCTCTCCAACGGTCATATTTGTGACCGTTTGTATTCGGTCGACCGGGGATGGTATGGGGTCGACCGAAGACACGCTGATACTCACTTTTTGAGTATAAATATGAGTTCATTCCCATTGAAAAGTGGTTGATCAAAGTGGAACTCTCAAGCCTTCTTGAGGTGTTTGAAGAGAAGAAAAAGGGGATGAACTAAGAGAGACCAAGAGGGTCATTAGTAAAGCTCAAGCTTGGATTAATGAAGTTAAATCTCTAAGTAAGCTTTGCTTAAACTAATCATATGTTATATGCTTTGTTTAAATCTTTGGGAAATGTTTAATAGCATGATAACTATGATGTGTTGATAACTATGATGTGTTGAATCCATTCTTCTTATAATCTTTGATTCTATTGGATTCTTCACTTAGATTCAAATCAAGGTTATTTTAGAAAACTTCTTAAACATGTTTAGTCAAAATCTTTGATTTCCTTAATAACATGTTTCTATAACTTGTTTGAATCCTCTTTGTTGTTTTCAATCTATTTTAAGTTTAGTTAAACAAGTTTATTTTTGAAAACAACATTGAACATGCATCACTTGTTTTAATCTTAATTAGTTTCATTCAACTTGTGACATTTTGATTTTCATAATCATTAACAAGTTTGCATTTTCTACAAGTGATTTGCATAACACTTCAATCAAATCTTTTTATGAGCATTAAACTTTTGAATTGCTTTAAGCATAAAATAGATTGAGCTTAATTTTAAACTTGATTGAAGTTTTCACACACACACCTCATTAGCATTCATCTTTGTAATTCTTAGTGTGTTTGTGTGAGTTGTTATTCACTTTCATATCCGCCTATCTTAGAGGCAAATTTATTGAGCTAAATTGTAATCTCATAAGAGTGTTTTGTGAAGACACTTTCTTTGAGAGAAATCTTTTATGTATTAAGGTTATTGCTTAGCCTAAGAAAAGCATTGTGTAAAGGTTATTGCTTAGCCTATAAAAGCACATTGTAAGGTTATTGCTTAGCCTAGAAAAGCATAGTTGTAGAGGTTATTGCTTAGCCTTTTAAAAAGCATAATAGTGGAAATCCGGTGGGGTGTTGGATACACAAGCCGGTAGTGGATGTAGGCATTGAGGCCGAACCACTATAAATCTTGTGTTGTGGTGATTGCTTTTGTGGTGATTGTTTTGTTTAGCTTCCGCATTATGTATGTTAATCATCACATGTGACTAGTTTGTTTTAAAGAAATTAAAATTGGTCATAATTAGTCATAAAGTGTAGCTCACCCTATTCACCCCCCCTCTAGGGTTAGGATTCCAGGACTTTCATCTGCTCCTTTACAAAGCATACGAGAGAGAATTGACGTCATGAGTGCTGATCAGGTAATTAACTTGATGTTTCTTTTAAATAGTGTAACTTGATGTTTCTTTTAAATAGTGTAACTTGATGTTTCTTTTTATGGTCTATTATATACTTTCATATCTTACGATTTGACTAACTACTTTCAGGTGACTTGGGACCCATATCGTGATGTTAGACAATATCATCCTTTCAATGAAGTTGCATACTACTGTGGGTGCATCAAATGTATGGATGTTGTTGAGCCTTATCACCCAGATAGGGTGCTCAGACAGTTTGGGAGAGTTCAGACGATTCCTCCACCGCCATTAGCCCCTATTCGTGCTACGCGAGGTCCTACTGCCCGTGACTATCAAATCGCATATCAATATATCAATCAAGTTTGGGAAGGATGGCCTAATCACCTACTATCTGCATTGAATCGCAGTCAACCAGTTAGGCGTCCTTCAGATTGTGTTCCCGGGTATATGGATTGGTATGCACGAGTATCGTGGAGGATACTACAACACCCAAACTTACATTCTAATTTCGCGCCCCGTCCCGAAGAAAATGAGCCAAGTGGTAGCGGTATGATTGACTATCAACAGCGTAATTCGGATGCACTGATCATACTTGATGAGGTTACCGGAAGAGGTGAAGACCATTGGGTTGAAGACCCGCGGGGATTATATACCCATGTGAATCAGGTGGCACATGTGTTACGGGGACTTTCAATTGAGGATGCTCAACGAACCTTTCGACATCCCCACATGAGTTCACAAACTTACAGTCGCACTAGGACTAGGAGAGGAAGGGACAGTTGAAGAAATGTAACTTTTTGTTATAATTGATGAAAAACAAAAAAACATTGTTATATATTTTTTTCAAGTACTAAGATGGTTATTTTAAGACAATGTTCTTAAGTAATTTGAATATAGATGTTATCTTCAATTACTTTGGATAGTGCTTGATTTTGTATAGATGGTTATTTTAAGACAATGTTCTTAAGTAATTTGAATTTGCATTATATACTGTCAAAGTAGGGTAACAGAACAACCGTTCGGATACACAGGTCCGAACAAAACATTTTTGTTCGGACACTCAGTGCCGAACATATGCATGATGTTCGGAACTTCAGTGCCGAACATATGCATTATGTTCGGTAACTCAGAACCGAACAATTTGGTTATGTTCGGCTCTGAGTGTCCGAACGATATTTCAGTTACGAATTTAACTTCTTTTAATAAGTCTGCATATCAATTAATAAGAACAGCCTCAACCACATTCAACATAAAAAAAGCTGATTTTAAAGACACATTCATCAACTACAGAAATAATAAAACCACAATCATCAACTTCATTAACTGATTAAAAGAACATTCTGATACAGAGACATAAAGGAATTGCGTCCAAATACATTCAATCCAAATCAATTGTCTCTGCTATTGATACGTCTGGAGTTACGAGCTCTTTGAATTGAACAATCCGCTCCCTATATGGAGTCTCCCATCCATCCGCACAAGGATAATGGAACTGTTTCCACTTAGTTGCGATAGGCGGAATTGGATGACCAGGTATTAAAAATAGTTGTACAAAATGATTCCCATTAACAAAACCGATTGTTCTATCGGTCCGAGAAGGCATTGGCACCGGCACAGATCGCAAAGGCAGGAAAGTCAGGCATTGTTCTCTGCTCAAATGATATAACACCAAATTATAACGTGATGCTATGAGATGTCCCATGTCAGGCATAGTCATCCAATAGTCTATCAGTGGGTTGTCATCCATGCATGATAATGTTTCAACCAATTCTTCAACTCTTTCCTCCACTCCATATAATTGTCTGTAGTGGTCTACATGTGCAAGCAGCTCTTGTAATAAATCTCTTCTGACTTGTCTCCATTCATCCTCGGGTAGGCCTAACAATCCAGCGATTGCTCTGAATCCACAATTCCCATCAGCTGCAACATCCTTTACAACCTTAATGTAAGGTCTCAACCCCACGGGAAATGAATCCACATAATTACTGATGTTCTTTGACCTTGTACGAATCGCCCTTATCTTCTCGTTTCTCTTTGGTTTGAATCCCAATTGTCCTTTTTTTTTAACATCTTTCACTGCAACTGATTTAGGCGAGTAGCTATCCTGTGCAGACGGCACCAATTCAAAAGCGCTTGGATCTCGTCGAGTTGATGTGTCAGCTTTCATACTTGGTCTACCTCTTGTTCTTGAAATCACCTCGGGTTCAATCAAATGAGTGCTCTCTGGCATAGATAGCTCCCGTATCTTCTTCAGAAGTTGCAATTTTCTAGTGGAATCATACTCATTGAACCGTTTTTCAAGTAACTCCAAATCTGCCTTCAAATCCAAACTCATAGAAGAACTCGTCATCGACGAAGTAGTTGGCAACATATCAAGCTTCTTCCAATGCTCATGTACACAGCTAAGAGGAATAGGCCGCCCTTGACTGATATATTCTGCAATCTCATGCGCACAGGGTAATCCATGTGTGCGTCGAATAACACAACCACACGCACTGGCGTCAATTCCAACTACTGCAGCTCTCTTGGTTTCTGTTAAAATTTTATCAAGTGCATTTTTAGAAACATTACCACGAAGATCTTTGTATTCTGCCGGCTTGAAATTATGTTGCACAACTGTCTTACTTTTCTCAAATGATGCTTTGATATTGGTATGCTGCAACTCAAGCAAATTATGAATTTTAGACCAAACTGCTTCAAAATTTCCTTGACTTGAACCAAGCTGTCTTTTGAGTTGTGCATGTGAACTCTCGGCCCTGCATTGGATTATTAAGAGGTTAGTGTTATTAATTAATAAGCATAAATCAAAACAAGTAATTTTTTTAAAAATTACCTGTTCGAGGTAGTATTCCCAAAATGGACACAATTGTCCGTCCATGCGGAGACAAATCTCTCTTTGTAAGCATCCAACCAACTACCTTTGACGTAATTGAGTGCATCAGGGTACGTGTTGAATTCATTATTTAGCTTACTGAGTTGTTCACCAAACTCATCTTCTGTGGATGAAGACACCAACATATTCCAGCTCAAAATAAACCTGTCCCATTTTTCTTTCGTTTCGAACAACTTCTTGCATCTCGCCAATACGTTTCTATTAATGTGCCATTTGCATAATAAATGAGTAGCGCCAGGGAATATTCTGTTAATGGCGTTCATAAGTGACAATTCTCTATCCGTCACAATGACATCAGGAAGAATACCATCGCCAATAATAGAACGCAACACACCTAGTGCCCATGCATAATTTTCTTCACGTTCAGCATGAAGGTATGCAAAGCATACTGAAAAAGTCATGTCTGTGGATGTTACTCCAACAATCTCCAGAAGAGGCATGCGATAACGATTGGTCTTGTAAGTACAGTCCATTATCAAGACATGTGGAAATGCACGCAACAAATCTATACTTTTTGGGTGCGTCCAAAACAAGTCAGTTACAATCTCGCTATCCTCACAATTCTTATGCCATTCTATGTAATCATGCTCTGCCAACTTACCAAGTAGTTGTTGCATCTGACTTCTTCCACCCCGCTCATTAACTTTATATCTGTAGCGTGCATTGTATATGGTCTTCATTGTGGTTACGTTTAATTCACTTCTTTGTCTCAACGTAACCAAAATTTCTTTTGGTCTAACCATGCTCTTCGACATGTCAACCAGCAACTTTGTTTCCTCCTCTGATAATCTTCCTGCAAATGAATGCCCTTCTAAATATTCCGCTGCCGAATGGTTATGCACACCACATATAACCTCCAACATCCAATCATCATTTGAGTCTAACTTTTACCCTTTAGTGCGAAAGGACATCCACATTTCTTTGAACCAGTTTGTTTGATCCTCTTTCGCTTTTGGCACTCTTCTTGTTTATATTGTCCATTTCTCTCGCAAGCAAGGAGTACTCTCGCTTTGACACCCACCCGAGCAGCATTTGAAACCTTTATCACGATAACAAACCCATTTTTCCTTCCTACTCCACGAGCCCAACTGATCAACGAATCGCGGCTGTGAAATATCTACAATAAATAAACAAATTAAATACGAATTTAGTAATAAGTAAATGTAACTTGAATAATAAATCCTACATATGTTGGTCTTACCTCGTGAGTTATAAACTCACTGGTATAATCCATGACAAAGTCCGATCCAACCTGACTTTCTTGCGTAGAGACCTGCATAATATATTAATTAAATATCAGTGTCCGGATATTTAATTCCGAACATATAACATCTGTTCGGAATCTCAGGATCGAACATATAGCATATGTTCGGTCCATTACAACCGAACATATAGCTTATGTTCGGTTGTATAGATCCGAACATATGTCATATGTTCGGTCCTGTACGTCCGAACATATGCCATATGTTCGGTTCTGAAATACCGTACATATCGCGATGTTCTCAGTTGCAGGCGAGATGATGAAATTACAAAATATACAAAAATGAAAAAAAATATCAATGAAAAATACCTTTCCACTACTGCTTTGATTAAAAGGCACCATTTGATTGTTGCTTTCATCCATCTCTTCCTTCATTGCACAATCAAATGGAGGAATGTGAGTGAAAGATGAGTTGCAAAGGAAAATGAAGGAAGTGGAGATTGAGATAGAATGCCCAGAAAAATTACAATGCAAGTGAGGTAGAATGCCCAAGGAAGATGGAGGAAGTGGAGAGTGAGAAGTGTAGAGTGAGTTGGGAGAAGGGAAGAAGAATGAAGATTGTGTGAGAAAAGAACATTTGGTTTGAGTTTTTGTTGGAGAATGGCTACTTTAGTCATTTCATAAAGGGGTATAAATGTAATATGAAAAAACAAAAAATCCTTGTGTTAGAAAAGAAATTTTTTGTGTGCCAATAGCAGCACTCTTTTTTTTTCCTTCCCCCCATTTTACCCTCTTCCCAAACGGACCATAATCCATCTCTCTCTATGCTCCACCTCTGGCTTCTTCCTCCAGGCCTTGGATTCCAGCCACGTTGCCCTCGTCCTCCGATCTGACTGCTTCGAGCACTTCCCCTGCGATCGCGCCCTCTCCATGGGCATGAAACTTAACCATGTGTCCAAGCTCATCAAATGCGTCAGCAACGACGACATCATTGACGACGCCGACCCCGTCACCTAAATTTTCGAAAGCCCCCATCCCGTCGGTACTCTCTCTCCATCTCCACCATCTTCTTGCATTGCTTTGTGTTTTGTATGGATGCTTGATTTCTTGACTCATCAGAGCTTTCTTGAAATTTAAGCGGAAAGTTGTGAAAATTTATATGTTTTGTCTATGTTACTGTCAGATTTGACTTGGATCATATGGTAAAGCCTATTGGACATATGTTCTGTTATCCGGCTGTGTCTTCTTTATGAATTTGTTGGTTTTTCATGGATTCGTTGACCTTTTCATTAATTAGTATGTTGTTTTGAATTATTTTTTCCCTTTTTTGGATGTGTTTTAGTCTTTACTTTGCAGAAATTCGGTGGTTAGGGACTCTGTCTTTGACTTTGAATTGCTGATCGTTTACCATCTCTGTTGTTCTTTTAAATCCCATATACAGAATCAGTAGTCTAGATTGTTTCACTCACATAATTCCTCATAAGTATATTAAGCTACATAGCAAATTGAACTGTGAATTATACGAGGGAACTCGTTTTGAATTGACATTAGTACTATGCCAGAAATATGTTTCCTGTAAAACAAAAATAGCTAGCGAATGCCACAGTAGTGTAAATGATGATTTGATGGCTAAATTTAAATCCTATCAAGTAAAAAAATATTTGCAAGAAACATGCAAATTTTACTAGAAAGTGAAAACTGTATCAGTATTTGTGTTTTAAATATGGCAATGGTTTGGAATATTGTATGGTGTCCATGTACAAGTGTTATTTGCTATTGCTTTTTACCCCTTTCCATATCACCTCTAGTACTTAGGAAAGCCCCCGTCCGTATTTCCCCCCTCTCTCATCCATCTTCTTGCATTGCTTTGTGTTTTGTTTTGATGTTTGATTTCTTGAATCATCATAGCTTTCTTGTTATTTAAGCGGAAAGTTGTGAAAATTTGTATGTTTTGTTGCTTTTTCAAGGTGTGGGAGATTACTGTGTGAGAACTTGTGAAACCTATGGAGTTGTGTAGCCTGGATCTGAGGATTTGTGGATTGGAGGTTTTGTTGAACAATTAGGGCTAGTTCGTATTTATTGGTATTGAATTGCTACGGTTTCTTAGCATTGGTTTTTTTTTTTTTTTTTTTTCCTTCTAGTGAAATTGGCGGAGTGAAGGATCAGAAGTGAAGACTTGTATGGGGGTAGTTTGATAATCTCTTATTTGATTTGAAAGGATAATTCAGGCAATGCACAGAGGTGAAGATCCCTGGCCAGTGATTTGGATCAAATCCCATTTGATAGGATAACGTACTAATAGAGCCTGACCCCTAATTTTCATAATTAATGTGTTTTTAGCTGTGGGTTAGTTTTCTAAGTAAGATTTGAGCTTAATCGAGTTGGTTTGTGGTTTAAAATAGTTTTCTAAAGCTTTGGGGAATTTTGAGAGCCATTGGACCCTGTCTGGCAGCCCGATGATGCCTTGGGTTGCACGTGTCACCGTGGGGGGTTTGTTCTTGATTTTGAAATTTTCCAATTTTAGTTTCTTTTGATAGGTCAAATTAGCCCAACAACTTTTATGTTTACACCAATTCCATTCGAAGCCCAAGAATCAGTTTTTCACCCCTAGGGGCAAAACAACCTTTTCACATTTAAATCTGAGCCAAAATCTCGAAATTCAAGAACCATGTCAAAAATATATTTTTTGAAAACTAGATTTTATGAGGATCATTTTAGTCTTCTTCGTCGATTCCATCCGATGCCCAGAAAGCCCAGTTCCGAGCCCATGAAGAACTATTATAGTTGTGGGCCCCACACATGACTTGAATATAAGCTGGCCACCCTCTTTCTTCCCCTTTTCTCCAACGTGCAGCAGCAGAGACTCAGCTGATGAGTTTCAGCTGAGCTCCTTCCTCTTCTTCCCTTACTCATTTCTCTCTCAATTTCTTACCAATCTCTTGCCATTTGGAAGGCTAAGTATGCTATCTTCATCCCCACCTTCCAAGCTCTCTCTAGGTGCCATTTTTATGCAAAACAAAGCTGGGCAGCCCTCTTATTTAGCTTTTCCTTGCTGGTTGGACCACCTACAGGTAGGCAATCACTTTCTCTCTTCCATAATTCGAATCTATAGCCCTTTTATGCCCCACAACCCAACATGCAAGCTCCATTTCCATTTCTTCTCATTTTCTCTTTTATGGGTGTTCTAAGATGGGAATTTTGGGGTTTTTATAATGGGTGTTTCCAGCTGCAGGGAGTGAATTTTGAGTGTGATTTGGGACCATTTTGAACCAAGGCAAGTGAGTGATTTGGGTAAATTGATGTGCATGTTAATGGTCTGAAATTGTCAAAGTTATACTACATGTTTTATCTAGCTTCATGTCTGATGTTTCTTAGTTATAGCTGCTCATGTGACTGAATTTGGTGCCCCATTAGCATGAGTTTCAGCTGTTTTTCTCCCTCAGAAATCCCCTCTAATTAAGTGCCCAAATGCTCCAAGGCAGTGGCTGGAATCAGTGAAGAGAAGGACCAGCAAACTGCATTCTGCTGTCCTAGTTGTCCAGCAGATTTCTGCTGAATTCTTTGGGGCCTTTTTGGATGGGTTTTCAGCCACACTTGCAAATGATTTTCATGGTGGATTTGATGACTCTTTAGGGCAGCTAATTCAGTTGATTTTTCACCTCAAAAGACCCCTCCAACAGTGCCTAAAATTTCCTTAACATTGGCTGGAAATGAGGGAGAGATGGGCTGCACAGCTGCTAATATGCAGCTGGTCAGACTGGACCTGTTTGGCCAATGTCCAACCAGCAGTGTGACAGCCGGGCATGGACAGATTCTGGGGCTTTGTTGTGGCCCTTCTAGTGTGGGTTTCCTTCCCATTTCTCCACCATCTTTCTCAGCTGCTAAAGTGGGTTTAAACCTCGTGTAATGCCCTAAAAAATTATACCTTTATGTCTCCCATTTGGTTAACCCCAAAATATTTTAAATTGGCCCAAAATCATGGACTGTTTTACTAGTTTAATGTATTGGTGACTGGACTTGTTTGGAAATCATTACCAACCAGCCTTAGAATGAAGGATAGATGGGTAACCATGTTGGGGACTATAATTAAATTATGATTTGTCTCAATTGGTGGACCATAAACACGTTTTTAAATTGACCATCCTTGGGTGTCTAAGGGTTATATCTTGGGGTTTTTGTTTAATAGGTATACTAAGGCCTAATGGGTGAGATTTATGGGTAATCTTGGAGTGCTAGAGGCCAAGGCAAGTGATTGATTTAGCCCATTCTTGTGCATGTTATTAATTTTGGATATTTTAGTTTCTAAAGCATGTCCTTTAACTATTACATGTTTGGTTTTCTTGTCCATTATCTAAGCTTGAATTTGACATCAATTATAAAATTATATGTCATATTCTCATTGTTATTTGTATGGATTTTCTCATTAACCTTGCTGGATTATTGTTTAAATTCATGATCTTGGGTTTTAACGTAATGGTTATGGGAATGGATGTTTTTATGCAAGAAGGTTGGTTTTGTTTGAAGTTTTGGGAAAAGAAAATGGAGGTTTTAGTGTTGAAATGGTTGAAGGATGAATTTTTGGAGAGTATCAAGGCTCTGAAAGTGCAGGGGTTTTCAAGGAAGGATTTGTTTTGAAAAGGGACTTTTGATGGAATTTTGTGGAGATGAAAACCCAGAATATTTTAAGAGCAACCATTTTGATGATATGTGCTTGGAACTTGGAATGTCGCCTACCTTCTGTGGCACCAAATTATTTATAAAAAATCCAACATTCTAGCTTCAAATACACAAGGGGTCAAATGATGTGGTCTTAGCATATGTATGGTGTATTTGTTTTGTAAACTCGAGATTGAATGAGAATTTTGCCAGCATGTACTTGTTTTATCTTGAAAATACCCGGTTTTCTCGGACCGATTTGACAAGTTTTACATGTTTTGCTTGTCCTTGTCCAGTTTTACTTGTTTTACTACAAGAACCACCTGAGATTATGATTTTCTCGTATTTTGCAACCAATAAACATGTGGGCGGACTAGTCATCATGCTTGTACATGATTATTTACATGCTTGCATGTCCTCGCTTGCCGAGTAGCCCTTTTCTTGATATGTCACATGATTAGATTTTTGGTACCATGATTTGATGGATTTTTAGCATTGCTTCTTGAAAGATTTTGATTAAAGAACTTTGAAAGGACTACTTCTTGTGCTTTTACATGTTACTAGCTTATGCTATCTTGTTTTGTATTGCGTGCACCTGTTTTGGATTTCAAGTATCAACTTTGTTTCAAATTGTTTCAAGAACCGAAACAGGGGATCACTTCTTATGCTTCAATATGCTTATAGCTAATGTTATTTCCGTTTAGTCTTGATTTGCGTTGTTTTGATAAATGATTTTCCCCTATTTTCGATCTGCCATGTATATGTATTGCTTGGACTGCCCCTTCAGTTTGATCCACTGTCCGGGGGTCCTTATTCATTAAACATGTGGACTTTCTGCAGATTAGTCGTGTATTGTATACACATCGTGTGTGTTCCGGTTCCGCGGCCGGCCTCCCCGTCTACCTTGTGTGGCGTGTAGTGGTGTTCAACGGGTAAAACCCGACCCGACCCGCCCGAAAAAAATCTAAACCCACCCAAACCTGACCCGTTTGGGTCACTGGTTGGTCGGGTCACGGGTCAACGGGTCACG
Organism: Litsea cubeba; assembly: GCA_012931725.1. Taxonomy (NCBI): domain Eukaryota; kingdom Viridiplantae; phylum Streptophyta; class Magnoliopsida; order Laurales; family Lauraceae; genus Litsea; species Litsea cubeba. The sequence continues at coordinate 58,405,016 of CM022949.1, forward strand.
GGTCGAGTTAGGGTAAAAAAGAAATAATAAAAAAATTGTAAAAAAAATGTGATTTTATTAAAAAGGATACAAACAAATGAGTTTTGTTTTTTCTCATCAATCTACACAAGTTGAAACTTCCAAGTTCACAATAGTCCATATTCCATAATACAACAGTCAACAATAGTCCATATTCCATAAATAATACATACTTCCAGCACAACTCACAACAATATCAGTCATCAACTCACAACAACCTTCATCAGTCATCAGTCATCACAATTCACAAATCACAACAATACCAGTCACATGTAAAGGAGGGGGTTTGCATCCATGGCGTGTAAAGTGAAGCATCCATAGGCCCTTAACTTTTAAGTAAGTTTAATCTTAAAGGCATGCAATGTAACAGCAAACTATACCTATAAAGGGAAATTTTCTTATAGGAGTAATCTACTTACTGTTTCTCTGTAGTCCAGATTGTGAGGTCCACCACCTAGATACATGAAAGTCTATCAATGAAGGTAGGGGATAGAAAGGTCTCTTCATAGATTAGAGATAGAAAAAAAGTCAGCCCCATCAAAATGCTTCTAACCCATTTATCAAAAGCCTCAAATTGTAATGGTCTTTTAACTGTAAATTCCTTTGAGATACAAGCCAACGGTGAGAAAAGTTTGTGTCAAATTAGGTTTAGTCAGTGTGAAGGAGGCAGACCAATCAAAGGTGAGCCATAGAGTGGGCTGCACACATAACTAGTTTGCTTTCTAATTGTTAGGATTTAGAGACTAGAAGGTTATGATTTATATATGATTACTCTATCAAAATCCTCTTTTTCATGTGGGAGATCATATAGCCACACTTCCATGCCGTGACTCATGTTACCTCACCATTGTGACGGAAGTAATCTAGAATTATGGGCTCCAATTCTGGGTCTGATTATGGAGCTAGTGCTTTTAAAGCTCATTTGTGCAATTGAATTATTTAAATAAGTTTAAAAGCATAAAAATTCTTCTTTATGATGTATGTAATATGTGATTGTTATTTTATTCAATTTAAATTGGTAGGTATAACACATGTAACATGCATACAAAAAAAAAAAAAGGAATAAATGTTACCGGGTTCACGGGTCACCCGGTAACCCGACCCGTGAAACCCGTTAACCTGGTACCAACGGTCATGGGTTGGGTTGGGTCGAGCATCAGAAATATGCTACTGTGACCCACCCATTGACCCACGGGTCGGGTTGGATAACCGGGTCGGGTCGGGTCACGGTTAATTTTGTACATCTCTAGTGGCGTGGGATCGTGTTTTGCGTGTCGTGCGTGCTTACTCTTATCATCATGTATGATGGAGAAAGGATGGCTCTTTGTGGATTTACTATTCATGACATTATATGTATTCATGTTAGTTTCGTTTCGTATATCGTTCATGGACTTTTTTTTTTCTTGATAAGGATCTTGTTCATGCTTTGTTTTAAAGTTTGTAGATTTGTTTTAAATTCAGTAAATTGTTTTAAATATTGATTCTTTTAAACTTTAATTTTGTATATGCTCTTGCCTAAATTGATCACCTGCCAGACCGTCGTGTCTGATATACTATACTTTGGTGCTCTAGGTAGCAGGTTGCCGTCTTGAGCTAGTACGTGTGCAGATGGTCGTAGAGCCACGATTTTTCCAGGCTTGTTGTGTCAGTGATGTCATATAGACGTCGTGCTTGGCTCCGGAGATACGTAACACACCTGGGTAGTATTTGTTTTAGCTTGTTACTTTTTTGTAAGGCTTTTGTTAGCCTTTTTCCCTTGGGATTGTAATTAATGCACTTGTTAATTTATAACTTGAATATGCTTGGGTAATGATCAGCCTGTTACTGTCAGCTCTGTATATTTTGATATCATGTTTTCTTTTAGTCTGAGTATGAATATTGCTATGACAGCTTTATGCTGACAGGTTGAGTGTGCGACACAGAATCCGATGGCCACGGGCTTCGGGTCGCAACGCCACGTAAGTTTCCGCGAAATGTTTTGCTGTGTTTGGAAATTATATCTTCCTCACACACGCGGATCCTGGGGAGAAATATTATTTATCACTTATTTCCCAATTCGCGTCCCCGAGGTCGGACCGCTGCAGGGATCCAGGTTCGGGGTCGTGACACGTACCATTTCTACAATGCTGCACACCACCAGATCGAGATTGCATTGGTTATGGTTACGGTTAAAATTTAACGTACCAGATCAGCTCTCTCGTTGCATCCATTGGGCATCTCTCAAAGTTTCTGGTAATTCTTTCTTAACATTTAAATGATCAATTTTGTTGAAATTATATGTTGTTGTTTAGGTGATTTCGTTTATGTTTGTTGTTGTTATTGTTTATGCCCTTCCTCGATGGTTTGATCCTAAAACTCAGCAAAATCAAGTCCTCAATTGTTGGAAGCATAATGACATATATTTGATACTGGAGAGTAGTATCATGAGGGCTCGTTCGCATGAGGTCGTTTACATATGTATGTGATATTTAGGCATGTATACGTTTGTTTGCTTCAAATTTGTGAATGGGATGTGAAAATCAGTATAAATGGGGCTATTTTCAACCTAAAATTTTCGCACCTATCACACCTCCCACACTAGTATTTCATTTCTTGGGAAAGGGTTGTGGGTATCAAAACTCATCCACTGCTTTCTTCCTTTTTTTTTATTTTAAATCCTGTGTGTCCAAATTGGTAATTCAAACCATTCTACTATTAAACTAATAAATCTCAAAACATGTACTTTCGGTTCTTAAATCCTCATAAAATCTTGAAAAAATATGTGAAAAAACATGAAGGAAAAAAAAAACCTTAATCACATTCATCTAATTTTTTGCACTTTGAAGGCCCCCCTTTTTTTTTTCTTGATAAGGATCTTGTTCATGCATTGTTTTAAACTTTGTAGATTTGTTTTAAATTCAGTAAATTGTTTTAAATATTGTTTCTTTTAAACTTTAATTTTGTATATTGTAATATCCTGAGTACTTGGGCCTAGGATTGGTTTGGCCCAGGTAGTATTTTAGTTATAGCTTGGCCCAAGTTATAATGGTAGTAGAGTTCATACTTTTTGTAACTGGTAAGTCATCCCATGTGAATGGATTTGGAAGGAATAGAGTTGTATGATAACTCTATACAGGAAGTTTGAGAGGAATAAGAATTCCCCTTCCTTTTATAAATATAGAGAACCATCGACCATCCTGTTCATCTTCATTGGAGAAAAGTCTGAGAGCATTGTGGATTGCAATTTAGGAGGAGAGGAAGCCTGCTGATGTCAAGTTCGCATTCAAAGGCGACGATTGTCTATCAAAGGTGAGTGGATCTTCCTAAATACCTTGGATAATTTAATCATGGATGATTGATGATTTGGCATGCCTCAACTGTTTTCAATGCTTCTGTATTTAGAGATTATCCTGTAATCATGGATTTGGCATAAGCTCTATTTAAGTCATGGCATAAGCTCTATTTAAGCCCATGTTAGTTTGGTGGGAAAGAGGAGACCTGTTAGGTCAATAGTCATCTCAGCCATCAAAGCCGTTGAGCTACTGAGGTGTGGGTGCAAAGGCTTTATAGCTTTCATCGCAGAAGATAAACAGAAACCAAGATTAGAAGATATTCCAGTTGTTAGGGAATTTCCCGATGTATTTTTGGATGACTTGCCTGGGTTACCCCCAATTCGAGAGGTCGATTTTACTATTAAACTAATGCCAGGAATAGCCCCGATTTCTAAGGCACCTTATCGAATTGCTCCTGCGGAACTGAAGGAACTCAAGGATCAATTGGAGGAGTTATTAGACAAGGGATTTATCCGACCTAGCGTGTCTCCATGGGGAGCACCGGTGTTGTTTATGAAGAAGAAGGATGGAACCCTGAGAATGTGCATTGATTATAGGCAGTTAAATCAGGTGACTATCAAGAACAAGTACCCTTTACCCCGCATCGATGAATTGCTTGACCAACTACAAGGTGCAAAATATTTTTCCAAGATTGATCTCAGATCCGGCTACCATCAGCTAAGAGTGAGGGAGGAAGACATTTCCAAAACGGCATTTCGGACGCGGTATGGTCACTATGAGTTTTTAGTCATGCCTTTCGGTTTGACCAATGCCCCAGCCGCATTCATGGCACTGATGAACCAAGTTTTCCAACCCTATTTGGATAAATTTGTGGTGGTATTTATTGATGATATCTTAATTTACTCTAAGGAATGGCAAGAACATGGAGAACATTTGCCTATCTCCTTACAGCTATTGAGGGACAACCAGCTTTATGCCAAGGTAAGCAAGTGTGATTTTTGGCTAAAACAAGTCACCTTTTTGGGCCACATTATTTCAGGAGAAGGATTATCAGTAGATCCTACAAAAATCGAAGCAGTTATGAATTGGAAACGACCTGCAAATGTGTCCGAAGTTCGAAGTTTCTTAGGCTTGGCAGGCTATTATCGAAGGTTCGTGCAAGGATTTTCTACAATTGCTGGGCCACTCACCAGACTAACAAGGAAGGATGTTCCGTTTACTTGGAACGAGCACTGTGAAAATAGTTTCCGAACATTGAAGAATAAACTAACATTGGCACCAATACTCACCCTCCCCGCTGGGAGTGGAGGATTTGTTATTTACTGTGATGCGTCGTTGCAAGGATTAGGGTGTATTCTCATGCAGCACGGAAAAGTGATTGCGTATGCTTCCAGACAGCTAAAGGTTCATGAACAAAATTATGCTACGCACGACCTTGAGTTAGCAGCTGCGGTATTTGCATTAAAAATTTGGAGGCACTATGTCACGTCCCCAATATTTAAACCAGGGTTATACGTGAGATTAGGGCTAATTAAAACTTTTTACAACATAAGTCAAATATAACTTAGCCCCAATCGTGTCCCAATTGGATCGAAGACCGCTGTGAGGTATAAACATTTCCTCAAATACAAACAATCAATAGCGGAAGCTTAATAATTACAAATGGTATCTTAAAGATGCATAGTTTGGAACCATACTATATATCATCATTAAAGTTCAGAGTTTAAACACTTTAACCCAAAAGTATTATTTACAACATTAGGCCACATCAACACTAAGGCCTAATCAAAAGATAAACAAAAGTACAAAAGATGAATCTATCAAGATAAGCATGAAGGCTCTCGAGTACGGGGTCAGTACGGCTATACAATGCCGTCCGTACTAAAATCTAAGAAGTCATCAGACTGATCCGCCTGTACTTCTTCCGTCGTCTCCTCCTCGATATAGAAGGGTTCGGTACCTATGCACCAAGAGTAACATCGTCAACACGATGATTGGCAAGCAATATATATACAAATGACAACAAGATATACATATCGAATCAGAGTAGACAAGAGACAAGATCAATAGAAACATATGCATTTCAGACATAAGAAATACATAGTATACGAGTCATAAACAATCTAGCAAATAGGCAAATCACACAAGCTAATACACCACGGATAGTTTCAACAAGGACCCTCCATACTCAACATGAGAGTTGTGGTAGAGTGGCACGGGATGAAAACCCGGCAAACAAGTAAGCAAGCAAGATGGATACTAAAGGCCAAACAAGATCAATAATGCAAGATGTATCCGATGGTGTACAATCCATCAAAATATAAAAAGTAGTACTGCGCAGACTTTCAAACCAAGGTCCTCACACATGTGGTGCCCCACCATGTGTTGGGCGTTGACAACTGAGTGATGCCTGACACAAGAGTCCTAGACAAGTAGGAGTGAGGAGACTAGGCTTTCTTGCGTGAACAAGATTCATAAACAATTGAGAGACTACTTTCCATCAATCAGATCAAGACTATCAAGCAAGCTTATTCAAGTATCAATACCATAGTAGTCCTCATCAAGCTTTTACGATTAAAGCCGCCTAATCTCAACACTTCCATCAATCATATACAATATAAACAAGACATCAAGGGGATCCTAGGTCATCATCTAAGTTCATCATTTGATCCCAAACCAAAATAAGTAAAGCAATCTATAGAACATGAACATTTCATGTAGAAAGTACCCAATTGTACTATGTAGAGTCGAGAGCAATAAACAATCCAATCTTAGGTCAATAGTTATTACCATAGTCTCGTACAACTATACTCAGTCAACGAAAGGAATAAGGTTCGCGATACCCGAACAAACAATCTTCGTGCATAGATATAAAAGAGGTATCCCGTTGTCCCGTACCGTTCAAGATTGATATAAGTTGAACACCGAGAGAATAGGAATAACAATGAGAAATGCAAGCTCCAAAACACTCCTCATATCAAGTCAAATGAGTCCATAAAGGTAGCCAATGTTCCATACAAGTCCAATAGAAAAAGAGGTCAAAAGAGTCCCTCAAAAGGTCCTCTACAGTTGTCCCGGTCGACCTAGTACATCCCGGGTCGACCTGCATTAATATGCAGAAATGATGAACAGTAAAATGGTCAGGTACTGTCCGCACCTGACCCTGTGTCTTCGGTCGACCGAAGCCCTGGGCCGGTCGACCGAGCACACACAGTTACAGAACATCAGTTCTGTAACTGATGTGTATTTGGTCCCTTTCAGTTTCCCAAAATCCCTGAACCTTTTTCATAGTCTTTTGAGAATAAAACCCACATCATTTCAGGTTCTATAAACTTCTCAATTTATCATTTTCATTTCCAATTCAATTCATTAGATGATTAACCCAATTTATCATGTTTTCAATTCAAATTGTCAAGATTAGAGCATTGGGTTATCTAGACAAAATCCATCATCAATTCAAGGAAGAAACAGTATATCAAAGCATAAGTATATAGATTAACTTGCCTTAGTGATGAGCTAAACCAAAAATCAAGAGAATTAAGGAAATCTCTCTTTTTGAGCTCAAAAGGGTGTAAAAGCTTCTCAATCCCAAAATCACTCTACAAAATGAATGCAATGGGTAGTAGTGAGTCTCCCTAATCCATTTCTAACTAAAAAGAAGAAGATTCACTTTGGTTAAAATCTCTGGAAGCCTACCTTTCAATGGATTGTGGTTGGAAGTTCTTGAAAATGGAATTGTTGAGTTCCTTAGAGCTTGAGGAAGAAGATGTGATGCTTGGCTTGTGAAAATGGAGAGACTATGGCTGGTTTTGGCAAGGAGACAGTGAAGAGAAAGAAGAAGGGAATAGTAGTGAATGAAGAGACAGAGATGAAGAATGGAATGAGTCATCCGGATGTGATGAGGTGTGGTTATAAGGGATGGGTTGAGATGAGTCATAGGATATGTATGAAAATTATGGGTTTAGTCCTTAATTCACTTAAGTGATTATTTGGGCCTCTTCCTCGCGTCGAATCGAAACGCGATAGAAGACTAAAGTTCATGAAATGATGAGACCTATCCAATGCACCCAAATTCACAAAAACTCATAATCTCAATTAAGCCCCTGAAAAATTCCCAAATTGCAAACCACCCCCCTACTGTACCCAAACGTGCTCCGAATCACGTGAGATTTCACCCACACGATTCATACGTCAAACCCGACTCGCTAAGACTCTAAACACACTTACTAACTAATCAAGCAATTAGCTATAATTAATATAGGTTAAGGGTCGGAATGTTACACACTATCTTTACCGTCAAGAATTTGAAGTATATACCGATCATAAGAGCCTCAAGTACATGTTTTCTCAGAAGGAGTTGAACTTGAGACAACGAAGATGGATGGAATTTCTCAAGGACTATGATTTCTTCATCTTTTATCATCCTGGAAAGGCGAATGTTGTAGCAGATGCCTTAAGTAGAAAATCAGCACAGATGGCTTGTTTGACATCGGAGTGGAGATTGCTTGAAGAGATCAAAGACTTAGATGTTAACTTATGGTCTATTGACAACAAAGTATTATTGGGAAGCTTCAAGGTTCAACCCGAATTAATACAAAGAATAAAGGACCACCAGCGGGACGATAAAGCATTGGCAGAAATCTTTGACAAGATGGTCAATAAACCAGATTTCTCTATTGTTAATGGTGTATTATATTTTCGAGGCAGACTCTGTGTACCAAATGTTCGAGAAATCAAAGATGAAATTTTGAAAGAAGCACATCATACACGATATACTATCCATCCAGGGAGTACTAAGATGTATCAGAATTTGAAAATCAGATTTTGGTGGGTCGGCATGAAAAATGATGTCACTGAATTTGTCGGCCGTTGTTTTACATGTCAACAAGTGAAGGCTGATCATAGGAAGCCGGGGGGATTACTGCAGCCGTTGCCAATACCCGAATGGAAATGGGAGCATATCACTATGGATTTTATTTCCGGATTTCCTAGAACCTCAAGACATAATGAAATAATTTGGGTAATTGTGGATCGGTTGACCAAATCGGCACACTTTTTACCACTGAAAAGAAAAACTACAATGGAACAACTGGCCAAAACCTACGTTCGGGAAATCGTGCGATTACATGGCGTTCCAGCATCAATCGTATCGGACAGAGATACTAGGTTTGTTTCACAATTTTGGAAAAGCTTGCAAAAGGCTATGGGTACAAAACTGCATTTTAGCACTGCATATCACCCGCAGACGGACGGACAGACGGAAAGAACAAATCAAACACTGGAGGACATGCTTCGAGCTTGTGCAATAGATTTCAAAGACAGTTGGGATGAGCAGTTACCACTGGCAGAGTTTGCTTATAACAATAGCTATCATTCGAGTCTTCAGATGGCTCCTTTTGAGGCCTTGTATGGCAAGAGTTGTCGTTCTCCGATTTGTTGGGAGGAAGTGGGCGATCGACGAATTTTAGGCCCTGAATGGGTGCAAACTTCTACAGAGAATATTAAGAAAATCCGCGACAGATTAAAGACTGCTCAGAGTCGCCAGAAGAGTTGTGCTGACAAACGCCGAAGAGAATTGGAATTTATGGTGGGTGACTCAGTATTCCTAAAAGTCTCTCCAACGAAGGGAGTGATGCGATTTGGCAAGAAGGGAAAGCTCAGCCCGAGATACATTGGACCATTCAAGATTACAGGACGTGTGAGTGATGGGAATGCTTACGAATTGGACCTATCATCACATCTAGCTGGAGTTCACGAAGTGTTTCATGTGTCAATGCTGAAGAAATATGAACCAAACCCATCTCATGTACTAGATCTTGTGTCAATGGAGTTACAACCCAATTTATCATATGAGGAGAGACCTGTTGCAATCTTGGACACCAAGGACATGGTGTTACGGCGAAGAACAGTCAAACTAGTTAAGGTGCTATGGTAGGGGTGTACACCGGGTTTGGAAACCCGGTCCGACCCGGTGACCTGACCCGACCCGGACGTATTCGGGCGGGTGTAACAGGGTCTTATATCGGGTTGGGTCAAACCCGACCCGGAACATACTAATCCGGACCGGGTGCTGGGTTAAGGATTTTTTGTTAATCGGGTTATCGGGTCACCCGATAACCCGGTTATAAAAAAACATTAAAAAAATAACTTTTATATACTAATTAGCTAATGCTGTGATGCAGTTGAAATAAAGATTGGAATGATACATAGTATAAATCACATGACACACTAGAAGCGGTCCACTACTATAGACCACAACAAAAGTTTCAAGCAACCCTTAACTCATTTGGAATTTTACATGAACTTTTTGCATCATGTGGCAGACCTTGCCAGTTGCCCAAACAACATACTTGCAAGCTTTCTCCGTTATACCTTAAATTAATATTGACTAAGAATTTGCAAAATCAACCTTTTGTGGAGGATCATTATCAGGTTCTAGTTCTATTATGTCACCATCCAATTCAATGTCAGATTCTATTATCTCATCCTCATATTTCTTTGGCTTTGGAGCCTCAGCATAATCTTCTTCAATGTCCACTGTTCCATTGTTGTTTTCATCCGGCACACTCTGCATTAAGAAAAGATGTTACTAAAACTGGGATTTTGCTGCAATGACTAAACCCTCAGTGTGCCAACGCCGGGTGCATATAAATTTGGTGAAAAGATGTGGAATATCTTGAGGGCTAGGCTAAGTTGCTAACCCCGCAGTAATGGCAGAAAAATAAAAAAATAGATTCAGATTGAAAAAAGAAAAACAGGTTAAACTAAAAAAAAAAAAAAAAGTAACCGGGTTACCCGGTAACCCGGTAAACCCGGTAACCCGAACCTGACAAACCCGGCTATAGCTAACTGGGCATTCGGTCGGGTTCCCGGTGTGCATAAACTAATCGGGTCGGGTCAAACCCGGCCCGATAACCCGGAACCCGACCCGATGTACACCCCTATGCTATGGACACATCATGATCCAAAGGAGGCCACCTGGGAGCTCGAGGACGATGTTCGGAGCAAGTATCCACATCTTTTTGTCACAGGTATGTTTTCAATTTGGAGGACCAAATTTCCCAAGGAGGGGAGTATGTAATATCCTGAGTACTTGGGCCTAGGATTGGTCTGGCCCAGGTAGTATTTTAGTTATAGCTTGGCCCAAGTTATAATGGTAGTAGAGTCCATACTTTTTGTACCTGGTAAGTCATCCACGTGAATGGATTTGGAAGGAATAGAGTTGTATGATAACTCTAAACAGGAAGTTTGAGAGGAATAAGAATTTCCTTTCCTTTTATAAATATAGAGAACCATCGACCATCCTGTTCATCTTCATTGGAGAAAAGTCTGAGAGCATTGTGGATTGCAATTTAGGAGAAGGAGAGGAATGCTGCTGATGTCAAGTTCGCATTCAAAGGCGACGATCGTCTATCAAAGGTGAGTGGATCTTCCTAAATACCTTAGATAATTTAATCATGGATGATTGATGATCTGGCATGCCTCAATTGTTTTCAATGCTTCTGTATTTAGAGATTATCCTATAATCATGGATTTGGCATAAGCTCTATTTAAGTCATGGAAAATCATGTAAGTTCTGATTGGTAGCAGTATACAACTCTAATGGAGTTGTTAATTCATGAATTCCTCAATACGTTGGCTACCAGAACCAAGTCGTCATTGGAGTAAGTAACGATTGAGGATTGTGGGGCCCCATGGGCCATCTGATCTCAAATCAGATCTGGTAGCATGATGGAGGATTACTGGTCGACCATGGTAGTGCAGGGCTAAGATGGACTGGGACCCATCTGACCACTATCTTTGCGCAATTGAGTCTGGGAGGCTTATTGAGGTAAATTCAGAACAAAGAGTCGACAATCTGTTGTGGGACCCATCCGAGGACTTGATCTAAGATCAAGACCCTATATCTTGTATGGGACCCATAGTCGACCCTAGTGATGATGGACTGATGGGAAGTGGGTCCCATCTATTTAGTTTATCTAGCAGCCATAAAATTATCAGGCGTGAATTGAGAAAGAAACAGTAGATTGCCGGTTTTGATTTGTGGACCCCAGGATGTGGTTTGATGATGGATCAGAACCATTGAGCAGAGGAATACACCTTGGGCGACCATAACCTAGATGTCTGATCTTGGTTTAGCCAAGTGGGACCCACTGGATTTTGTCAAGGGATTTAGACTTGAATTTCTCCTCTCTGTGTTCTGTGCAGGAAATAAAAAGAAGTCTATTTATGGATATAGACTTGGAAACTGTGTAGAAATATAAATTTAATTTTTCTTAATTAAGTGAATTTAAGTTTTGTGATTATATTTAGTTAACTATGATTAACTAAATATACTGTGACTGATTATTATGATGTAAAATTGTATTACATATAGTGTGGGCCCACTATATCACCCTATACCAATTTTGATAAGAAGTGGGGCAACAACCAGTGAAGTGTGTATGGGTTGGGTCCACACTAATGTTGTGTAAATTATTAATAATGAAATTTAATTACTATATGATTATGAGATATGATGCATTGGGTTTCATATGTTGGACTTGTATCCGGATGATAGATGGCTTCGGGCCATGGTGGCCGTTATAGCGGCTGGTCCTTAATGGACGTGAGGGGCCATTGTGATGGCTGGTCCTTAGTGGACGTGTCTAATGAGACAGGGTCATTGTGACCGGTATACATGTATACGATAAGGCCTTTGAGGCGTGGTGATGTGCATGGGCACGGATTTGTATGTGAAAGAATCTTAATAATATTTGATTATTGATTTAGACCTGCTGAATTATGTGATGTTATATTTTATGTGATTTGTGTAATTAGGAATATTCATTCACCAGTAGTACTGATGTTGTGTTACCCCCTTCAAGTAATCATGCTGCGGGCGGGACAGAGCGGAACGATGTTCAGCACGTAGATTTCAATATGCGTGGCTGACAAGAGAGAACGAGAAAGGATAATTAGTGGATAAGGGGATTAGCCCTTGCTTATGAAAATTATTTAATGTTTTAGTACATTATTGATGCAGACAGAACATATTAAAGTTTGAGTATTTATAACTCTTTGATTAAATGAAATTATTATTTGATTTAAATGCCAAATGCTTATGAGAATTATTTGATGAATATATGGTAAATATTACCAAGTTATCACGATCCAGAGATCTGACAGGGCCCCAGAATTTGGGTCGTGACATATATGCTCTTGCTTAAATTAATCACCTGCCAGACCGTCGTGTATGATATACTATACTTTGGTGCTCTAGGTAGCAGGTTCCCATCTTGAGCTAATACGTGTGCAGATGGTCGTAGAGCCACGATTTTTGCAGGCTTGTATCAGTGACGTCATATAGACGTCGTGTTTGACTCCGGAGATACGTTACACACCTGGGTAGTATTTGTTTTAGCTTGTTATTTTTTTGTAAGGCTTTTGTTAGCCTTTTTCCCTTGGGATTGTAATTAATGCACTTATTAATTTATAACTTGAATATGCTTGGGTAATGATCAGCCATTTACTGTCAGCTCTGTATATTTTGATATCATGTTTTCTTTCAGTCTGAGAATGAATATTGCTATGACAGCTTTATGCTGACAGGTTGAGTGTGCGACACGTAATCCGATGGCCACGAGCTTCGGGTCGCAACGCCACGTAAGTTTCCGCGAAATGTTTTGCTGTGTTTGGAAATTATATCTTCCTCACACGCGGATCCTGGAGAAAAATTTTATTTATCACTTACTTCCCAATTCGCGTCCCCGAGGTCGGACCGCTGCAGGGATCCGGGTTCGGGGTCGTGACACGTACCATTTCTACAATGCTGCACACCACCAGATCGAGATCGCATTGGTTATGGTTACGGTTAAAATTTAACGTACCAGATCAGCTCTCTCGTTGCATCCATTGGGGATCTCTCAAATTTTCTGGTAATTCTTTCTTAACATTTAAATGATAAATTTTGTTGAAATTATATATTGTTGTTGTTAGGGTGATTTCGTTTATGTTTGTTGTTGTTATTGTTTATGCCCTTCCTCGATGGTTTGATCCTAAAACTCAGCTAAATCAAGTCCTCAATTGTTGGAGGCATAATGACATATATTTGATACTGGAGAGTAGTATATCATGAGGGCTCGTTCGCGTGAGGTCGTTTACATATGTATGTGATATTTAGGCATGTATACGTTTGTTTGCTTCAAATATGTGAATGGGATGTGAAAATCAGTATAAATGGGGCTATTTTCAACATAAATTTTTCGCACCTACCACACCTCCCACACTAGTATTTCATTTCTTGGGAAAGGGTTGTGGGTATCAAAACTCATCCCCTGCTTTCTTCCTCTTTTTTTATTTTAAATCCTGTGTGTCCAAATTGGTAATTCAAACCATTCTACTATTAAACTAATAAATCTCAAAACATGTACTTTCGTTTCTTAAATCCTCATAAAATCTTGAAAAAATATGTGAAAAAACATGAAGGAAAAAAAAAAAACCTTAATCACATTCATCTAATTTTCTGCACTTTGAAGGCCCTTTCGTGATCTAATCTATTTAGTATTTAGTAATCTCCAATGCAAAAGTAAAGCTCAGATGTGAAGTTCCATGCCTTAGATCCTCACGCACTGTGACAAATATGCAAAAAATTGAGAAAAAAATGCTTTCTCACTTTCTAATTTTCTAAATTTGTTTGGGCTCCACTTCATGATCTGAATCCTCTAAGTTCGTTCGAGACCTGTTATTTTCTTTGTCAAAAACTTTTGGGGCCCGGGAGGGTGGAGCCGGCCCACTAAATTGAATTAAAACTGTACAAACTTTCTTGTTCTTTCTCTTTATGCCTCCAGATAATTTGTTTGCTTTATACTTTATTCTAGCTTTTATGGATGAATGTAAATCTTGGGAATCATTTACATTATGAATAGTTGAAGTTCTGAATATTGTGAAAGCTCTTAATTCTAATGAGATTTTGTTGAGACAGTAGCATACTTTTGTTATTGTACTGCATAGAACTGCTAGTGCTGGAGGGAGGGATTCCATTAAAGTTTAAGCCCTGACTTAAGGTTTAATAACTGAAGTTTTGGTGGTTTCGTGTATATTCATGTGGTTTTACCATTCAAAAGAAAAATGTCTTTTGCTAGAATGAGGTGGTTAAGACATAAAGGACATGTGATGGCTATGGTTATATTAGCATACTATCCGACTACTGGATACTAGAGTGCAGTAATAGATGTAAACTCAGTACATGGAGATAATTAACATTACATAACAGGAAACTACTAACTATTACTACTGTACATGCTGGAAGGGGATGGTGGTGGAGTCTCTTGTGTAGGCCCCCCCCCCCCCCCCCCCCCCCCCCCCACCCAAAAAAAAAAAAAAAAAAAAAAGAAGAAGAAGAAGAAGAAGACAACAACAATAAATATTGCATTATTGGCCTTTTCTTTTTTCCCTAATTGTTATCGTTATACCAAAGAGCTCATTCAAACAATCCTGATCATCGGATTAGTGGATTATTAATCATTGTAGGCCAACCAGATGGATGGTCTGGATTCGAACAAAAAAAAAAAAACGAAATATAGAATTAGGCCGTGTTTTACATGATCTATCACAAAAGCTTCCTGCTTGCATGACACACTGGTTTAGGACATTCAAAATTACCAATAAGTTTTGATCTTTGAGAATGGAGTGCATTCAAGGCAACTTTCTTTCTATGCGCATGTTTGTATAACCTGATTTACCAGTAAGGACAATTACTTTGTTCTTTGCCATTATGAAATATTGGTAAACAGAATTAGATAATGAGGTTGCAGGGCAACCAAATTCTAAAGACCCAAACTAGTCATTTGAGAAATTTTCTCTTGCACACTTATTGTGTGACTTTGATGATATAAGCAAGTGGTTACCAGAAAGAACCATTCTGAAGACATGGATTTCAATTTCAAAACAACCCCTTCCCAGATATGCCTTGTGTACATGTGGAGATGATTGAAATCGAGGAGAAGAAGCCAAACCCATTTAAGAATAACAATGTTTTTCTTAATGGGTTCCTTCAGAAACCCAATAAAAAAACGTTTCAGAGATCCCATGAAGCTTCACTGCCTTATTCTCCTTTTTCAAAAAAAAAAAAAAAAAAATAATAATAATAAAAAATAAAAAATGAAACTTCACTGCTTTATTCTTCATCAGAACCTTTGTGGGTGTATGTTGTTTCTATCTCTGGAGTGGAATAGAATATCTTGGCAATTAGGGCACTTTCAAAGAAAGAGAGGAAGAGAGAGATGGGGTAAGGGAGGTCTTTGTCAGAGACTCCGACGTGGTCGGTCGCAACGGTGACGACGGTGATGGTGGTGATCTGTTTTGTGCTTGTGAGGTCCATTTATAGGTTTGGGAATTATGGAATGATGAAATTTAGAAATGTAGGATTAAGATTGTATTAGATTGATGAGTTGGTACTGTGATATGATTTTTTATGTTATCAGTTAATGATTCTATTATTCTCATTGAAAATTATCATAAAGAATTTGCCAAAATTGTAGTCTTTGAATTTCTTTATGGAATTGAGGGAGTTGGATTGAGTACCCTTCTATTTGCAGTTGTTTTATTGTTTTCTTGCTGCTGTTCTTGTTGCAGTGGTTGAAGAAGACGTGGCAGAAGGCCGTTCTTTCTTGCTTCCGTGCAAAAAATATAAAAAGGTGAGAAATCTTGGGGTTTTAAATTTAATCATTCCTTTTCTTCTTATCAGTTGTTTTATTGGAGCTTATTATTTAGACTTTAGTTATAACAGTACATTGGAAAGCATGATTGATACAAGAGAAAATTGATCTAGGAAAGTAGCCATGAAGGTCCTCTTTTCTAGCAATTGTGCTTTGACTTCATTTATTTATTTTTATCTGCTTTAGCTTGCCAGTAAAGTCTCTTGTACTGCACTGTTTTAATAGATAAACGTTAATAATAAAAAAAAACTGCCATATATCTCTTATAATAATGATAAAGGGACCAACAGATAAAGTATTATGCACCACATAACTCATGTAATGTTTGAAATGATAATTGGAATTATTGCAAATATACGACATGCAGAACTCATATTACTAAAAACATAGAACTTGCATAATCTTTGATACAACTCCTTACTTGCTCAAATAAGGTTGGATTCAAGTCAACACTGTATTCAATATTGAAATCTTTCAACCCATTGCTGAAAGATTTACTGTCAGGAACAGCCCATCTCCAAAGATCTCCATCTTCCATGTATTTGAAAAGACGCTGGACCCTGGCAAATTCACTGTCACAAACAAATTGACACCAAAATCCAACACCATATCCTCTTGAACCCATGTAATGATTATCTAAGTCCATTCCTTTTCCAAAAATCTTCTCTTTCAAATAATCAAAAGCTATTGTCGCCCCACTGTTTAGACTTTAGTTATAGCAGTACTCTTATACGGGTTGTGATCAAATTTCACAATTCTAAAAGCTGGATCCATGTAGTCATGTAGATAGATCATATACAAAACATATGAATATAAGAGAATTCATGTATTTTAATTGTTGTACATATCTATAGATGTAGAGGATCTAGTGGGGCTCGGTTGTCTTTAGAATCTTCATTCTTCTGCATCTCTCTGTTCCAAGGCCAGGGTTGAGTCTTCAGAATATTTATCCATTTAATAGTCTTATACGTGTTAAAAACGTAACTTATATTTGTATTGATTTTGAATAATCTAGAATAATGGCTATGTTTGTACATGTAGTTTGGAAAATCTTAAGGTCGTGAATTTGATTTGCTTCTCCATGCTTTATGATTCCATATATCAAATCCTTTTTGCTCATTTTTAAATGTATTTTATATTGATCGGGTTGAAGCAAAGGATATTATATGGATGGTTAACGTCAGACAAGTCTTAGTTTTATACCATGATTTATAGTATGAACTTACAATAAAAAAAGGCAATTTTCGACTTTAAAAATACACAAAAAACGACGGCCTTGGCCGTCGTTCAGTTTTGGACGGCTGACCTTTGTACGCGACTGGGTTCCTTTTGTGATGGTGGTCCAAGAAACTATAAGCTGAACACCTTTACAATAGTCCCAGAACTGAATACATGGCAAACCATAACCATAAATGCTTCTTTAAGAGCAGGTGTAAAAGCAGATTCTATGTTGACATTATCTTGAAACGCTATCCAGAAATGCATCAACCACGGTTCTTGTTTTATACTATTACTACGTTCTCATCTGCAAATGTAGCCGAAAATCATGCCTTAGCTCTCTCAAACGGATCTTGAGGCAAAAGGAAATATTTTAGTCTACATTATACTTGGGAATGCTCCAAACAGTTGCACTTCTCCCATTATACTTGAACAGAAACTTGAGGCTGTTTTTAGTCTGCTACTATCCTCATTCTTGCTTACACTTTATAGTGCTCAGAGTCAGATAGATGTATTGATTTTTTTTTTTTAATTGTTAGTGGATGCTTTAGTTTCTTGAGACAGAAGATGTAGCAGTTATGAGATATATTAATGGATGGTCAAACTTAGAGGGGAATAAAGAAAGAAAGAAATGGTAGCAGTCCCTAAGACTGGTCAGACACTACGTCAAAAAGGTAATTTTTGACTCCAAAAATATGCAAAAAAACGACGGCCTTGGCCACTTATGTATGTCCAGTGCATTCATATAGATACGAAAGGGATATAAAAACATAGTTTTATGATACATAGAGGTTGTTTGAGTATTTGATTCTGTGTGCAATATCTATAGATTTAATATAGATTGAACTCATTATGAGAGAGATAAAAACATAGTTTTATGATGTCTTTGATGTTTGGTAGTTGGATCGGATTTGAACAAATTTTGAACTGTTGTGTTATCATAGTTTTGTTATTAGAAACCGGTGAAAGTTTACATTCATAGGATTCTACTTTCACATATTGAAATTTTACGTTCAGAGAGAGCACAAGCTCAAGCAGTTGTGCAAGCACAAGCTGGAGACCGCCATTGCAGGTGCACAAGAACCTTAACTTCCCCAACAACTCCATCTCTCGTCCACGCCTACGCCTCTTTTCAGCTTCTCCTCACTTGAATCAGATTTTCAGGTGATCTATTTTTTCTCATTTGTGCATTTGATCCTAAGCCCGATGCCCTCTTACTGCAATTTTGTCGATTCCGTTTCTTTCTTTGCTTTTGAAAATCTTCTGGAATGATATTTAATTTTTCTTCAACTGTTAATTTCAAGTCTTAAAAGCATTTGGCTTCAAACTCCACTTTCTTAGTTCAGTAGTGTGATGTTGAACAGAGGAGTAGGACTGCTGGTCTGATCTACATAGTGTGATGGTAACCATCAATGTGAATAGCAAGGAAAATGTAGATCATTTTCCACTATTTTCTAATTGGAAATTGGATCACTTTGAGTCCAAGGCAGATGCAGGAGCTTCAAAGACCTATCCCCAGCAGGCAAGAACTATCCGAAGGAATGGATACATACTCATCAAGAACAGGCCATGCAAATGCAAGGTATTGATTTCTCACTGCTTAGATTCTTTTTTTTCTTATTCTACTTTTATGGGGTTCTGTTGAATTTATATGATTTAAAATTTTTTTTTGTTCTAGTCTCTAGATCTGTTGCTTGCTGATTTTTCCATGGGTTTGATTGGATTTTTGTGGGATTTTACAATTTTCCAAGAGGTTGTGGCAGTTGAATAGATCTCCTTGTGTTCTGACTTTGTTTTAATTGGGTTTTTAGGATTTGTTGTGAGCCGAGCCCCATCCTTTTTTTTTGGTTTTAGGGTTTTTGCTTTCTTCAGAGATCATGATGGGTTTTGCTTGATTTTTGTATTCACACGATTTAGATTAGTGTTTTATCCAATATGTTATTTTTTGGTTAAACATTGTAGCTAGGAAGCAGGGACACCTCTCCGAGGCCGGCGTGTCAGTGTCGAACACGGACACACCCTGGACATGTGTCCGACATGCCAAAAATGGTGTCCTGCATATTTTTTTATATTTTATTTCCCAGACACGCTAGGGATACGCTGGCTGTTATATAAAATTATAATAAAGAAAAGAAATGGGGGCCGTTTGTAAAAAAATCTCTTTTAGTTGGAAGATAATAAGGAAGATAAGAGAGGCCAGGGCTTTAAAATTATGTTATCTTTTAGTATATTATGATTAGATATATTATTATTATTATTAAATATTAATGTGTCCCCGACGTGTCCGTGTCCTACTTTTTTGAGAAATGCCGTGTCGGCGTGTCCGTGCTTCCGGTCTTCTAGGCATTTATTCCAATCTGTTAAAAATGAAAATTGATAAGAGGAAACAACACAATTGAAAATATTAGATATGTACTGCTCGGTTAAAATAAAAAATGCAATCTACACGGCGTACTTTCAGCATGCAATTTATGTTCGCACGGCATCAGTATACCATGCATATGTAATTTGCACGCCAAATATATGTCGTGCAAATAAAATATGCACGGCTAACATTGGCTGTGCATATAGTATATGTACGGCATCGATGTGCCGTGCATAATGTACCTGCACATTTTTGGTTTGCCGAGCAGATCGCGAACGAGATGAAGAAAAAAAATGGAAAGGGAAAATTTGGAGTTCGAAACTCACATCCATATCATGCATTAGGGACTTCCCATACAAGTGCAAACGTCTACACTCTCTAATGCATAAATTACAACCTAAATGCATACATTACAACCTAAATAGTAGGTGAAGATGATTGGAAAGCTGTAACAAAGAAGAAGAAGACGACCTCACCTTGTTTGAAAAAGAAGAAGAAGAAGAAGGTGATGAGAGTAGTGGGGAATAGGTTGCTGGAGAAGAAGAGATCGACGCTTGCGGTGGCTGCCAAATTTCAAAATCGTCGACGAGGGAATGGAGAAGGAAATGGTCTGAAAGCCTAGGCAGTTTGGGTATTTTGGTGGGTGGGCTCAGCAAAATATTTTTAAACATAAAATGGGTGTGGTGAGCTCAGAATGTGGGTGTGTTCAATAATTCCAGTGGTGGTGCATATAGAATTTCCCTTAGGGCATGTTTGTGTAGCCAATTTCTGCAGAAAAGTGGACGGTTTTCCACGGAAAACTTACTTTTCATGCGTTTGGTGCGGTAGTTTTCCGCGGAAACACTTTTTTGCCATGTCATCCTTTTCCTTACTTATCATGGAAATAGACTTTCCATGGGGGGTATGGGAAGTCTATTTCCTCATAAAACTAACCCCCCTTTATATACTTATTTTCCTATCCATTTCCAAACCCTAGCGCCCCTGTTCCTCATCTCCTTCCATCGACGAGAGCTAGCATCTACTATCAACCATCTCTTTTTTCCACCTTGTACATGGGACACATCCACCCTCAACCCATGAACCTGGTGTGTTTGTATGCATTTTCATGGACTTGCCTATTCAACTGGATTGAACTTGGTCTCAACCCATGAACCTGGTGAAATGGGCACCAAACAACATCAGCACCAATTCATCAAGGAAAAACTTTTTGCACCAAATATAGATTTTTTACTTCCGCGGAAATACTTTTCTGAAGTTTTTGAAACCCATGAATTTTGCTTGATGTGGCAATTTCCACTTTCCACAGAAATTACATGTACACAAATGTTCCCTAACTCTAAATTTATGCATTTAGAGTTAGGACGCTGCACTTTCTATTGCGCAAAGAAACAAAACTTCTCCTCTCCGAAATCCCAATCTCTCTGCAATTAGGGTTTCTGACTTTTTTCTTCTTCCTATTCTTTTCTCGACCGATCTCTCTCTCTCTTTTTCACTCCTTCCATGCCTCCCACGAAGAAGATTACTCTGAAGAGCTCGGACGGTGAGACATTCGACGTTGATGAGAGCATCCGCAGTCGTAGACCACTAAGCACATGATTGAAGATGATCACGCCGACAATGGAATCCCTCTCTCCAACGTCACTGGAAAGATCTTCGCCAAGGTCATCGAGGACTTCAAGAAGATGATCGGTCCACGGAGGACCTGGGAAGCAGAGTTCGTCAAGGTCGATCAGGCCGTGTTTCCCATCCGGGTAATGGATCCCTTATTATTTGGTTTATGATTCTGGGATGGTGTTGGTTTGATTGAATTTGTGGGTCTTGTGTTTCTTGATTTGTGATGATGATGGGTTGTCAAAATTTGAAACAAGATTGGTTTTTTTTTTCAAGGGTTTGTACCGAATCTTTGATTTCTTTTTCTGGGGTGTTCTTGGTTTGGTTGATCTGTTATTGTAATTGAATGAATTTAGGGTTTCGGTGGATTAACGTTGGCTGTTTTTGTGTTGACGATGGTGAGTTTTTGTTTGTGGAATTAGACTGGGTTTTTTTTTCTTTTAAGGGTTTGTTTCTAATCTCTTAATGCGGGTCTGCAGAAAGAAGTCCTGGGTGAGTGTTTAATACGTAGGGTTCATAATTTTTCAAACTGTTTCCAGGTTTTCTTGATGGGTTTTTGGTAGTTGAATGGAACTTAGATTTTTGGTGGACGTTGCTAGGCATATTTGTGTTTCTTGGTTTATGATGATCATGGGTTTTTGCTGAATTAGATTTGAGATTCTTTTTTCTAGGGTTTGTTCTTGATCTCTTAATGTAGTATTAGGCAGATTTGTGTTAGATCTTTTCTTGGAAGTGTTGTTAAGTCTGTGATCTTTGATTCTGTTTTTAATTTTTCTCTCTTGGTTTTGTTATTGGAATGGAATATAGGGTTTTGGTGGATGTTGGCGGGCAGTCCTTTTGTGTTTCTTGATTAATTGATGATGGTGAGATTGGGGGTTGTCTTAGGTTTTTTTTTTTTTTAAATGTATATCATTTGCGTAGTTTGGTTAGATATTATTGCGTCTTTGGCATGCATCCCTTGAAGAGCTACTACGCTGGGTTCTATTGGTGATTTTTTTATTTTTTTGAATAGTTAATTTCATTTAGGTGCAAAATAGTACAATAGATTTGTATTGAGAAAAGAACAGTACAGTGGACCCCCTGAAAGCATGAAACAAAGAGGATAAATGCTACAAACACAACCTAGAGTGACTCCAAAAATTACTATAGGATAGTCACAAACCCCAAAACATTACTACAGGACAACCACCTCGCTCCAGTTGAACATGATTTGGTCTAAAGAATGGTCTTTGAAAATGGGGTTTATTAAATGGGGTTTATTGACACCCATTGAGCCATGGAAATCTTTCCACAAATCAAGTCTCTATTAGTGCCGGCTCCCTCAAAACATCCCGCGTTCCTTTCCTTCCATATTTTCCAAATTACTGCAAGAAAGGTGAGCTTCTACATCTCCTTCCCCTTTTGCGATCCAATTGGAGATCTCCAGGCCATGAACAAAGTCTTGAACATGCTTTGGGAAGACCCAGCTGCAGCCAAACCAACTAATTACAGTGTTCCAAATCTTCACAGCAATGTTACACTGCAGTAGCAGGTGATCAATTGTTTCCTCATTCTCCAAACACATGGGGCATGCATCGACCCAATCTTCCCTCTTCGTTTAAGATTGTCCATCGTGAGGATCCGTCCTCGGAGAACTAACCAGCCAAACACCACAATTCTTGGTGAGGCCTTGAGCTTCCAAATGTTCTTTATCTGGCATCTCCTCTGTGTCCTTTTGGAAAGGTTGAGTAGAATGATGATATAGAGAATGATGGTATCTCCTCTCTGATACCAATTGATGGCGCAGCCCGGAGGCCATGATGAAGACCTATACCTCCGACGGTGAGATCGAGCCCTAAGACTCAAAACCCTAAGATCACTTAGGGGAACATACCCAAAAGGGAACTAACAGAACAATTCTGAAATCTTATAAAATATATAGCATAAGCATTACAATATGGGACTCCTCTATATATAGAGTAACACTGTTTCTTAATAACCAAGTCATTCTAAAATAAGAAACTACCTAATCTTAATCAAAATAGAATTTAGGAAGCAAATATATTAAGCAACTCTACTAATTTAGATACTATCTAAACTAATGATAGGGATCTCAAAATTAGAGACCATGTGGACCCCATCAAGCGGGTCCATCAGGGCCTGCGAGTCCTGGTCTTGGATCTCACTACATCATGATGGTATCCAGATCCTGTTATCCTCCCCTTCTTCCGGGATAAGCACGTTTGAAAGAAGGTTTAGTAGGGATACAAATTGCTTTTCCTCAATGTCCCTCAAATTTCTTCGGAATATGGGGCTCTATATGACCTCGTTATTGTTGCCTTTACCAAAATAGCTTTTGACATTTGCTTCCTTCGTCAAAACGCAATTAAACAGATCTGGAAATTGCTTGGCCAGCGGCATCTCCCCTATCCACGTGTCTTTCCAAAAGAGAATCTTCTCCCCCGAACAAACTTGATATTTTATGTTTTGTATAAACTTCTCCTAAACAGAAGTTATCCCTTTCCATATCGGTGAGAATCTTTACCCGCTGTCTTTGATCTCCCATCCATCCCTTTGATTGCCGTATTTGGCTAACTAAACCTTCCTCCACAGGCCTTCTAATTTGTCTCCCAATCTCCAAAGCCATTTCCCAAAAAATGCTTCATTCATTCCTAAGGGATTTGATACCCAATCCTCCTTCTAGCTTTGATGAGCATACTGAAAACCAATCCACTAGGTGGAATTTTCTTTCTTCACACCTCCCTTGCCAAAGAAAGTCCCTTTGCAGCTTCTCCACCCTGTTGATCACTGACATTAGGCATTTTAGAATTGAAAAATAATAAAGTGGTAGATTGGTCATTGCTGCTTTTGTAAAGGTTATTCTGCCTCCCATAGAAAGGTGTGTGGCTTTCCAAGTAGAAAGTTTCTTTTCCATTGTCTCAACCACCAGATTCTAATATGTTTTCTTTGTCGCCCCTAGGCATAGGGGAAGGCCCAAGTATTTGAATGGGAAAGTTCTCACTTTGCGGCCAAGGACATTAGGCATAATGTCGAATCCTCGACTCTTATCCCAATCAACTCGCTCTTGAAGAAGTTGATTTTTAATCCTAACACCGCTTCGAAGCAGAAAAGGATAGTTTTCACATTTCTAATTTGGTCCTCAGACGATTCACAAAAGTTGAGGGAGTCGTCGGCAAACTATAGGAGGGGTACTGATGGGGCCGTGGCAGCCACTTTGAATCCCGTTATGAGGCCTTGGGCTTCAGCCGCTTTCACCATCCCTCTTTAACGTTCGACTATAAATACAAATAGGAAGGGTGATAGTGGATCTCCTTGCCTCAACCTTTTTTGAGCATGAAAGAAGCCTTTGGGGCACCATTAATCTTGATAGAGAACGAAGCTGAAGGTGTGCATTCCTTGAACCAATTCCTCCATTTTTGACCGAATCCCATCCTTTGCAGAAGGTATTGCAAGAAACCCCAGTCCCCTCTGTCAAAAGCCTTTTCTAAATCAAGCTTGCATATCAAACCTGATTTTCTTTCCTTGTCTCTTGAATGGACACACTCGCTTGCTGTGAGGACTCCGAAGTCTCGCTGCCAACACCTTAGCTAGGAACTTGTAGGCACTACTGATCAAACTAATGGGCTTGAAGTCCTTTACACCGATATCCCCTAACTTTTTTGAAATAACAGCTATGAAAGAAGTTCCTATGCCCTTTGTTAACTTTCCTTTTTCGTGAAACTCCTCCAAGAAATTTAGGATGTCATCTTTAAGTAAATCCATAATCTTTGGAAGAAAGCCATAGGGTAGCCATTTGGGCTCGGAGCTTTGTCCCCCGCACAAGAGAAAACTGCCCGACGGACCTCCTCCTCTTTAAATTTCCTTTCTAGCCATTGAGCCCTCTCATTTCCTATTCCGTCGAACTCTTAAGTTCTCCAAGGTTCGTCTTTCCCACTCATCCTTGGAGTAAAGGGAGATGAAATAATCTTGAATATGCTTTGTTATTTCCTCCTTGCTTTTCAAGCTTCTGTTTCCATCCATCAAGGAAACTATTTTATTTATTCTCTTTCTTGAAGAAGCTATCTTGTGAAAGAACTTAGTGTTCTTATCTCCTTCTTTCAGCGATTTACATCTTGATCTTTGTCTCCACATAATCTCTTCCTCCCTCACCTTTCTTTGGAGTTCTTCTTTTAGGTTTACTCTTGTTGCTTCTTCCTCCAAAGACAGCTGACCGGCTTCCTCTTTCCTATCAAGGTTTTGTATCTCTTCTAGTAATTGCATCTTCCTCACTCCCACCACTCCAAAGTTATTCTCGGCCCACTCTTTGATTTTCAACTTAGTAGCCAACCTATAGCCCGCCCATCCCTCAATTTTCATTTCTTTCCACCAATCAATAATTTTTTTCTGGAAAGTGCTTTTCCTCTAGCCACATTAGCTCAAAATGAAACGGGGTTGGGCCCCACCTTTTTGGATTAGAATCAAGTAAAATAGGACAGTGATCAGAAGCAGTCTTTGGAAGGGCTAGTTGACACACCTTTGGATATAATTCTAGCCAATCATTTGAGACCAGGAATCTGTCCAGCCTTGATAAAATTGGCACTCTGGTGATTAGACCAAGTGAGGGAAGCTCCATCTGGGTTGTAGCAGACCAAGTCAGAGACAGGATACCCACAGAAATTTTGGAGATTATGATTTCAGGATAAGGTAGGATTGATGATATGTCTGGAAGACCGCCCAAACCTTTGATTGAAGAGACTAACTCTTGGTGGCATCTCAGTTTCACCGATTCTTCGGAGACTAGACCAAATGACAATGTTGAACCAGAATCTGAGTAGGATAGTAAGAGCAGGTATATAGAATTTCAGAATTTTTCGGGATGGAGATTTTTCAATGAAAGCATGTCTACGACCACATCTTCATGCAAGAGTCAGAATCATTGTGTACAGCTTTGTGTGACTTAAGGAACGGAAATCCAGGGTGATAAAAGGAGACAGAACTTGCAGGTTTTTTGGACCGACAGTGATTTACAAGGTAAGTAAAAGAAATGATCCAGTGCAAGGACGCCAGACGATCACCAAGGGATGACTGGAGGAGATTTTGAACATTGGTTTTATCAGAGGAACATGTTGAGTAGTACTGTGGGACTGTGTGAAACCTTCAACCGAATCAGACGTGTTGTTTACAGGCGCATCTCACCGCCAGGTTTGATCAAGGGACATCTCAGTTGCAGAGGTTCAGTGCAGGGTGTCAGTGTTTTCTTTAGTCTTTTGAGTTTTTGATTTTGATTTGGTTTTGATCATTTGGAGGACCAAATGAGTTCTAAGGGGGGGAGGATGTAAGACCCCGACCTCCAATTCTTTTGTTTAGTGTATTCTTAGTTGTGTCTTAGCCTTTTGAGTGAGATTAGGGTGGGTTTGGCTTCGTTTGTGAGTTTGGATAGATTTTTCATAGCTTTGGAGAGTTTTGAGGACCGTTGACTTTGTTTTGACCCGGCCTTTGTAAATGGTATTTTGTGAGAAATTATTCTCGATTTCTAAAAATTTCAATTTTTATTTCTTTTGACTCATTTTATTGTTTTTAACAACATTCATGTTTTATCTGTTTGGATTTGAGGCTTAGAAAATACGTTTTTCGAGAAAAAGGGCAAAACCGACCTTTCACACTAAATCTGTGCCCAAATTTCAAAATTTGCAAAACATGGCAAAAATATACTTTTTGGAAAGTAGATATTTCGTTGAACATTTTTGTCTTCTTCGTCGTCTTCGTTCGGGGCCCACAAATATCAATTTTAGCCCCATGAAGATTGGGACCCACTTGCCCACTTTATATAAAGGGTTGGGCTCTCTTCTTCTTCTACCCATTCATTTTTCCTGCAACAATGAGGGGGGAGCCTAGGGTTTCTTCTTCCAGCCTCTTTTCTCTCTCTTCTTGAATGCTTCTTTCTTGAGTGCCAAGTGAGGGATTGATCTCCATATCTTCTTCCCCACCTCTCAAGCTATCCTAGGATATCCTTTTCATGGATTTTAAGCAAGGACAACTTTCTCTTTCAAGCCTTTCTTCCTTGTTTGAACTTCAAAAGGTTAGCAATGGCTTTCTTTTCTTGAAAATCTTGTTTTCCTAAGTCTTTGGAATGTTTTCTTTATACATGCAAGAGATTTCATGGAGATTTGCAACTGTTTGATTTCTAGGGTTCTTCTTGGATTTTTTTGGGGGGTTTTTGTAGATTTGGAGCTAGAGGCTTGTTAAAGGGCATCTTTGAGTGATTTGTCCCCCATCTTGACCAAGGCAAGTGAATTATCCAGCTAATATGATGATTATTACTTGATATGAATGATTTCATGGATTTTTATTCCACTTTGTTTTTCTTCTTACAAATGGATGGATTTAACTTTGAATGATTGAACATTGGTATTGTTTATTGCTTTCCAAATTGATGTTTCAACAACTTAAAATCACTTGGTAGTGCATCTTCTTGGATCAACTATGAATGTTTCAATGTTAGTGTTCTTGATATAGAAATGTTTTGTTTGTATTTGATTTATTGGATAGGAATGGAATGATTTAGTGTATTAGTGTTTTAATGGATTTGAATTGGCAAGGAGAAGCCCAAATATATGTGAAATTATATAAGAAGGGAGAAGGGAAAGAAAAATCAGTAAATAGAAGAAGTGCAAATTCTGCACTCGACCCAGACATGGGCAGAGCCCAGTCAGCTCGAGCGGACCCTGGGTCGCTCAAGCGAGCCCAGGTCTGTCCAGGGCCCATTTTCTTGGTTGTTTATGGGCTGTTTTCTGACTCTTTTTCAGGCCTGTTTCAGGCCCATTTCAGCCCACTTCTCCTCCATTGTTTGAAGCCCATTGAACTCTCGTTGATGCGTGAAAGTTTGTAATAAAAATGTTGGATTGAATTACTTTTAATTGTGAGAATTAAATGGGTGGAATGATGAGATTAATGGATGTTGTATTTACCGTGGAATTAACTAATGTCTTAATATACACTTTATATCCTAAATTGTTGGAGATCTTCGGTGGCACCAAATCTCTCATTTGCAATCGACATTAGAAGAATAAGTGTGTATTGAGTTGGCCCTTGGTAGTCCATTGAACCACTATACACTATTCCATTCCATGTTAGAAAAATTATATGTATTCTTTTATAAATTGTTTTGAAATAGATCGAGTGGTTTTGCCACATTTGGAAAATAATACTTCTTCATTCCAAGATAGAGAATTTGTATGTTTTATATATATAAATTGATTTGAAATAGATCGAGTGGTTCATCACGTTTGATAACATCGGTGATTTGAAATGTATTTGAGTGGTTCGCCACGAAAATTGTTATCTTTTCTATAAATCGAATTGAAAATGGATTTGAGTGGTTCTCCACGTTCGAAAGGATCTATTGTATGAATTTTATACAAATTGATTTGAAGTGTATTTGAGTGGTTCGCCACGTTTGAATATCGATAAAACTACTCGTTTGAATGAGTGATGTTGTCCGTGCGTTAATTGCCCAGAGTAGTTGTCAGGACCAGAATTCTAAGATGAAGAGAATAAGTTTTGGAATATTGGATGATCTAAAATGATCAGTCCTTGCTTTACTTATAGATTTATTGGCCTTAATCAAGGCAATTACAATCTCTAACAGAGGAAAGAATATAAAGAATATTGATACAGTTGTATACAAGGAAAGAGATTAAAATAGATTGATGAGTCAGTCAACTAATCCTAATCCCACGTGATGTATGAGAATGGGCCAGTGGGCCTATTGTACATGGGTCTTGGATCAGCTATTGTTAACATCCCCCCTCAAATTGATGCTGGTCAACTAGTAGCAATTTGCGAACCAGAAACTCATGACGTGGCCGAGGCAGTCCTTTGGTGAAAATATCAGCAAGCTGGAGTTCACTTGATACATGTGGAAGACTGATGACCTGACGATCATATTCATCGCGAATAAAATGACAATCCACCTCGATATGTTTCGTACGTTCATGAAAAACTGGATTTTCGGTGATACGGATGGAGCTAGTGTTGTCCGCATGAAGTGGGGTAGCCGAGGTCTGAGGAAACCCAAGATCTTTAAGAAAGACACGAAGCCAAAGGATTTCAGAACAGGCAGCTGACATAGCACGATACTCCGATTCAGTGGAAGATCTGGAGACGCGTTCTTGCTTTTTACATTTCCATGAATGAGGGATTCACCCAAGTACATACACCAACCCGTGGTAGATCTGCGAGTATCCAGGCATCCGGCCCAGTCGGCGTCAGAGTAAGCTGTAAGTTTTAATGGTGTGCCAACCGGAAAAAAACAATCCTCGGGTCAGAGAACCAAGAATGTACCGAATGATCCGTTTGACAGCAACCAGATGGTGATGCCGAGGTGTTGTCATGAATTGACTAACAACATTTACAGCATATGAGATGTCGGGGCGAGTGATGGTCAAGTAAATCAAACTGCCGACTAAGCGTCTGTAGAGTGTTGGGTCGGATAGAAGATCACCATCATCTTTCTTAAGTTTCACATTTACTTCCAATGGAGTGTCCACAGGTGTGGCCTCTTTGAGCCCAGCAAGATCAACTAGGTCAGTAGCATACTTATGCTGATGAAGAAATAGACCCCTCTTAGACTGGTGAACCTCAAGGCCTAAGAAATATGTTAAGGGACCGAGATCTTTCATATGAAATGCAGCTTGAAGAGAGGATTGAAGATTCTTGATCATATTACTGTGAGTTCCTGTAATGATAATGTCATCCACATAGACAAGAAGGATGGTAATAGCTTGAGTGGTTGTACTGATGAAGAGTGACGGATCATAAGGACTTTGAACAAATCCAAGTTGAAGTAGAGTAGCCCGAAATTTCTCAAACCAAGCTCTGGGTGCTTGTTTAAGACCATACAAGGAGCGACGGAGCTTTGCCACCTCATTTTTAGCAGTAGAGTCATAGCCTTGAGGAAGGCGCATGTAGACATCCTCTTTGAGATCTCCATGGGGAAAGGCATTCTTGACATCCATCTGATAAAGAGGCCAAGAGCGGGATGCAGAAATAGCCAGAATGGTACGCACAGTGGTCGACCATGACTGGATAGATTGTTGAAGTGGTCATGATGATCGCAAGTGGGCCACTAGTGATCATATTGCAATCAGAAGACTATCTGTATGAAATAAACACAGATCATTCATCTGGTTGTTGCTCATATGACAGATCCTTGATCTGTTTGCTTGAAAACACAAGATTAAGATGACAAATCCTTGATCTGTATGCTTCGAAGGTGGGCCGCAGTGATCAGATTGCAAAAAAATCTTGATGAAGATCTACTTTGAGTATGCACGAACAGCCACAAGCAAATGCTAATGACTGTTATTACCAAGATTCGAAGAAGACAGTAGCTAGAAAAAATTATCAGATGGCAGATGGCTCTGATACCATGTCAGGACCAGAATTCTAAGATGAAGAGAATAAGTTTTGGAATATTGGATGATCTAAAATGATCAGTCCTTGCTTTACTTATAGATTTATTGGCCTTAATCAAGGCAATTACAATCTCTAACAGAGGAAAGAATATAAAGAATATTGATACAGTTGTATACAAGGAAAGAGATTAAAATAGATTGATGAGTCAGTCAACTAATCCTAATCCCACGTGATGTATGAGAATGGGCCAGTGGGCCTATTGTACATGGGTCTTGGATCAGCTATTGTTAACAGTAGTTGCTTTTATCGATGAAAATGTATCGAAATGATTTGATTGTATCGATTTGGATTTCGTTCGGCACCACTAAGCTTGGGTTCCTCTTCGGGCTGATCACCCAGCTTGGAATCCTTAATATTGTTTGCCAACTGCAGTTTGGAATTTATTGAATGACCTCCTTTGAGTGAGTGTTTCTGGCCATGCCACATTTGGAAAATAATACTTCTTCATTCCAAGATAGAGAATTTGTATGTTTTATATATATAAATTGATTTGAAATAGATCGAGTGGCTCATCACGTTTGATAACATCGGTGATTTGAAATGTATTTGAGTGGTTCGCCACGAAAATTGTTATCTTTTCTACAAATCGAATTGAAAATGGATTTGAGTGGTTCTCCACGTTCGAAAGGATCTATTGTATGAATTTTATACAAATTGATTTGAAGTGTATTTGAGTGGTTCGCCACGTTTGAATATCGATAAAACTACTCGTTTGAATGAGTGATGTTGTCCGTGCGTTAATTGCCCAGAGTAGTTGCTTTTATCGATGAAAATGTATCGAAATGATTTGATTGTATCGATTTGGATTTGTTCGGCACCACTAAGCTTGGGTTCCTCTTCGGGCTGATCACCCAGCTTGGAATCCTTAATATTGTTTGCCAACTGCAGTTTGGAATTTATTGAATGACCTCCTTTGAGTGAGTGTTTCTGGCCATGGCAACGGTGAGATCTTTTCTTCCATTTTGCATGATTTAGAATTGATCGAGTACCTTTGTTACTTCGGTAATAAGGTACGAGTACTTTTGTTACTATAGTAATAAGGTACGAGTACTCTTGTCACTTCGGTGATGAGGTACGTTTCTGAGTGAGTGCTCTTGTTACTTCGGTAATAGGAGAATATAGCATATGTGGTTGCCAATGCTTTTATCGAACGTCATTGATTTATTTGATCGTCATTGATTTATTGATTGTTAATGTTTTATTCGATTGCCACTGATTTATTCAAATACTATTAATTTATTTGTTTACCATTGATTTATTCACTTTGTTATATTTCTTCATATTGTCAATGATTTAGAAAGTGTTTTCTTTACCCCATTGATTATTTTTGTTTCAAACCATAAATGTGTCAAGATCGATTTTATATTATTTTATAAATGTTTATCATCATATTACCTGTTCATTTGCTTGCCGGACCGTTGCGTCTGATCCTTCTTGTTTGGCGCCGGGTCTCGTCTTCTTTACCTTTTTAGGTGGCTTGAGTGAGGAGGCGGTTGAGCCGTCGGTTGGACGTGAGAGGCTGCCCATTGATGTCATATAGATGTCAAGTTGGCGTCGAAGTTCGTAACATAATCTGGGGTAGTGATTGTTTAGTCGTTTATATTTTTGGATGGCTTTTATTGGCCTTTTTTTCTTTGGGATTTTAATGAAAATATTTTGTAATTGTAACTTGATCATATGTGGGAAATGAAATGTCCCGTTACTGCCAGTTCAATGTTTTATGACTCTTGAATTGTACCAGTTTGCTTATTGATGGCTTTATATTATTGGTTGAGTGCGACACAGAATTCGATGGCCACGGGCTCCGAGTCGCAACTCCACACAAGCTTCCGCGAAATATTCAGATTGTGTGGAAATGTGATCCTCATCCACGTGGATCTTGAGAAAAGCAAAAGTTTTAATTAATACCAAAATTTCGCACCCCGATATCGGATCGCTGCAGGGTCCCGGTCTCGGGGCGTGACATCTTTAAAACCTTAACTGACCTGGAAATCCCACAATATCATATTCCCCATACTGATCCCGTTGGCTCGACAGCCACCCACCCGATAAATTTGGTGCTCCAAATTTCTTTCACAGTTTTCTCATTTGTCAATCCAAGCTATAATGAAATGAACACAGTACCCCAAGCCCAGGCCCATGTTGGGCCCAGTCTTCATCAATTACTTAGTCAACTACACCTGTACATACTTACTTTGTATATCAGAATAATTAGGCTTTAGATAAGAGGAGATAATTGGTATTCAGCATGTAATCAGGGCATTCAGCCCCTATATAATGAAATGAACACAGTACCCCAAGCCCAAGCCCATGTTGGGCCCAGTCTTCATCAATTACTTAGTCAACTACACCTGTACATACTTAGTTTGTATATCAGAATAATTAGGCTTTAGATAAGAGGAGATAATTGGTATTCAGCATGTAATCAGGGCATTCAGCCCCTATATAATGAAAACACAGTACCCTTAGGGTCGACTGTTCATTTCATTATATAGGGGCTGAATGCCCTGATTACATGCTGAATACCAATTATCTCCTCTTATCTAAAGCCTAATTATTCTGATATACAAACTAAGTATGTACAGGTGTAGTTGACTAAGTAATTGATGAAGACTGGGCCCAACATGGGCCTGGGCTTGGATTGACATCATTTACCTCTCTTGGTCTCCTGAATCAAAGTAATTTGCACCTTTTGCCTTTTTATCATCTCCTTGACCACCATCTTGCGAAGGGCTCCCCCCAAACCCCTTACATTCCATGGGACAACCTTCATTTCAAGTCCGATGAGCCCCCCCCCCTGAGTTCTCCTGCTGCTCTTCCCTGAATTTAATTTCTCCATTTGTTGGTGCTTGCTTCTCTCATAATTAATAGAACAGCTCAAGTTATTCTGTTCCCTCTCCCCTTTCCTTTTTGTTTTTTCCTTCCTTAGTTCTTCTTGGTTTTGCTCCTCTTCTTTGTGCGAACTCTGTCATCACTTTCCATCCCCCTCTACATTCATCCACTAAGACACCAATTGCCCGTCCGCATTGGATTATTTTCTCAGTCAACCACTGTGTGTCCTGAACTGCCCCTGCTCTTGGATTATTTCCTGGGTCAACCTCTGATTAGCATGCATCTGGTCTTCTATTCCTCGCTCGGTATTCTTTTCATGAGCTATATCTTTCGAATCCATCTCATCCTCTATCCAGTTTGTGAGTTCTCCGTTTCTTGCTGTTGGCATCAGTGCTCTGTCCATGCCGCTGTAATGCTTTGGAGGTAGGAGATTAGTCCACTGTCTTCGTGCTGGTTCTGGTCCCACGCATTTCCTCGTGAATACCGAGATCCACCCTGCTGAATCCCTCTTCGGGGTGACAAAAGAGATTTCAGTCTTGGTCTGTTCTTCCCTTACGATGCTGTGGAGGACCCATTTTTCCTGTCGATGAATGCCTTTCATCCCCTTTTCAGATCTCTCCTTGCTATGCTTCAGCTTCTGTGACCTTGTCTTCCTCCCAAGTGGTTGTCGATGCAGAGAATAATCCCAGGTTCTGCTTCTTTGTCCTTGCCCTACTTCAGATCTCTCCTTGTTCGTATCTCTCCTAGGTGGTTGTCGATGGACAGCATCGTCGCTTGCAGCTTCCGCTTCCGCTTCCGCTTCCTGTCGATGCAGAGAATCCTTCCCAGATCTCTTCTTGTCTTGACCTTCCTCATATCGTCTCCCAGGTGGTGGTCGATGCAGAGAATCGTCAAGAGAAACGGCACTTTCAGCTTCAGCTTCACCTACCGAGCACTTCACCACTTCTATTAAAGAAGGCCACTCCCCCTCCTCCTAAACCACTCTCCCGTCCCAGTGCTATCCTTGCTACTATTCGTGTCTTCAGCAGAATCGTCCTTCATTTCCTTCATCTCGTTGTCCTTGGATGCGATCGGAGAGTTCGTCGACTTGTCGTCACTTTCCATTTCCTTGCCCCCTTTCTTTTGTATATCAGCTCTTGATATGAGCCCTAGCTTCGACGATATGTTTTTTGTCGGGCCCAATTCCATCCTTCTAATGTCATTTGGGTTTGGCCCATTGTTGAGTTGGCCCAATAGCAAGGATGAGCTTTCTTTGCTTTTTCGTTTGCCTGTTCTGGGTCCAGTGTCTTTGAATCCATCACGGCCCGACTTCTTCTCCCAGTCCCCTCTTTGGGCGCACTTTTCAAAATTCAAAATTTGGCCTGTGATGTCATCATCTTCCTCCACTGGGTCTTCATTGCTCTCCTTCCAACCTCTGCAGCAACTGCTTCTTTTAGCTCCATGGATCTGCAAGCTTGTTGTATCCTTCCTCCCATCTTTTGTCTTCTTTCTCCTGGTCCATCTCTATCTGCACAGAAAATTTAACCTCTGCAGCAACTGCTTCTATTAGCTCCATGGATCTGCAAGCTTGTAGTATCCTTCTTCCCATCTTTTATGTCTTCTTTCTCCTGGTCCATCTCTATCTGCACGGAAAATTTAACCTCTTCCACCCAGATAGGAAGTGTGGTTGGTAGTGGGGTTCTCCCATCTAGGAGTACCTTTATACTTCCATCTTTCAATTGTTCTTTTTGAGCTGTGTTCTTATCCACCTCCACAGTGTGCCCAAGGCACTCTCCCAACAGCTTAAACACCTCTTCATGCCAGACATGTAGGGGCATATTTTTAATCTTGATCCAGCAGGGTCGTGGTGGGAATCCCATACACTCCACCCATCTCCCCAAAAAGTAGAAAGGGGAATCATCTCCTTTACAAGCTGTTTTCTCAATAACCTCTTCTGCTTCCTCCTCTGTCAGAAAAATTGCATCCAGATGATTTGATCATCCAACAGTCTGATTTTGTCCAGCATCTTTCCCCAGCAACTATCTAACCATTCTTCTGACTGTCTTTGCCCATTATTGCTGGTCTTAAAAAACCAACTAGACTGCAGAACAGTGATTTCTTTTGTTCTTTGACCACCCAAAGAGGCTACCCTCACTCCTTTTTCCTTGCCATCATCCACCATCCACCCTGCTGGTTTCATCTTCTGTGCTTCCCCTGCATTTTCCTTTCGAACAGTCGGTTCAGGGCCTAACAAAGCTTCCATGTAGCTTCTATTGTATCTTTCTTTATTCCACATGACCTTGTTTTCTGCTGCTTTTCTTTCCCCTGTAGAACAATGATGAGTCAAGTTCGCTAGTAGCTTTCTTCCTCTCCAAAATCTTCCTTCTACCATGTCCACTGCTCTTTCAGCCTCTTTTATCATATTGAATCTAATGAAAGCGAATCCACTACCCTTCCTGCTGCCCTTCTCGACCGGAATGAAGATGTCAATCATCTTTCCCGCCCTGAAACACATTGCTTCTAGTTCAGCCTTAGAGATTTGCTCCGGAAGGTTGGATACGAAAACTGTGAAGGACTTGTCTCTCAGCCTTTGTATTTGCGCAGGTAGGGGTGATCTGGTTTGCTGCATCTTGGAGTAGAACCTACCTTCTCCTCTTTTGCAGTACCAAAGAGTTTGCATCCTAACTTTGACGTTCGTTTGCTTGTATTCAACTATGATTGTCTATCAATCTGGTTAGATCCATAGTCCATGCATGATATTTTGCGAGCACTTAAACTGCTGTTGTTTCACAGATACAATGAGCAATTTATCAATTGGAAAGCTTCAACCCATCTTTTGTGGTGGCAATGTTAGAAAGGTGCACTTGAATCAATTACATGTACATCAGCGTCTACTCGTTTGGATGATTTGAGTTATCTGTAAGAGGTATCCGCTGTGCTCTTTGCCTTGACCAACTATACGTACACGGTGTTGCAGGTGATTGGATTTGCACTTCATTTAGTGCAGGCAACTGAGTTCTGAAATATGGTTTTTTAGATTTTTATACGCGACAAATCCAATAGTAGGCCTGACTTGCATCGAATAAAACCTTGACACTTAAAACAAAGCAAGAACGTATCTAAGTTGTTTCAATTTCACCGAACTATTCCAAACTCATTTCTCCACATCACAATCAAAAGGGAGAATAGGGTAATCCCAGAAAATCACAAACATGATAGAATCGGTTATTACCTAAGAAGAGACGTCAGCAGCAGTGAAAATAAGGCCTGCAGTGATGCTCTTACTGAGCACATGACGTGCTTTAAAATCTGATTAGGGCGATACTGCCCATAAAGTTATTTAGATTTTAATAGATGGGTGGCTCCATGGGGAGCCCACTAATTTCTCTAAGCCAAACGGCCAAAAATATATTTTTACATTTACTTTTAAGTTAAAAAAAATATGTTTAAGCCCTTCAGTTTTCATTTTTTCTATTTTAAAGAAAACTTACATGCCCGGACGAATCGAACAAATTGGACAAATTGACCAAAATCATAAAATTTAGACGGAATCAGGCGAATTAGAACGAATTCCGGGACATAATCATAGGGGTCCTGTTCGTTTTGGTAGAGCGAACGTGCTGAAATTATTCGGAAATTTCGGCTGAAACAAACCAAATTTCGTAACAATGGCGCGCACATGCGTACACACATATTGATCGAATCACATAATCATACTATGGTGATTTGCGATTTTTTTTTTTTTAAATTTAAAAGCGCTCAAAAAGATTACTTTTGTTTTATTTTGTTTGGGTAACATTGATATCTTTAACATATTGGATTGTTACTGAAATATCATTAATTTTATGTTGATGCATGTCAATGTCCTTTATATGATTTTATCAGTCTTTCTTGCCACTTTGTTGATACTACTATGGATGTAAGATGGATTGATTATGAATGGCTACTTATTCTTCTTATTTGCACATGTTCTTAATATTTATTTTACTTTTTTACAAAAAAATAAAAAAAACCTATTATTTGCTCAATGATTTACTAGCAAAACATGCCTGCGCTTATCGCGGGCAATCTAATTTACAATATTAAAAATGGTAAATAATTTAAAATAATTAATTTTTTATTTTGGACTATATTAAGATGCTAAAAACTGCAATAAAATTCAATCACTTATAATATTACCAAAAAAAATATTTAGCTGTTTAATTTCAAAATCAGAGCACTTTATATTGCTAGCATCCTAAAACTAACGATTGACTTCGAAGGTTAGTTGATGGCCATGGTAAAATTATTCTCATAAAAGTAAGGCTCAATAATAAAAATAAAAATTGAAACGAAAAGAAAACGAAAGAAGAAACCCACAAAACAGATTTATAAAAACCCATTTCCAGAAAAATTAAAGGAACCGTCATAACCTAAAAGACAACAAAATTCATAACTATAAAAAAGTAACAAAATATAAAGAAATGAAAATCCATAGAAAGTCTAATAATAAAATACATTTAGAAAAAAACAAAGGAACCTAACCGAACCTAATGCCCAAAAGCCAAACATCCAAGTCAAAAATAGAAATGAAAAAAAATATACAAATCCATTAAAACCCATAATCAAGAAAATTAAAAGAACATGTTGGAACTAAAAGAAATAATAATTAATTATAAAAGTAACTCACAATGTGAAGCAACAAAGTTCATTCAAAATATACAACATGGAAATGAAAATACAAGCACAAAATAGTTTGAAGATCCCTAGAAAAATCCCATAATATAAGCAATTTAAAACAAACAAACAATGGGTGCATATCAATCCTATTTTAAGTAGGAATGCAGATCAATCCTATTTTCAGCAGCAATTCTCAGTAGCACAATGGGTGCAGATCAATCCTATTTTCACAGACTACCCCAATGATCGAATTATGTTCAATTGGAAGGAGCTAGCTTTCTCGTAAACAGGGGTCGGGGCAATCCTACTATCCTCAGTGTTCTAGTTTCCATGTAGCTGAGTAGATTGTTATGTTTTGGGATTTAAAGATTGTACTTTTGCTTGTTTTTACCTATGTCCAGATCAGTATAATCCTTTTGTACCGATTTCTTTTCTACTTTTAATGAAAGTTACAATAAAAAAAAAAAACAAACAAAACCCATTAAGATTGAATATGCAAAAACAAAAAAACTGAAACATAAAAGAGAAAAAAAGAGCACAAATCCAATAAATCCATCACTAGAAAAACTAAATGAACCACATGAAATTGAGATTTTTTATAAAAAGTCAACATAAAAAAATTAACATAAAAGAGAAAAAAGAGAAAAGTTGAAACATTAACAAATAAATTTCTCCTGTTAGTATGTGCTCCTACGTCCGTTAATGGCGCCGGAGAAAGAACTAGAGAAGGATTTCCTTCTCCTGTAACTGGACTATGTACCGATGATATCCCTTTCTTAGATACTGCTTTGGATGTAGGTGCATTGGATACACCTAGCGGTGATATTGGAGGAGCAAGTGAAAAAGGGCTTCCTGCATCCGGCAATAGACTTGATGTTGAAGCTAATCCATCAACTTCTGACTTGGATGTGGATGAAATCCACAAGGTTAAAGAAGTGGAACACCCACTCATTCTAAGTGGAAACAAAGAGATCCCTTTTACCTATTTGGCTTGTTTGTTGGCAAAATGGACTCCAAGTAAGGACCCAGTACCAGTTGTTAATGTCAAAACAAAGGTATTATGCTGATGTTTTTTGTGTTGTATGATCGCGTGGTCTAAAAGAAATTCCCTGATTTTGCTTATCTTTTGTTTGAATTGAAAAAAAAAAAAGAAAAAAAAAAACACACACAAAGTTTGCTGTCATACATCCTTATTTTACAATGATCCTGATACTGCCGATTATTTTATCTGTATTGAGCTAACTGACATAATTAGTCATGTTAAAAAATAATCATTTCAAGCCAAGGAAGTTCATATATTTAATCAAATTCTGTTTTTTTTTGCAGGTTAAGCAATTCCAATTCAAGCAACAAAGTACGTATGAGTTTAGATACAAAATTGTGAATTTTGGCGAGCATTCACCTGAGGATGTTACTGCTGCTCTTTTTTCATCAGACAAGAGAATTATGACCAACAGGAAGGAGATCATGAAGCGATATCAGCTGTTTTTGACAAATTTTGAGGTAGTCTTACTCTCCCATTTGAAAGAATTGTTCTCTGTGATATTATTATTTCTGCAGAATTAATTTCCAGCTGTGTACCCTTAATATGTACATTCTTGGAACTTAAGTGCCTTTATTTTCTAAAATATGAAAGCGCAAAATTAATGTTAACTGAAAACCATGGTCTGCAATGAGTAAAGTTGCGATATTCTTGAATATATGAATCTTGAAAATACAAACATTTTCATGAGCATAGACTTTAAGTCACAAGTCGCTACACAATGGACATTTTAAAATGAAATGGTGTCATGTCATGAATATTTGGTAGTTGGTATAGTTGAGACCATCCTTGCAGTTAGTACTGGTGTTATGATTTTTCGGTGGTTGTTTTCCTTCTGCCCTTATGATTCTGTGCTTTTTGAGGATATCCCAAGCTACTAACTGTCATAGTTGCTAGCCAGTAATCCCAAAACCAATTGGTGATAGGAAACTACACAAACAACTACTTAACACCCCCCCTCGGGCGGGACACCGCCCGGATCCGAAGCACACGCCCGCACAAGACTATAACGCGGCATGGGGCCTTTTTGCCCTGCGCATTTTGCGCCCGCACAAACACACAATGAGGCATGGGGCATTTCTGCCCTGCGTGGTTTCGAACTCGAGACCTCAGGCTCTGATACCATGTCATAGTTGCTAGCCAGTAATCCCAAAGCCAATTGGTGATAGGAAACTACACAAACAACTACTTAACACTAACCTTCGTTAGAAACTGCAGAACAATCAATTGGAGTTTGCGGACTTGCAGCCCTTCTACTATTTCGACTTGATTAATCCTATTGTTACCTTACAATAGAAAAAAAAGGTTCCTTCGTGCATGGCATTTGCAGAACTAAGAATGGTGGGATGCAAGTTTGTTCTTCTGAGGTGGTAGGGAGGATGGTTTGATTAAAATTGAAAATCAATTAGTGCCCTAGTGTGGTAGATTCTGTTGTCAAGAGCATTTATAGACAAAGTGGACTACTTACATAGGATATCATAAACAGTGCTAGTGCGGGGTGGGCATAGTGGAGACAAGTTGGTATAATGTTGTGTGATCATTTATTACCATTGTGGTTAAAGGGACATTTAATTAAGACAATAGACGGACCTGCACTGTTGTATGAAGCTGAATGTTGGGCAATAGAGAAATGTTAAGATGACAGTATTTGCGTTGGAAATGTATATCCTAAGATGGAGGTGTTACAAAGGGTGAATATAAAATTAGGAAGGGGTAAACGAGGCAACTTTTGGGCAACTCCAATAGAATATAAAATCAACTATTTTTTATTATCTTGGTTGCTCGCCACCTTGAATCAAGATTTTATATCCCCTACATATTTGGTGAATATTGCAACAGGCCATCTTGTGCAAAATTGGGCTTGGCTGGTAATGTATATAGGTGGGGTTATTATGAAATGACAATGAGGTTATGGTAACATTCTTAGGAACGAAAGAACTAAATCAAGTAGAGGTGTGGGCAACTTATAAATTGCAAAGGCTTTATGTATTTTTCATGAAAGGTAAAATTCATTAAGAAAAGGCTAGCAGAGGCTTGCCTTCATTATTGAAGGAGGCGCAAAATATGCAGCATGATGGGATCAAATAAAGGTGGAGTCACGGGGATTGTAAAGTTGGCACAAGAGACTTTAGATGTGCATATGATAATGAGAATTTCTTACTGTCACATTTTCAAAAGCTCAAATGAAGTAGTAGAGGATTTCTAAAAGATATGTTTTTTGTTGTTAGAACATTTTTCGGTTTTTCCTATTTAATTGTTGGCACATACCCTTCTTTGTATCATTTTTTAATAGATGGAATTGCTGTTATCGATTATAGTATAAGTGTGGACTTCAATGAAATCTATTCCTGCTTAATGCAAAGTGGGGCCTGATATACAGTTTGGAAATGAGATTCCAAAATGAAAATAGTAAACAATAGAACGAAAGAAAATATAACGAAATATGTTTTTAAAATCCATACTCATATATTTATTTATAAAAAAAAACAAAAGTAAGTAAGTGTTCATTCACTTCTCAACTTTGCTTTCATAAAAAATGTTGAATATATACTGTTCGTGGTTGTATGTTGGCCTAACTTTGAGTGTGTGAACAATATAAGTGTAATATGTTAATTCAGTGTGGAAGAGTAGAACATTCACTGTTGAATCTGAACCATTTATCAAGCTTGTTTTAGAATGTTGGGATCCAAAGCTCATCTGGCTCCTCCAATTAAATGAGTCCCCTTCGCATGGAATTTAGTGAAATCATGTATAATAAAATATATACCAGTGTTTTCTTTTCTTTGATAATATTTTGTTTTTCAAGTTTTATTCTAGTTTTTGGCATTTTTAGATACATGCTTCAATGTAAACATATTTGGTGCATTCCACATGCTGGAAACTACTAATGAAGCATTTCTCATCATTACTTTATCTGCACATTTTTTATCTGTGCAGTTTTGTGACTTTATTTTAGCATTTTTTTAATCTGCTCATTTTTGTGACTTTATATGAACATTTTTTTATCAGAGCATTTTTGTGAATTTATTTCAGCACTCATTTTAAATTTTTAGTTTATTTTGATTGGCAAGTATTTGTAACTAAAAAAGAGAAATCTTAGAGAATGATCAATGTTGTCTTATAGTTAGAAAGAGTCTAGTCACTAAGTAAAGAAAGCTTGTCGTGGAGGCAGATTCTATATATTTACCCCAAATCAGTCATCAAGGCAAGGAATGAATCAATGAAATGAAATTGAGTTTTATTATCTATCTTGTGTGGTATATGGGTTGATCATTTGTTAAGTTAAACCAGGGAAGTGGATGCTTGCGTGGGATTTCCTTTGGGTCTATCTCAATTCTCTTCCAGCTGTTTGAGAAACCTATTAAGTATACTTTTTTATTTTCTATTTGAGGATTAAAAAAAAAAAAAAACACTCTTTAGATGTACCCTAGACCAAAAAGGTCATTTTCGTTTCCTTCACAACCAACCGTTCTTCTCGCCCAAAAACTCTTTATGAGATCTCAAGGTTGGATCTATTTCTTTTGAAAGTGAGCGATTTCGATGTTGTCTTTGGGAGTATTTAGGGCATGTTTGAATGCAAGACGACTATTCAAACTCTAAAGTTTTAGATCTTGTTGATTGAGGCATTATTTTTTTTTGTGCGTGTGCGTGTGTTGGGGGATTAATGCAATTTGATTACTCAACTTGGGTGTAATGTATAAAATCTAGGGTGTTTGTGGATGAGAAGAAAAGGTGGAGAAAACTGCCCACACTTGATATTTGTACTATCGACAGTTTTCTCTGTGTTTCTCTACCTCGTTTCCTTCACAAGTAAATGGTCTGTTGGGTTTAGTTTAAAGATAAATCATTTATGTTATATTGGTCGGTTGCATTTTTATTTTGAGCTCCAAGTGAAGAGCCGCGATGTAGTAATAAACTGGTGAGACCAGGTTGATTCATAGGTAGCTATTGAGATAAGGCTTTCCAACTTGTACTTGCTCTAAATAAAATCTAAAACTAGCCTAATTAAAAACTAATTAACAGCCATTCCTACTTTAATTAAAAGATTTAATTACAATCCAATGAAATACAAAATTTCCTAAGACTAGATTCCTATATCTAAAAAGATCAAGTTACTGCAAAATAAAATACACATTAGAACATCCAATTAGAAAATATTCTAAAAATATCACTTACTAATATTAAATCTAACAAATGAAATTGGAAACTAAAACAAGTTATGAAAAAAAAAATGTATAAAATCAATTCAATCTAAATTGAAAACAAACCATCCATCTAAAATCAAACTCCCTAAGATTAGACCATTTACCTAAAAAAAGTTCCTACACTAGATTAGAAACCAATTAACTTTTTGAAGCTAAACACTAGATTAAACTAAGAATCTAAATGATACACTTTCGAAATGAATGCAAATCTGAAAATTAATTTTCCTAAATTAAATAAAATACAAGAATGATGAGGATGCACTCTTCTAAAATAATGGCACACAATGCATGGACATGCATGTAATATGATGAACTAGTGCAAAGTTTTTTATTTAATTTTTTTATTTTCTAATACTTGACACCTATCACCAATACATAGCTAGATCAAAACCTATCTAAACCACAATTATTGCTGAATCTTTAATACCCTAAGGTGCATAAAATTCCAAAAGAGAACAAGTGAATAAAAGTATTAAATCTGAAATACTATGAAATACAAGAATTGTGCGAACGGTTCCAGAAATCAGTCTTGAAGCCATCGTTCCCTGTGTAATAAATCAAGTCTAGAAATCGGTTCAATCAATCCTTTAATTCATCACTCAATTCCCAACATGGTTTGGCCATGATGAAACTTGTTACAATCAGATTTGTATCCTATTTCAGATGTAAATCAGCACAGATCATTATGTCTTTCCAATTCTAAATCGCAAATTTCACATCAGCTATGTAAAGAAAACACACCCCCACTGTATGTAAGGTTCTGCCAAAACGAGCCCAATGTGCACTATATTTTTTTCCTTTTCAATCTGTTTTTCTTCATTAATCTTGAATTGAACCAAAATGGTTTGCAACTCAGATTTTTCTGATTTTTAAATTGCACTTTAACCTAAAGAGAATTTGCATACAGCTGAGAACAAAATTTTTATTATCTTTTAAACAGTTTCAAATTTCAATTTGATAATGGGCTATTTTTCCAACCAAACACATTCAGCACATGTGCCCTTCAAATCTGATTTCGGAACTTAACATAAATTATACCACGACACATGTTTTGAAATATGCGTGAAAACTAATGCACTTTCAGCAGTAACATAATTCTAACATATTGATGTAAAGATAGAAAATAAAGTGCAGAAACTTAAAAAAAAATGCAGAAAATAAAGATGGTGTGCATAAATCAAAGGTGATAAAAAAAAATATAAAGGTAGTGAGTTGCTCTTTAAATCTCATTCTCAATCTTGGGCCCAAAAAAATTAGAAGTGCAAACCTAGTGTCCCATTCTTCAACTTGGGTTGTCAATCCAAGTTGAGAATGATAAATCCTCACTTTTTAATAAATAAATTTCAAACTTGGATTTTTTAATCTTTTCTCAGTCAACTCTCTTCAACTTCACCTTGTATTGCCTCCAAAAATACCATGTATCCATAGAAAACAAGGTCTATTGCGAGGATGCTA
This sequence comes from Litsea cubeba, assembly GCA_012931725.1. Lineage (NCBI taxonomy): Eukaryota > Viridiplantae > Streptophyta > Magnoliopsida > Laurales > Lauraceae > Litsea > Litsea cubeba. The sequence goes on from CM022949.1 coordinate 58,449,826, forward strand.
AGGTGAGTTGTTAGCAATTATTCCAAGCCAATTAAAAATATTTAACCAAAAGTAAGAACTAACCCTATTGCATGGATCACAAATCTAATATTCAGAGATACAAAAATCAAAAACACAAATTTAAAGAGACAACTTTTTTTTACTAGCATGAAAATTCTTTACAAGAAATATAACATTGAAAAACAAGAATACATACTAGGATGTTGAGAATCCCTCTTTCTAGTTGAAACCACAAGGTTGCTGGTATGGCCTTTGGAAAGAATCCCCTTGGTGAGTTAAGATGGAAGGGCAAGAAAGGGAGAGATGGTATGCAATTCTCTAGAGTGAGAGGTGAGCAATTCTCAAGCATGCCTTGGATCTCCCAAAGGGCTTTTTATATAGGAGTGGAAGCTCTTTTCTTTCCTTCTTTGTTCTTCAATTTGTGGAGTGGTGGGATCTCCAAAATCTCCATGTACGTAGGTCATTCTTGCTGGTTGGGTTGCGTGCCCAGCTGGTCTCATTCATCTTCCGTTTTCTCTCTTTGAAAACGTCTTCTTTCGTTTCTTTTGGATTTTCTTGATAGACAAGTTAGAGAAACAAAATCTTCACTTGATTGAGATGGGGCCCACATAATGTGGCTGGGTGTGCTATAAAAAAGATATGACGTTCTTGGACTTCTCATTTTGCCTTCATGCCATGCTTTCTTTCTTTTTTTTTTTCTTTTAAGAAATCCTCCTTTGAGAAAAACTTGCATTGAGGTGGCACAAATTTGAATGGAGATATGGACGTCCATGCACAAGCCAAGCCTTCCATGTATATCTATGTTTTTTTTTAAATATTTGCTCACAAACAAAAGATCTTTTCTTGTAGCCTTCTTTTCTTGCATTCCTTGGTATTTCTTCAAAATAACTTCAAAGATTATCTTGCAATTTTGTGCAAAGAAAGTGGACCCCCTCTTAGATGTCCAATTTTTCCAATTTTACAAGCCATTTTTTTCCAATTTTTTTTTCTTTCCTTCTCATTTTCTTTTCTTAGCCTCAGTCCTATGTTATGGGACCCAATTCATCTTTTCCTCCAAGCAAAAAGGTGAATTTCATGTGAAAAGACAAATTTACCCTCAATTAACAAATGCATGACTGCAGGCCCATCTCTCATGAAATAATGACATGAATGCACATAATTTTGCATGATTTAATAAAAAAAACTAATGATGATTAATTCATTTCATGAGAAAAACACATTTGGAAAATCTTTCAAAAAAATAAAATTAAAAAATGGCAGGTTTCATGATTTGATGCAAAAATGATGGTTTTTGAGCAAATTATGCATGAATGCGCTACAGTGGATAAAAATGCATAAAATCATGATATGACACTAAATGAGGCTCTCTTGGCTTGATAAGTCTTTAAACTTACCAAAAATAGCCATGAAAATGTGCATTTTTAAGGACTTGTCACATTTCAAGGTAGAAATTTGTGTATAAGGAAAAAAAGATAGTTGGAATCAGATGAACTTTGCGGATCCATCAACTGCCCCTTTTGCCTACCTCTGGAGGCGACTGCGTGAAGCTTTTTTATGTTTTAGAGGACACGGGCAGTGATCTGTGTATGCTAAGCTACTCTCCTTCACCTGGATTCCATGTAAATTTGGTGAAATGGAATCACATAAGTGGCTGTGGTTTTGATGATTTTGTGGTTTGAACTAGTTTTGAATTTATGAATTCGTTATTGTTTATTTCTTTATATGACCTGATAAGACTGATAAACTCGAACATATGCTTACTAAACATGATATTTTGGGGCTGATGGGTTTGCATTGGTTTCCCTTTGTTCTTGTGAATTGTTCTTCCCATGAATTTTCTTGATTCCAATAATACAAAACTTACACATTATGTGCTGTTAGTGTGAAATATGAAGTTGAAATGTGGATGTTTTTTCTATTGGATTTCATTTTCAACTTGATTAAGAGTGGATGCCTTCCATTATTGTCTCTAAGTTTTTTTTTGGATACTTTTTATTTATTTATTTATTTTATTTTAAAGGTAAGTACTCACACACTCACCCAAGATTCTCACGAACAGCGCTACAGCCAGGGATTGATTCCTGGTTGTTTATGTGAAAGGGATAAATCTGATGGTAAAAGATAAATTAAGTTTTCTCCCATGACCTATCATTAAATGTCACATACTTTAAAAGAAAAAAAATTGTCAACATCTTTCCATTGCAAGTGGTAAACTCAATTGTTGGACACCATAGTTTTCTGAAAATGGAATGCTATCCATACACAGTTTTGAACACTTGATCATGCACTCAATAGTAACAAATGTTTCAGTTTGGAGCCAAATATCAAATGAAGCTTTGAATGCCTTTGCTATTTGATTTTTATTGAGCTTGGCTCAGACTGGAGATGTCTTTGACATAAATTTACTTAATACATTCTGATGTTGGTTTCACTTAAATTTACTAAATGCATTTTTTTACTAAAATCTGATAGTAACAAGTGTAGGAATGCGTTCCCATGTCTGTCTTGTTTTTTTTAATGAAAGTAACCATTCAAGAAAAAAAAAATACACAAGTGTAGGAATGCCTGCTTAAGTACCAAATTCAAAGGACTTTGATACTTGGATTGGAAAGGGTGATGTACATTAGGAGCACATTTGTATCTGTTTTCCTCTTTCCTCTGCCCCTGTTAGTGTGTTAAGTGAGGGCACTTAATGTAATACATATGGACTATTGATAGTAGCACTTAAACAACAAGTGTCTTTTTTTTTCTTTATTTATTTATTTATTTTTTGCTCTAAAATTCTCTCTGATAGGAGTAGAACTAATGAAGAACATGCATTTCACAGCTTTGGGGTTAGGAACAGAACTTGGGATCATCATAGCCTGCATAGGTGGAAAACATACAGGGTTAGGATCATCATATCTTCTTTTTAACGGGTAGCTTAACTTGAACCTGTGGCCTAGTGGTTGGGCATTTTCCAATGGTGCTGCAGGCTCCTTTTTTTTTCGCTCGTCTTTGCTTACCGCTGTTTATGTGTTTTTGCTTTTTAGGAGACACTAGATCCTAGTAGTATGCTGCCGGGCTGTTCTATAGAGTAACTGCTACATCAGTTCTCCTGACCGGCATTTTGGTGTTTAACAGTTTCTATTTTCTTAATTTCTTTCGTTGTTGCTTTTGACATCTTTATGCTCATTCACATCTATAAATATTTCTAACATGGTTCTTTTAAAAATCATTTGTTATTTTGGTTTAGATGCTTTATGTATTATTGCTAAAGTTCATCTTATATTGGTCGAACATTATAGTTTGGGCATCTTTTTTAAATTAAAAATTGTTTTTTTTTTCTTGGCTTTATTTCAGGCTTCTATTATACTTATATTCCCATTTCTATCCCTGTTTTCAGTTTTCTTGATTTGTGAGCACAATATCTTTTGTTTCTTTTCTTATTTTAGGTACCTAACAAAGCGAAAGATACTTAATGGAATATCTTTTGTTATATCAGCGGGAAATAGTGTTGCTATTGTTGGTACAAGTGGCAGCGGTAAGGCTTCAATGATTTTAATGTATATTCTAGCTAAATATTACATAAAGAAACTACCTTGAACTCTGTGATTCTTTGTTTCTTTTGTTTCCTTTGTAACTTACTTGACGGATGAGTGAATGACAAACTAGATGTTGGAGGGAACTCTACAATAGGTGTCTCCTCATGCCATCTGTCTACAGAGGATATTCTTCTTCATTTGTTCGCTTTAAAACATTCTAAAATAAAAGACATATAGTTCACATTGATTTTAAATGATTGATACATAGTAGGACACGTTGGTGAAATAATGTCTTCATTTGGAGAAAACTTTTGTCATCCTACCTAGTTTGTTTTTACTTGACTGATCCAAGCACTTTTTTACTGTCACGTCTCATTTAACGACTGCCTATGCATGCTCCCAAATGTCTGCCCGACGCTTGGTGGTTTATTGTTTGATTGGGCTTCATTTTGATGTTCTCCCTCACGGTACTGACATTCTAGTATCAAATGTGCTCCTATTGTACTTCATGTCTTTGAATATCCAAGACCCTTTGATTTATGGACTACTCTTTGGTCTCTGGCCGTTTCACTTGTATCATGCCTTTTCTTGTATGGTCTATTAAGTTAATTTCTTGAATGACAGTTCTATAAGTTTATTGGGAGTTATGCTTGCTATAGGGTCTTGTGTGAACATTATTTTGTGACGGACCATTGTTTCTCATCATGTTGCATCGTTTTCATTTTTCAAGTTATTATTTATATTTTCTATGTTTTTATTATGCAAAAACCAAAAACTAACTGAATACATAAGGTATCATAACAAATGTAATGAGGTTGAATGACCAACCAGCCCTTCATTTCCCGGTTACTTAGAGGACCTAACCTGAAATCTCTCAAGTATGAATCTTCTTTTTAGAGACCAAATCGATAGTACTTTTGTAATTTTTTCCTTTTGATGTTGAGCTTTTACGCCCTTTGATGTACATCATCCATCTACTTAATGCAAATATCACCATTTAAAAAAAAAACCGCAATTCAAGTTGAATTATTTAATTTAATCGGGTAATTGCACAGTTTGGACAGCTATGGGCATGGCAAATAGCCAGCAAAGCTTTGTAATAATGGGCATACAACTAAATTCTTTCTGGGATCCGGGTGGATTCCAAGTTGTGTTACCAGTAGGGTAATTTCTTTTTCTCTTTGTTTCTTTTTATTCCTCATGTTTTATATTCTTTTGCATTGCATGCATAACATGAGGATGATGTGCGTCATAGGTTGGGGGGTGGGGACAAGCACACTTGTCTATTTTAGACAAAATTTTCACACACCTTTTGCTTTATTTTCTATATGTAGGAAGTTTTTCAAATTTCTTTTATGAATTTTTGCTATTAATCTTTGGCGTTTTTGATTTTTTTGAAGAGAAAGAAAGTTCTTGAAAGAATTTTCAATAAACGGAAGATACCTTGAATTTTAGAATTCTCAAAATTTAGACAAAAGAGAGTTTTTGTTTGAAGAAATCATTTTGAAAAAGTGCTAAATTTTGATCCTTTAACATTACATAGTTCGTATGCATTTTCAAAACCTTTAAATGTGAAATTATGATTTCCATTCTTTTTACGACTTGATTAAATATATGAAGGAAAACCAAACCTTAGTTTTATAGGTTTCTTGGTTCATTTGGGTGGATTTTTCCACAAATTAGTGAATTTAGTCGGGTACATGAAAAGAGCTGCCTATTGTTGGGGACCGCTGAAAAGGAAAAAAAATCAAAAGAAAGTTGAAAAGGAAAATAAATCACGGCCTTTTGAAAAACAATAGTGCGAAAGCCATCATGGTTGCCTTGATTCGGGTACATGAAAAGGGCTGCCTATTGTTGGGGACCGTTGAAAAGGAAAAAAAATCATGATCTTTTGAAAAACAATAGTGCGAAAGCCATCATGGTTGCCTTGATTTGTGTACATGAAAAGGGCTGCCTATTGTTGGGGACCGTTGAAAAGGAAAAAAAATCACGGCCTTTTGAAAAACAGTAGTGCGAAAGCCATCATGGTTGCCTTAATTAGGGTACACCCTTAATTCGGGTACATGAAAAGGGCTGCCTACTGTTGGGGACCGTTGAAAAGGAAAAAAAATCACAGCCTTTTGAAAAACAATAGTGCGAAAGCCATCATGGTTGCCTTAATTAGGGTGCACCCTTAATTCGGGTACATGAAAAGGGCTGCCTACTGTTGGGGACCGTTGAAAAGGAAGAAAAATTAGAATCGCTGAAATTTCACGGCCTTTTGAAAAATAATAGTGCGAAAGCCATCATGGTTGCCTTGAGAAAAAACCTTTTTTTATTGTAAGTTTATGTGGACCAGATTATTGATTAAGTTGTTTTAACGGGGGTTCTAGCGGAGCATTTAACACATTTTTTTTATGTATGCATACTTTCTCATCGTGCACGATCATATTTAGCATGATTTTGAAATTTTATTTCCAAAGATGGGATTGGTGAACCGTATTTCAAATTTGTCTTTACTTTAACTACTCTGAGAATCGAGAGTATCCAATGTTTATAAATTTTCTTTTGGATAGTTTCTTTTGATTTCTTTAGTTTTTAAATTTTTTTTTTTGAGTTTTGTTGGTATATTCGCAACAAAACCTCACGAGGCACAATTTGTCCACTAGGGTAACCTATGGGTAGGGCTTACTACATACGCTAAATGCAGTCGAGAGTGCCAGCGAAAGTGGCTTTTGTTTTCTGCATTAGTTTTTTGTATTTTTAGGTTCGATTAGGTTAGGTTAGTTAACTTCACCTTTTCACATCTTTTGCTAGGGACTAGTAAAATGTTATTTGGAGGGTGTGATGAATCCATGAAATTGCATCATATTGTCATTATTTCATGTAGATTTATGGACTTATTTAGGATAACTTGCATTGATCTCTAGGAAGCACGGACACTTCTCCGGGGCCAGACACGGACACGCTCCGACACGTGTCGGACACACCGTGATTATTTTTTTATTTTTAATATTTCGGACAAGCTGGGGACACGTTCCGGACACGCCGGGACACATTCCAGACACTTTTAATTGGGAAAAAAAAATAATAAAATTAGAGTAAAAAATGAAAATAAAAGGGGGCTGTTTGTAAAAGGTCATAACTTAAAAGCAAAGGGGCCATCCTTCCGCTGCCCTAATAACATTCATCCGTCCAGCGAAAGAAAAAAAGAGAAAAAATTTGATATTTTGTTAGTTGGTACAGTGGTACTTGAATTTTTATTTATTTGATTGCTAAATTGATTACAAAGTTAAAATGATAGTATCTTTTAGTATATGATTAGATATATTATTATTATTGTTATTATTAATTATTAACGTGTCCTGAACGTGTCCATGTCCTACTTTTTTGAGAAATGCCGTGCTGGCCTGTCCGTGTCGTGTCGTGTCCGTGTCCGTGCTTCTTAGATTGATCTCATTGAAGTTTATATATTCATGCACTTGAGCATTCAATGTTGGAATTCAAGTCATAATTGGTCAAAATTCATTAAATTGCATGATTTTCATGAAATTATTCGTTTGCATTATCCTATTATCGCATTAATTTTCTCAAAACTCACAATCATACTCGTGTTTTTTTTTGCATCATTACATTCTACTCGAAAAATTGATGAACGCAGTGTAATCATATGAATTGTAAAGTGCAGTGATGCAAATCTTCTAATGTGAATCATCCAATGGAGAGCATCTTTGAGGATGCTCTTCCAAATCTTGTAAAGTGCGTAATGCAAATCTTCTAATGTGAATCATCCAATGGAGAGCCTCAAAGATGCTCTTCCAAATCTTTGCCTCAAATTGCCATTGTTTTCTCACTTTATTTTAGTAATTGATTGGCCATTGATAGGCCATGATAGATGGTGCCCTTTGTAAGACTCACCTTTAATTCTTCAACTCATATGGCCATTCTTTGAATTGTGTATTATGTGAGTGCGAGGTTGAGGATCCTGACACATATATGGATTATTGAGCGTGGGGCATAGAGCATGGCTTTGGTCGTATATGTAGAAGATAATGGACTTATTATGCTAACAGGCCCTAGGCCCAGCCCAATCAGTTTTTAACCCATGTAAAATATCCCACGTGTGGGTCTAGGATAAGCCTTATACAGGCTGTTTCATTGATTTTCTTCTATGTATAGAGATAGGATATTCTTTAGATATTCTTTATTCTTCAATTCTTGATTGTAATTAGATTATAATTACTGCTGATTACTAGCATGTAATTAGGGTAAATTGATTATAAAATGGTTGGTCGATCCTCCTTTGAGAGATAGACTTTTCCTCCAAACTTCTCTCTCATTTTGCTCTTTACATCTTTACATGGTATCAGAGCTATAATTGCATTCTCTCTTTGATTCAGTCATTCTCCTTGACTTGGATCTTCTTCCTGGAGTGTCTGATCATCCCTGATGGTGTCTGATCATCCCTGATCAAGACGTGGCCCACTTCGGATCGTCTTCAACATCTCTCACGATCACCTCCATCTTGGTCGACCAGCATCACTGGTATTTATGAGCATTTTTCTGGATTTTTTCTCCCATCAGAGGTGAGGTTTCCAGCAACATTTGTGATATTTTCATTTCTTGCCTCTGTTTTCATCAAAACCGTCCAAATCTGTGGATTTTGATCCGATTTGAGTGAAACTTTGGCCTGGAGTTGCGAAAATAGCTTGCCCTTCCATCCCCAAACCTCTGATCTGCTCACAGATCCTCCAATAGGATCTCTGTGCAATATCGACACACCGACGAACTGGACGAATCGTGCGGTTTTCTCATCACGGCATCACTGCTTCATTGCTGCCCACATATGCTGATCCAGACATCACCAACAGTTCACTCCATGTTGGTCGACTCACTTTTCTGGGAATTAAAGTGATTTTTCAGGAATTTTCCATCACCTTTGAGGTAGTTTCCAACCTCTTCTTCATCTGACGGTTTTTTCTCAGACAGATTTCATCATCACCGTCCAGATTTGTGGATCTTTTTCCAAATCTCATCAGATTTGGACCTAAAGAAAGTACATTTGATCCAGTTTACAGCGATCAAACCTGATCTGTGATTTGATCCCTTTGTGGGCCCCTCGTGCTCATCCAGACACAAATCTGAAGGTCGTCTGGGTTGTCTCTGTGAAGATCTGATTCATATCAGATTGCTCAGATTGCTACTGTTGCTTTTCTGCAATACTGCTGCTGCTGTTGATTTATTATACTGCTCTTGGGAGAATCACAGATCAAGGGTCTGTACTCTTGACATTAACCAGATCGGTGATCTGTGGTTATTGGAAACAGAAAGTCTTCTGTTATGATATGATCAGTAGTGATCCACTATTATTGACGTGCTATCTAAGCTCTGGGGGTTATTTGGAAGCCTGATCTTGCATATGTGTCTGCAATAGTTGATTTTCTTTACTGCTGTGTTACTTGCATCTTTGCTGGTTCTTCTTCTTCTTCTTCCTGCTGAATTATTATCAATGGAAAAATATGATATTATTCCCGTTAAATTTAATGGGAATAATTATATGGCCTGGTCCTTTCATCTAAAGAATTTTGTAGCAGGCCAAGATCTGTTTGGTTATCTCGATGGATCGATAACTAAACCTACTGCCAGCACTACTGACACAAAAGCATTACCCACCTGGTCAAAAGAAAATGCTAAGGTCATCACTTGGATTCTTAACTCCATTGACCCTTCTCTTGCAATTGCTCTTCAAGCATATACTGCCGCATCTGATATGTGGAGTCATCTTAAGAATATTTATCATCAAACAAATAAAGCTCGTAAATTTCAACTAGATAATAAAATTGCAAAATTCAGTCAAGGTGATAAATCTGTGCAAGCGTACTTCAATGGATTTCTCACCTTATGGACTGAGAGGGATGCTATGATTGTTCAAACTGTTTCTGCTGGGTTTCTGTCTGAGGCTCTTAAATTACAAGAGGAAACCCACATTAGCCAGTTCCTTATGAATCTCAGACCTGAATTCGAATCTGTTCGGTCGGCTCTCATGAATCGAGAAGTAACAGCAAACTTGGACACATGCTTCCAAGAAGTCCTTCGCGAAGAACTTCGCCTAAACTCTCAGCGTACCATTCTTGAAGAACCACAGGCATCCCTAGCTTCTCTTCAGACTGAGTCTGCCCTTCTGGCAACCCCCAATCAGAAGCCTACACAATGCTATGAGTGTAAAGGCTTCGGTCATCTGGCCAAGAATTGTCGAAAGAAATTGGTGTGCAAATATTGCAAACGCTCTGGTCATCTTATTGATGATTGTCGCAGCTTACAGCGAAAGAATGGACCACAACAGAAGCAAAATCCTTCCACCAGGTCACGACCAGCTGCATTCCAAGTTCAAGCATCTCTGCCTGACACAGGGAGCGCTTCTTCCGGGGCTGTATCCATGACTCCAGCCCAGATTCAAGAACTAATTCAGAACACGGTGACTTCCGCATATGCATCCATGGGTTTTAATGGTGGTCGGTATCAAACTCAGTCTCCTCTAGCATTTCCTGCTTTTCATTCTTCAATCTCTAGGTCTTCCTCCATTACACCATCTACCTGGTTTCTAGATTTAGGAGCATCAAACCACATGACTTCTGTGGAACATAGCTTTACAGCCTCTCAACCTTACCTTGGCAAAGACAAAATAACTACTGCTAATGGAGACCAATTACTCATTTTTGGAATTGGTACCATTACTTTATCTAGTGTCTCTGGCCAGTCCCTCCATCTCTCCAATGTTTATTTTGTTCCAAAATTATCAGCCAATTTACTTTCCGTCGGACAACTTATTGATGATGGGTACCATATTAACTTTTCTTCCACTGGTTGTGTCATATAGGAGCGGCAAACTGGGAGAGTGATCGTGACGGGGAGTAAACATGGTCGACTTTTTCTGCTGGACATTGGACATCATTCCCTATTTTCTTCTTCTTCTCCTAATTTCAATAAATTGTGGACTATCTGGCATAGTCGTCTTGGTCATGTAAACAATGCTTATTTATTTTCCTTGTTAAAATTGGTTGTTAGAACCCACTATTGATAATAAAATGATGTCCTCTTTCCTTCAATCAAAATGTGCAACGTGTTGTTTGAGTAAGAGTCATATTTTGCCATTTCCCATTCATCGTTCTCGTGCTTTAACATCTTTTGATATCATTCACACTGATGTTTGGGGAATTGCACCCACACTAAGTCGGACAGGGTTTAAGTATTATGTGACCTTCATTGATGATCATTCTCGATTCACTTGGATTTATTTCATGCGCTTCAAATCTAAAGTCTTTTCTCTTTTCCAAAAGTTTTATAATATGGTTCACACACAATTTCAAAAGGATATAAAAATTCTTAGGTCTGACTCCGGCGGAGAATACATGTCCCATGAATTTTCTGCTTTTCTTTCTGATAAAGGCATTCTTCACCAAAAATCCTGCCCACATACTCCTCAGCAAAATGGTGTTGCAGAGAGGAAAAACAGGCATATTCTTGAAACTGTTCGAACTCTCCTACTTGAATCCTTAGTTCCTCCCAAATTTTGGTGTGATGCTGCACAGACTGCTGTATATCTCCTCAATCGTCATCCTAGCTCCGTTCTAGGAAAGACTACTCCATATGAAGCTCTCTTTGGTCATACTCCTTCATATTCTCACTTGCGTGTTTTTGGTTGTTTATGCTTTGTCCATCTTCCACCTACAGAGCGCACTAAGTTGTCCCCTCAGGCTGCCAAATGTCTCTTCGTAGGTTACAGTACTGAACACAAGGGATTTCTGTGTTATGACCAATCTGAGAATCGCATGCGGAATTCTCGTAATGTGATCTTCTTGGAACACATTCCTTTCTTTTCTTTGCGTTTGGATACTCATCCGGTTGCTGTATCTTATCTGCCTCAATTTCCTGCAACTACTTCTCCACCTCCACCTATTACCAATGTCTATGTCCGGCGGAACGAGGTTCCTCCTGTGGGGACTCATTCTTCTGATCTTCTCCCAGTGCCACCTACTGCATCTTCAGGTATTAATGCTTCTTCTACTGCTAGTGTCATACCCCTGAGACGCTCTAGTCGTCCTTCTGTTACTCCTGACAGATATGGCTTTCCTGCTCTTTTCACTTCTTTGGATAGTGCTCCTATACCTACATCTTATTCACAGGCTTCGAAGATTGCATACTGGCAGGATGCTATGACCGAGGAGTTGCTTGCTCTTGAAGCAAACAAAACATGGGAATTGGTACCGGCCCCTGTCGGCGCCTCTGTCATCGGCAGTAAATGGATCTATTCCATCAAAGTTCATTCTGATGGGAGTCTTGACCGCTACAAAGCCAGATTGGTTGCCCAATGTTACAAGCAGGAATATGGGATTGACTATGAGGAGACCTTTGCACCAGTGGCTAAAATGACCACTGTTCGCACCCTCCTTCGTACAGCTGCAGCCCGTAACTGGCCCCTATGGCAAATGGATGTCAAAAACGCCTTTCTTCATGGCGACTTACATGAAACTGTTTATTTAAAACCACCTCCAGGTTATGCTTGTCCTCCACACCATGTTTGTAAATTGAGGAAAGCTCTTTATGGACTTAAGCAGGCTCCCAGGGCTTGGTTTGATAAATTTCGGGCCGTTATCCTTCAAGCTGGATTTCGCCAGAGTCACTCTGATAGTTCCCTCTTCCTCCGATGGACATCAAAAGGCTACACATTTCTCTTAGTCTATGTTGATGATATGATTATCAGTGGCAATGATAGTGTTGGTATTACGGATCTCAAACGTCATCTCACTCGCCACTTCAAAATGAAGGATCTTGGTCCTCTCACCTACTTTCTTGGGCTGGAGTTCTTGCGTAGCAAATCTGGCATTCGGGTTCATCAGCGGAAATATGCTAAAGATTTAATCACTTCGGCATAACTTGATGATGCTCACACTTTTGATACTCCTATGGAGTTGAACAGCAAGATTCGTAGGGATGATGGCCAGCCCCTAGATGATCCTTCTGTTTTTCGGCGAATAGTAGGTACTTAACTATGACCCGACCAGATATTTCTCATGCCGTTCATACGGTTAGCCAGTTTGTGAGCAATCCTCACAAACCTCACCTTGCTGCTGCCTTGCGCATACTCTGCTATGTCAAAGGCACCCTTAACCATGGTCTCTTCTACTCTTCGGGCGCTTCTCTACACTTATCAGCTTATTCGGATGCTGACTGGGCTGGTTGCCCAGATTCTCGGCGCTCTACCACTTGCTAGTGTATGTTTCTTGGGGACTCCTTGATTTCGTAGAAATGCAAGAAGCAAACCACCGTCTCTAAATCTTCTGCTGAAGCTGAATATCGGGCCATGTCATCTGCGAGTGCTGAAATCATCTGGCTACGTCGTCTTCTTTGTGAATTCGGTGTCATCATTGCTAGATCTACACCTCTTCATGGGGACAACACCAGTGCTACTAGAATTGCAACCGATCCGGTCTTTCATGAAAGAACGAAGCACATTGAGATTGATTGCCACTTCATCCGTCAGCATGTTGTTACGGAGAAGATAACTTTGCCTCATATTTCTACTCTAAACCAGTTGGCGGATATCTTCACAAAAGCTCTCCCCAAAACGCGTCATCATGATCTCACTAGCAAATTGATGTTTTCTGCCTTACCACATCAATTTAAGGGGGAGTGTAGAAGATAATGGACTTATGCTAACAGGCCCTAGGCCCAGCCCAATCAGTTTTTAACCCATGTAAAATATCCCACGTGTGGGTCTAGGATAAGCCTTATACAGGCTGTTTCATTGATTTTCTTCTATGTATAGAGATAGGATATTCTTTAGATATTCTTTATTCTTCAATTCTTGATTGTAATTAGATTATAATTACTGCTGATTACTAGCATGTAATTAGGGAAAATTGATTATAAAATGGTTGGTCGATCCTCCTTTGAGAGATAGACTTTTCCTCCAAACTTCTCTCTCATTTTGCTCTTTACATCTTTACAGTATAGTCTATATGGAGATAATGGTCGCTACTAAAGGAATACAACACGCATCTTCAATCCCCATTCTCAGGTTGTCACTATTTATCATAGCCGGTTCAAGCCGTCAAACAAAATTCACACATGGTCTTATGTTGAATTAAAGGCAAGTGTTTAGCTGCATCTTTCATATGACTTTAGATTCATGACTGTATCTAAGAAAGGCAAGTGTTTAGCTACATCTTTCATATGACTTTAGATTCATGACTGTATCTAAGAAAATTAAATTAATGTCATGAAAATGCCCTTGAATGCCATTGGGTTACAAATTATTAAATTATTCCTTGATCATTACATTGATCTTCTGTTGATGATATGTACACACAATTGATGCAGCTTGACGCTACGTAGGTCAAGCTAGCAGGTCTTGACATTGTCTCAAATCCCAGTGAATTAAAATCTTGCTTAACCTATGGCAGAGCTCGATGAGGTATTGAAGCAGGGCTTGGCTTATTCTCTCTTGCTGAGTTTCTTAAAATATGATTCTCATTTGAGGTGTTCACAATGCATTTTGTTGCCTTTTCTTTACCTTTGATATCTCATGCTACTTAATGGCAGGTGGTGTCAACATATAAGAAGTTCAAGGACTACAAAAAGCAAATGGAAGAGACAAATGTTTGATTCCTCTGTTTCTTTAGCTTAAGTTATTCAAGACTTACCGAAAAGAATGTGTTTACAGTTCTATTTCTTTGTGGCTTTTATGTGCTATGATAGAGATGATAGCTTCCAAAGTTGAAACTTTATCTAACCAACTTAAAGCGCCGGAGGAGAAACTGAAGGTTTTAGGTTTCCATGTCTTCACTCCATCGTTCCCCTGAGTGAAGGATTTTTAATGGATGTTTCCATCTCCCAAAACCTTCATACTGGATCACCCAAAACTCTTGTAACGCGCATGACTAGAGTCTGGACATTTATTACGAACTCCTTTTATGATATGGCACCCGGTCCAATGACCTTTACTCCCCATTTGAATTAAATCTCAATAGAATTCATAGTTAAAACTTTGTTTAAGAAAAAGAGACTGGACATTTGTTACGAACTGCTGTTATGATATGGCACCTGGTCCAATGAGTAAACCAATGACCTTTATAAATCTCAAGTGATTTATGAGGCAGTTGGCTAATGGCATGGTGGATCTATAAGGCTCTTGTACCTATGCTATCTCCTCTATGGCATTTAAGCGTGTGCTCTTACTTCAATTCCAATGTAATTCATTGGTTACTGATAAAAAGAATAAATGAAAAAGGGAAACTCAGGTCTCATCTGGATGTGGAGAAAACAGGTGAAGAAAGCAAGTGGAGAAAACTGTCGTGCAGTACAAATTTAAATCTCCATTTTCTCCACCTTTCCGCCTCATCTTGACAGATCCTTAGAGATCTTATCTTTGCTTGTGATTGATGGTACTGTATTTATCTTGTCATCAATCTGCTGTGCATCATTTGTAGGTCGGATGAGGTGCCTTGCCACATTGGCTCGCTGGGAAGAACTTAACAACCTTTGCAAGGAGTATTGGACCCCAGCTGAGCCAGCAGCTCGACTGGCGATGGCACCTATTGTTGGTGATCTTTTTTTTACTTTGACTTGTTTATAATTTCAAACTCTATTTTGTGGTTCTTTTATTTTTATCTGTTCTTATTTATAGATTGGAGTGGTTGCTACAGGCTGCTGGTGCTGCATGGAACATGGGGGAGTGGGATCAAATGCAAGAATATGTTTCATGATTGGATGATGGTGATGAATCCAAGCTTCGGATTTTAGGAAATGCTGCTGCTAATGGTGATGGGAGTAGCAACGGTACTTTCTTCCGGGCTGTATTGTTAGTTCGCCGTGGAAAGGGGTTTTTTTCTCTCTCTCTCTTGCTGTTTCATCTCTGGTTTCTAATAATGTTCTGGTAT
This sequence comes from Litsea cubeba, assembly GCA_012931725.1. NCBI lineage: Eukaryota > Viridiplantae > Streptophyta > Magnoliopsida > Laurales > Lauraceae > Litsea > Litsea cubeba. Next base: position 58,465,268 of record CM022949.1, read on the forward strand.
GGATTACTTTGGTGTTTCTTCTCCAGTATGATGAAGCTTGTGAATTTGTTGAAAGAGCTAGGAAGTGATTGACAACAAAGCTTGCTGCATTGGTTAGTTTATGGAAACCTGACCATGACTGCATGCTTTTCTTAGTCCATGTTTGTTTTTCCATTAAGTTTGTTAATATTGTCTGTTCATTATTCACTGCACTCTCTCTCTCTCTCTCTCTCTCTCTCTCTCTTTTAACATTGTGTGTCGTTATTGGGCTCCATACTAACTGAAAAATGGTACTAAACATGATTGCATGCAGAAACTTTATGTTCTAATTGAAATTAATTTTGTTGTCTGTTTTTGATGGTCATGTCTATCTTGCTTTATGATTAGGTTCTTGAGAGCTATGAACGTGCTTACAGCAATATGGTTCGCGTTCTGCTTGCTGCATTGGTTAGTTTCTGGAAACCGGACCACTTCCTTCCCTCTTGAGTGGAACTCCCTCATGAATTCAAGGATATCCTCTTTTAACATACTCCGAAATCTTTGAATAAAGGCCATAGCGTATCCATCCGGACCGAGGCTTTATCACCCGCCATAGCATAGATAGCCTCTGACTTCCTCTTCTTCAAACTCTCTCTCCAGCCAAAGCATCTTCTCCTCTCATATTTTTGCAAACACCAAGTTGTCTACGGAGGGTCTCTTCCACCGATCTTTAAGAGTAAAGATTAGCAAAATACTCCTGTATATGTTTAATGATTTCCTCCTTCCCATCCAATCTTACGTCCCCATCCTTGAAAGAAGAGATTTTATTTATTCTGTTTTCTCGAGGAGGCCATCCCATGAAAGAACTTAGTGTTCTTATCACCTTCTTTCAGCCACGTACATCTCGATCTCTGTCTCCACATGATTTCTTCTTCCCTGAACTTTCTTTGATATTTCTCTTTTAGACTCAGTCTCTTAGCTACTTCCTCGCCAGTTAAGCTGCCAACTTCCTCTTTCTTGTCAAGGTTTTGAATATCTTCAAGCAGCTGCGTCTGTTGCATCTTTATGTCTGCAAAATTCATCTTGGCCCACTCTTTTATTTTTACTTTCAGCAATTTCAGTTTGGTAGCCAGTCTGGAGCCAGCCCAACCCTCCACCTTCAATTCCTTTATCATTTGGGGAAACTTATTTTCTTCCAGCCACATTAACTCAAATATGAAGGGAGCAGTCCAGAACTCCTTTCTGCTCTGACTATCATTTGGGCCATAGACTGACGTAACCATCCACTTGGATCTATTAAAGTGATCCTCCACCAACGCTGAAACTGAAAAAACACCCTTGCAAGAATTCAAAACATTCACCTTACGAGAGTCCCACAGCATCAAAATCCCCCCCACCGAACCCACCGCTTCAACAGCCTCCCACCTTATAAATCTACTGCCCCAAACTCTCTATATTCGACATAACCCATGTCCTTAATTTCAAGGTTTGTTATAAGAATTTTTTGGTTTCATCTATGAATCTATGTTTGAAAAAAATTGATGAATCGTCTGCATAAAGAGAAATGACAAACTTGTCAATCCAGGCCCATCCATTTTGGCCCAAATCCAGGCCCATTTATTGTTCCTATTTATTGCTTTGTAATTAGTCAAAGATTGTTCTTAATTTTAGGATCTGTGATTGACTGTAATTGATTGTAATTGATTGTAATTAGGGATTAAACCCTTATATATAGACATCAGTCGATCCAAAGAAGGATACGACATTCATCTCTCTCTCTCTCTCTTGTTCTGGAAGTCATTTCTCTCTAAATGTCATGGTATCAGAGCTAGGTTGATAATATGTGATCTCTGATCTTCTCCTAAATCATCTTCCAACACATTGGAAGCCAGTATATGATCATCTGTGATCATTCTCTCCAGCCGGATCATCCCTGATCATTTCAGATCAGACGTGGCCCACCCGAGATCATCACCAACTCATCAGCGGAAGACTGCTATCTTGGTCGCCTGGGGGTCCTGGATTTATACTGATTTTCTCATGATTTATTGATCATCAGAGGTAGGTTTTCTACCATTTTTTGTGAATATTGATTCTTTTCCAATAGTTTTCATCTCGGCCGTCCAAAATCTTGGATCTGGATTTGATCTTCATGCGACCAGTGCCAGAAGTTGCATAAAACTACTCTCAGTCCATCCCCATACTCTGATCTGTGCCAAGATCATCAAGTGGGGCCCACGTGTGCATCTACACACTGCCGAACTGGACGACTTTGGCTTTCTGAACACATTTGATGCCACTGACGTCATCTGGTGCATTTTATTAACTGCTGTTGATAGTTCCTGCTATTTATTGGTGCTTGCTAGTGGATTGCTGAGTTTTTTTTTTTCACAGATTGCAAATGTTTTGATTTCTTCACTGCTCTGGCCATCCACGGTGGTGTCTGACCACTGTTCTTATCTGCTGGGTGTTATCTGATTGTGTTATTCACATTGTTATCTACTATTCTGCTTGTGTGCTATTTTTTTCATCATGGAAAAACATGAAGTATCCCTGATTCGATTTGATGGCACTAATTATACCTCATGGGCCTTCCAATTCCAAATTTACTTGGAAGGAAAAGAACTGTGGACACATATTGATGGGTCTGAGCCTCAACCTGCGGAAGATGATAAGAAAATTTTAGCATGGAAGACAAAGGATGCTAAATTAAGACTTGGTTGCTGGGTTCTGTTGAGTCTCATTTCTTTCTCAACCTTAAACCATGCAAAACTGCTCGTGACATGTGGGACTATCTTAAGCACATTTATCAACAGAGCAATGCTGCTCGCCAGTTTCAATTAGAACTGGAAATCTCTCAATTCAATCAAGGCACCCAGTCTATTCAGGAGTATTACAATGGCTTCCGCCGCCTGTGGTCTGAATATGATGAAATTAAGTTTTCCAAGGTATCTGCAGCACTTTTACCGGAATTGCTTCCGTTACAGCAAAGTAGTCATCGGGATCAGCTTCTCATGAAACTTCGTCTGGAGTTTGAGCCAGTTCGATCAAACTTGATGAGCAGGGCTCCTCTTCCAAGCTTGGATGCCTGTCTTCAGGAACTTCTGCGCGAGGAACAGCGTCTGGCTACTAAAACTACTCTGGAACAACAACGATCTGTTGAGACTCCATTAGCCTATGTTGCTACAGCCAGACAGCCTCCTCGGGACATCAGTAAAGTTCAGTGCCATACTTGTAAAAAATATGGACACTATGCTAATCAATGCAAGGCAAAAATTTGCCGATATTGTAAAGCCACTGGTCATGTTCTTGAAGAGTGTCGGAAGCGGAATCGTAATTCTACTCCTCGCAACTCTGTGCAGTCAGCCCCTGGTACTTACAGCGTGCCATCAGCTCCTAGTGCTTACACTGTGACCACTCCACCATATGCTTCATCTGACTTCAGTAGTTCTCTGCAGTCTGATTCTTCCTCCCAACCTGGTTCCTCAAACTCTGCATCAACAGTCCCTCTCACCCCTGAGATGGTAAACCAAATGATCATCAATGCGTTAGCTTCCATGAACATCGCAGGTAATGCTTCCTCTCTTTCGAATACTTGGTACTTAGATTCTGGTGCCAGTAACCATATGACCACTTCAGCCCTCAAATTACAAAATGTTGTTCCTTACACTGGTCATCTTACTGTCCAAGCTGCCAATGGAGATCATCTTCCCATCATCTCTGTTGGTGATACCCCGAGTCCCTTACCATTAACCAATGTTTTCGTTTCTCCTCATCTTGCTACCAATTTAGTTTCTGTGGGTCAACTTGTTGAAAATAACTGCAATGTCTCTTTTTCTCCTTCTGGTTGTGTTGTGCAGGACCAGGAGTCGGGGGAAGTGATCGCGAGGGGGCCTAAGCGTGGAAAGCTTTTTTCATTACCAGTGCCTTCATTTACTCCGAAAAACTCCTTACATCAGTTCTTTTGTTTTTTCATTCAGAATAATTCTCGGTTTGGCATAATAGGACTTGGACATCCAAATGCTTCTACCATGTCTACTTTATTTCAATCTGGATTAATAAATAAACCTGTTAATTCTGCTTCTTTTGAATGTGATGCTTGTAAATTAGGAAAGAGTAAAATTTTACCTTTTCCACACACGAAGCACTGCATGTTTTGACTTAATTCACAGTGATGTTTGGGGCATTGCTCCGACTCTTTCTCATAGTCATTTTAAGTACTTTGTCACCTTCATTGATGACTTCAGCAGATTTACTTGCTTTATTTATTACATTCCAAGTCTGATGTTCTCCATGCTTTTAAAATTTTTTTTAAACTATGTTGAAACACAATTCTCCAAATGCATTAAGATTTTGCGATCAGACTCAGGGGGGGAGTATGTGTCCAATGATTTTCAATCTTTTCTCAACAAGAAAGGAATCATTTCTCAACGTACATGTCCATATACTCCACAACAAAATGGAGTTGCAGAACGGAAAAACAGACATCTCCTTGATGTAACTCGAACACTTCTCCTTCAATCTTCCGTTCCTCCTCGTTTTTGGACTGAAGCCCTCACCACCGCAGTTTATCTCATCAATCGTCTTCCCTCATCTACCATTGATCATTTCACACCGTATTTTAAACTGCTTGGGGCAACAACCTGTGTTTGATCACCTTCATACATTTGGGTGTGTTTGTTTTGTTCACCTTCCTCTCACGGAACGAACAAAACTAACTGCGCAATCTCGCAGGTGTGCGTTTTTTGGGTTATGCCACTAATCAAAAAGGTTTTGTTTGTTATGATCCCATTGGACGTCGTATCAGGGTTTCTCGCAATGTTATTTTCTTTGAAAATCAGAATTTCTTCCCGACTCACATAGACTGTCCTTCATCCTCTTCACCAGCTCTCTTACCTGGTTTTCTCTCAGATCAAACAACGGATCAACCTACTGTTACTAGGTTTAATCCTGATTTTGTGTATCACCGACGGGAAAAACCTACCACTACAGATGGCCGTCCTCCTGATCCTCCACCGACCAATGGTTCCGCGCCTACTCAAACCTTGCGTCGCTCCTCCAGAGATTCTAGACCGCCTGAGAGGTATGGATTTACCCATACTTCTTTAATGACAACTCTATCTTCCGTCCCTATCCCTAGCTTCTATTTGCAGGCTGTGCAACAAGATTGTTGGAACCAGGCCATGAAGGAGGAATTGGATGCATTGGATCAGAATCACACCTCGGATATTGTGGAGTGTCCTTCAACAGTTAAACCCATTGGTTGCAAATGGATCTACTTGATCAAACTTAAATCTGATGGGTCCTTGGATAGACACAAAGCTAGACTTGTGGCGCTCGGCAACCGTCAGGAGTATGGCATTGACTATGAGGAAACGTTCGCACCTGTGGCAAAAATGACATCTGTTCGGTTACTTCTCGCCATTGCTGCATCTCAATCCTGGCCTTTATACCAAATGGATGTCAAAAATGCATTTCTCCATGGCGATCTGCATGAAGAAGTCTATATGCGGATACCACAAGGTGTACCCTCTCCCTCAAAAAGACTGTCTGTCGCTTGCGAAAATCACTTTATGGTCTAAAGCAAGCTCCTCGGGCATGGTTCGAAACCTTCCAGAGTCGCTTATGCGAGAGTGGCTTTACCCAGAGTTCTTATGATCCATCTCTCTTTCTGTGCCACACATCTACTGGTGTTACTGTACTTCTCGTATATGTTGATGATATTATTATCACTGGCACGGATGCTGATATGATCACCTCTCTCCAAGCTTCTCTCAAAGATTCCTTCCGTATGAAGGATTTGGGCCCATTGCATTATTTTTTGGCTTGGAAGTGCATCAATCTCCGAAAGGTCTATTTGTTAATCAACACAAATACACATCTGATCTTATCGAGTTGGCCGACCTCCAGGATTCTTCCCCTGTTGATACACCTGTAGAGGTCAATCTCAAGTTGAGTAAAGATGATGGAGATCTTCTTCCTGATCCTCATACATACAGGCGTCTGGTGGGCAGTCTTGTCTATCTCACTATCACTAGACCTGACATCTCTTATGCTGTTAATCTTGTGAGCCAGTTCATGACAGCTCCTCGACACCTTCATTTGACAGCTGTGAAGCGGATTATTCGCTATCTGCTGCGAACTGTCCCTCGTGGTTTATATTATCCCAAGGATAATCCTCTTCATCTGACCGCTTATGCGGATGCTGACTGGGCAGGCTGTCAAGATACACGCCGTTCTACTACTGGTTGGTGCATGTACCTTGGAAATTCTCTCATTTCTTGGAAATGCAAGAAACAAGAACGGGTGTCTCGATCTTCCACAGAAGCTGAATATAGGGCAATGTCTTCTGCTTGTTTTGAGATCTTATGGCTACGGGGACTTCTTTCGGCACTCGGGTTCGCTCAAACCTCTCCTACTCCATTGCATGCCGATAATACTGGGGCTATTCGCATCACTGAAAATCCCGTCTTCCATGAACGCACCAAACATATTGAAGTTGACTGCCACTTTATTCGAGATGAATATAAGCGTAATGTCATTAGTCTACCGCATGTCCCTACAGAGTCTCAGTTTGCCGATATTTTCACTAAGGGACTTCCTCGGCCTCGACATCAATTTCTTGTCTCCAAATTGCTGCTTTATGACTCCCCAGCATCAATTTGAGGGGGGGTGTCAATCCAGGCCCATCCATTTTGGCCCAAATCCAGGCCCATTTATTGTTCCTATTTATTGCTTTGTAATTAGTCAAAGATTGTTCTTAATTTTAGGATCTGTGATTGATTGTAATTGATTGTAATTAGGGATTAAACCCTTATATATAGACATCAGTCGATCCAAAGAAGGATACGACATTCATCTCTCTCTTTCTCTCTTGTTCTGGAAGTCATTTCTCTCTAAATGTCAAAACTTATCCCTTCCAATTCCTTACAAAATCTACAATTTCAAACTTTGTTACTGCAGAACTCTCGTAATTTCTTTTACCATGTCCATGGGGCTAGTTTAAGTCCATATAAGGATGTCTTTAGTTTACGAACTTCATTTTTGAAATGTTCTTCCATCCGTCATTTATGTTGATCAATATATTTATTGTTCCAGATCACATCCAAAAATATGTGTTCAAATCCATTTGATGTGATTCTAAGTTATAGATAGAAGCTAAGGCCATCACATTTCTATTTGATGTTATTTTTGTAAAATCTTAAATGTAATGTATTCACTCCTGTTTGTATCTGCTGGCTACTAATCTAAGTTTGCATTTGTCTATTCTACCATTTGGTTTGAGTTTCAGTTTTTAATGGCCATCTACATCTAATTGTAGGTGTTTGGAGTAGATTAGCTGAAGTCTCCATATTTTTAGGTCAAACAGATTTTACTCATTGTCCATAGTGATCTTCTATTTTTTCGCATTAGAAAGAGAACTAGTTTTATATTGGAACATTATTTGTTCATGAAGAGTGGTGCATTTTATATTGGAACATTATTGTTTAGAAGTCCCCACCCTACTTTCATGATCCAAAAAACAATCTTCGATGGGAAAGTCCTATTTCTATACCCATAATAAAAAACAACAGTTTCTCCTCCTGCTTCCTTCTCTCAATGTTTCCCTTTCTTCTCTCGATTCTTTCTCAATTCTTCTTCTCATGCACTACCTTAATAAAGGAAAGGGAGAGCTTTATGGCTTCCTCTTCCTTTTGCTCTCCCTCTTTGGTGAAACACCCAACAAACTTCAAGAAATGCATTTTCTCCTCTGCTTCCTCCTCACTCCTCTTGCTTCTTCCTGCGTGCTTGGATCGGCTACTTCCTAAACAATGTCTCCTGATGTTTCTTCTCTTTTCCTGATTCTTTTTCTATTGTTCTTCTCATGCACCGTGTCAAAAGTCTGGATGCTTCTTCTCTGCTTTCATTCTTCGTCTCATTACACTAATACACCCTCTTCTTTAGCTTGCATGCACGATCACATTTGCGATGAGCACTATTGCTATATCTATTCATTAAAGAAAGATGGGTCTCAAAAGAAAATTGGGTTCCAATTGTTAAGTAGTTGTTTGTGCAGTTTCCTATCACCAATTGGTTTTGGGATTACTGGCTAGCAACTTTGACATGGTATCAGAGCCTGAGGTCTCGAGTTCGAAACCACGCAGGGCAGAAATGCCCCATGCCGCGTTGTGTGTTTGTGCGGGCGCAAAATGCGCAGGGCAAAAAGGCCCCATGCCGCGTTATAGTCTTGTGCGGGCGTGTGCTTCGGATCCGGGCGGTGTCCCGCCCGAGGGGGGGGTGTTAAGTAGTTGTTTGTGCAGTTTCCTATCACCAATTGGTTTTGGGATTACTGGCTAGCAACTTTGACACCAATGAGGTTGGTATATGGACTTACGTATCCCTAAATTCTAATCCCTCATCTATTTCTCTCTCCTACTTCTGTTGGCTCTTTTGTCTCTCTATTTTTTTTTCCTGTCTTTGTTTGTAGTTCTTTGAAGCATAGATTCTGGTATGAGATGGTGACAACGAGATCTAGCTTGGTTGCTTTCCGACAAAGGCGCTATTGGTCCTTCGCTCAAGTTGATGCTGAAAACGGTATGGGAAAACTAACTTAGCCACTAAATGTCTCTTTAGATTGTATAAATGCTGGGGTTTTCCATTTTTTTATTTTACTGTGCTTTGTTTTGTTGTAAGATATTGTCTGTTTACCTTTGTTTAGGGTTTAAGTTGTTCTTTGGAATTGAAATTTGAGTTTTATTAAATGATTATTCTGTTATATTGTCACACTCTTTTCTGAAACTGTGTAAGATTTAATTTGGTTTTTGGAATTTGTAAATTGATATTCTGATATTATTAAATTCCATACTTCTTTTTTGTTAGTGTTTTTTTTTTTTTTGTTTTTTTGTTTTTTAAATGTTTTGTGAACGCACCTTTGATAGACACTAAATGGGAATTGTGGTAGGGGAGAAGATAATGCATGCGTGTTCATTTTATTTTCTTCATGTTTTCTTATGTTTTTATGTATATGTTCTGAACCAATTATAGTTAATTAGGTTCTCAGTTGGGATTTGTGTTTGCTTAAATTTAAATTAGTTCTATAAATTTTTTATGATGGATTTGGATATACACAAATAAGAATGATGGTAGACATGCATGGTTTTTAATTGTTAATCAGAGTAGTACAAATGTGTGTTGAAAGCCCATCTGTTTACATGCTTTTTAAGTATGATTTGGATAGTGATATTTTGTGTATCTCATCCCTTATCCATGTTCTGAATTCTATCCATTACTAAAAAACATGCAAAAGAAATAAAAAAGATCATCAAACAAATAGGTTTGATTATTTTCATCTCTCTCTTGGACTTCTTATAATCATTACAAACATCATGGAACTAATGAATCCTCATTCATTATGTTTTCTCTTAAATAGTTATATTCATTGTTTCTCTTAAATTATGAATCACTAACAAATTGAGATTTCCAAACATGCTACATAGTCCCCAAAAAGACACAGCATTCTTGCATTTATGATTTCGGAATATTCTCCTTAGCTACTTCCCATACATTGTTATTTACATTTTGATCGGCTTTGGAGGTATCAAAAAGCTCACATATACATATAAACGTTTGGTTTTGGCACTGCATTTGAGGAAGTAATATGTCCCGTATTTGATAGCTGAGTACGCATTTTGTAATTGCCCAACCTTTTGCAACTGATTCATGTATAAAATTGCACCCCAGGAAAGAGTTGTAATGGTGAAGGCCATTGGGAATCCAAATTTCACATTATCTCCTGCATGATAGTATCCACCGGTGAGGAATTAGGATATTTTGGTGGGTTCTTTTGTTTGTTTGGGAGACAGGTTGTAAATTTAGCTGGTTAATTGAAGAATTTAGAGTCTCTCTTTATCTCTTGGTTGTTGGACTGTGGGAGTTCTGTTATGAGAAATTTAGTAGAAAATCAGTGATTTTGTGTTCTTTTTGGGCCCCTTTGTATCTTATTCATAATCCCGTAAATGTTTGTGATTCTGTTTCTATACCATGTAACATAAATAAAAAGCAGCAGTTTAGTCTTCTGCTTTAAGCTGCTGCCCTCCTGCTTTGGGTGGATGTTTTCTAAGACTTCTTGTGGAACCCACTTAGATGACAGCTATTGCTCGTGGGACACTTGGACGCTGGGTGTTTGCTTATGGGCTCCACGTATATGTAAGATTGCACAAAGTAAACAAACCAAACCTGTTTGGCCTTCAATTTTCTTCCACCTGCGGTGTTCCTCAAAGCCTCTGCTCTGGTAAATCTCTCTCTCTCTCTCTCTCTCTCTCCAGTCATCTGCCCATATAATAAAATCTAAGTTTTTTTCTTCCGAAATGATCCGAAATGAACAGACCTAAACACTAACCCTAAACATCCTAATCCCTAAAGCCACCAAATCCGAACCTGTCTTGCCTTCTTCTGTTGTCGATTCTCTTTTTCGGGTATTTTCAGTTTTGGGTTTTCTTTCATGTTCCAGTTCTTCTTCTTAATTAGTATGTTAGTTTAATCTTTGGGAAGTAATATTTATGCCTCGTGTTTTTGAAAGAAAGATTACTTTTGCTTTTCTTCTCAAGTTTAGTGGATAGAGGAAACTATGTACTTAGTTATTCTGGCTACAAGATGGGAATAATTGTTTCAATCAAATACCGTTGCTGTCTTTCCTTTTCTCCTGTGGGGCCTTATGCTCCTTTCTTCTTTTATTATATTTATAACATTCCCTAAATAAAAAATACATATAATCAGTCTGAATTAATATATATATATATATATATATATAAAATCAGTCCTTGATCAAACCCAGACTGGGTCTCATTTTTACGGCCTTAGTTTCAAACGTGCTAACCCAGAAATAACTGCAGTGTGGGGCCTAGCTGATTTGGGCCCCATCAGTAAATTTGAACATTTGGGCCCCATCAGTAAATAGTAGACTGATGAGTGACCTGATGGTATAGGGTTTGCGTGGGTTTGGGTCCATTTAGACCCATTTATTTCAGGCCTAGAAAAACCTTGTTTGCTGGAATTTCTGCAGGAATTTTCAGATATTGCAAAAACCCCACTGCAGTCTTCCGTTATATTTAAATTTAAACAGCTTCTGTTACTTAAATTTCATCAAATATTTGGCACTGTTTGGGCCCTTCTCTAATCTGAAGCCATCGATGCTTATGGCACTGTTTGGGCCTTTCTCTAATCTGAAGCCATCTCTTAGAGCTCTCAAACAGGTCCAAGAACCATTCGGTGAGTGAAATTATGTGATCAACATCTGAATCTTCATTAGAAACCTTCATCTGGTTTTGTGGTTTCTTTCGCTTTTGTTGGGTGCTCAATCTTCCTATATTAATAAAATTTACCTGTTACCGCTATTGGTAGTGTTGGTATTGGTTTGAGAACCACAGATATGCCGGTTTTACTGAAACTGTTATTTCCATCAATGCTTTCTTATGGTGGATGCTGTGACTAGTTTCATGATTCATTCATGCAACTAAAATTGGTGTTACCTTTTGATCATGTTGTTTCAAGATGCTTGCAAAGGAAGTTATAGAGGACAGTTTAATTTCATTTTTAACACAAGAAGCTCCTAATGCTGACACTGATGGTGAGCCGATTTCTCAAAAGGTATTATATGGAGATTTTTTTTCTATTCAAGAATGTGTTCGGCTTTTAATTTCTTGGACTAAATCTTGTGATGAAGGGTCGATATTCTAATTTCATATCTTTAAAGATCTAGGATATTCGAATTTCATATCCTAAGATTTTTTAAATAATCCAGCTTCATTTGTGTAACCCATGTCCTAATAACCCTGCGCTTACCGAAGTAGATGTAATAAGAGCAAAATTTACACACACACACACACACACTTGTGTTTAGATACCTTCTTTGCTCCGGCATGAGTGCAACATTCATGCTTATACTATATATAGGGGTTATAAAGTGTCATAGAGCAAAAATTGGTACACACCCACATTACATTAAACCCCATGTTAGAAACACTTGTTAAATGAACGTGCAATGGTCGGACGTTTATAATTAAGGCAACCATGAAGACTTTCGCACTATTGTTTTTCAAAAGGCCGTGATTTTTTTTCCTTTTCAATGGTTTCCATCAATAGGCAGCCCTTTTCATATACCTGAATCAAGGCAACCATGATGGCTTTCGCACTATTGTTTTTTAGAAGGCCGTGATTTTTTTCCTTGTTAACGGTCCCCAACAATAGGCAGTCATTTTCATGTACCTGAATTAAGAGTGTACCCTAATTAAGGCAACCATGATGCCTTTCGCACTACTGTTTTTCAACAGGCCATGATTTTTTTTCTATTTTACGGTCCCCAACAATAGGCATGCCATTTTCATGTACTCGAATCAAGACAATCATGATGGTTTTTACACTATTGTTTTTCAAAAGATCATGATTTCTTTTCCTTTTCAACTTTCTCTTGATTTTTTTTCCTTTTCAGCGGTCCCCAACAGTAGGTAGCCATTTTCATGTACCCAACTTAATTCACTAATTTGTGAAAAAATCTACCCAAATGAACCAGGAAACCTATAAAACTAAGATTTGGTTTTCCTTCATATATTTAATCAAGTCGTAAAAAGAATGGAAATCATAATTTCACATTTAAAGGTTTTGAAAATACATACGAACTGTGTAATGTTAAAGGATCAAAATTTAGCACTTTTTCAAAATGATTTCTGCAAACAAAAACTCTCTTTTTGTCTAAATTTTGAGAATTCTAAAATTCAAGTTATCTTCCGTTTATTGAAAATTCTCTCAAAAATTCTCTCTTCAAAAAAATATAAAACGCCAAAGATAAATAGCAAAAATTCATAAAAGAAATTTGAAAAACTTTTTAAATATAGAAAATAAAGCAAAAGGTGTGTGAAAATTTTGTCTAAAATAGACAAGTGTGCTTGTCCCCACCCCCAACCTATGATGAACATAATCCTCATGTTATGCATGTAATGCAAAAGAATATAAAACATGAGGAATAAAAGTACATGAAGGTAAAGTGAAGACACTGAGAATGTGAAGCGTTTTCGAACCTTGTCAATGGATAGACAAAACCCACAAAAAGAAACAAAGATAAAAAGAAATTACCCTACTGGCAACACAACTTGGAATCCACCTGGATCCCAGAAAGAATTTAGTTGTATGCCCATTGTTACAAAGTTTTGCTAGCTATTTTCCATGCCCATATGGTCCAAACTTTGCAATTACCCGATTAAATTAAATAATTCAACTTGAATTGCGAATTTTTTTCTCAAATGGTGATATTTGCATTAAGTATATGGATGATGTACATCAAAGGGCGTAAAAGCTCAACATCAAAAGGAAAGAATTACAATAGTACTATCGATCTAGTCTCTAAAAAGAAGATTCATACTTGAGAGATTTCAGGTTATGTCCTCTAAGTAATCAGAAAATGAAGGGCTGGTTCGTCATTCAACCTCATTACATATGTTATGGTACCTTATGTATTCACCAGTTTTTGGCTTTTGCATAATAAAAACAAAGAAAATATAAATAATAACTTGAAAAATGAAAACAACGCTCCGTGATGAGAAACAATGATCCGTCACAAAATAATGTTCACACAAGACCCTATAGCAAGCATAATTCCCAATAAACTTATAGAATTCAAGATATTAGACCATAAAAGAAAAGGCATGATACAAATGAAACGGCCAGAGACCAAAGAGTATTCCATAAATCAAAGGGATCTCGGATATTTAAAGACATGAAGTACAATAGGAGCACATTTGATAATAGAATGTCGGTACCGTAAAGGAGAACATCAAAATGAAGCCCAATCAAACAAAAAACCAACAGGCGTCGGCCAGACATTTGGGAGCATGCATAAGCAGTCGTTAAATGAGATGTGGCAGTAAAAAAAATGCTTGGATCAGTCAGGTTAAAAAAAAACTAGGTAGGATGACAAGTTTTTTCCAAATGAAGAGATTATTTCACCTACGTGTCCTACTATGTATCAATCATTTAAAATCAATGTGAACTATATGTCTTTTATTTTAGAATGTTTTAAAGCTAACAAATGAAAAGAATATCCTCTGTAGACAGATGGCATGAGGAGACACCTATTGTAGAGTTCCCTCCAACATCTAGTTTGTCATTCACTCATCCGTCAAGTAAGTTACAAAGGAAACAAAAGAAACAAAGAATCACAGAGTTCAAGGTAGTTTCTTTATGTAATATTTAGCTAGAATATACATTAAAATCATTGAAGCCTTACCGCTGCCACTTGTACCAACAATAGCAACGCTATTTCCCGCTGATGTAACAAAATATATTCCATTAAGTATCTTTCGCTCTATTAGGTACCTAAAATAAGAAAAGAAACAAAAGAAATTGTGCTCACAAATCAAGAAAAATGGAAACGAGGATAGAAATGGGAATATAAGTATAATAGAAGCCTGAAATAAAGCCAAGAATTTTTTTTTTTAATTTAAAAAAGATGCCCAAACTATAATGTTCCACCAATATAAGATGAACTTTAGCAATAATACATAGCATCTAAACCAAAATAACAAATGATTTTTAAAAGAATCATGTTAGAAATATTTATAGATGTGAATGAGCATAAAGATGTCAAAAGCAACAACGAAAGAAATTAAGAAAATAGAAACTGTTAAACACCAAAATGCCGGTAAGGAGAACTGATGTAGCAGTTACTCTATAGAACAGCCCGGCAGCATACACAAATCTTAGGTTTATACTACTAGGATCTAGTCTTCTAAAAAGCAAAAACACATAAACAGCATTAAGCAAAGACGAGCAAAAAAAAAAAGGAGCCTGCGGCACCGTTGGAAAATGCCCAACCACTAGGCCACAGGTTCAAATTAAGCTACCCGTTAAAAAGAAGATATGATGATCCTAACCATGTACGTTTTCCACCTATGCACACTATGATGATCCCAAGTTCTGTTCCTAACCCCAAAGGTGTGAAATGCATGTTCTTCATTAGTTCTACTCCTATCAGAGAGAATTTTAGAGCAAAAACAAAAAGAAAGAAAATAAAAGACAGCTATTGTTGAAGTGCTACTATCAATAGTCCATACGTATTACATGAAGTGCCGTCACTTAACACACTAACAGAGGCAGAGGAAAGAGGCAAACAAATACAAATGTGATCCTAATGTACATCACCCTTTCCAATCCAAGTATCAAAGTTCTTTGAATTTGGTACTTGAGCAGGCATTCCTACACTTGTGTTTTTTTTTTTAATGGTTACTTTCATTAAAAAAAAAAAAAAGACAGAACAAGAGATGGGAACGCATTCCTACACTTGTTAATATCAGATTTTAGTAAAAAATGCATTTAGTAAATTTGAGTGAAACCTAGATCAGAATGTATTAAGTAAATTTATGTCCAGTCTGAACCAAGCTCAATAAAAATCAAATAGCAAAGGCATTCAAAGCTTCATTTGATATATAGCTCCAAACTGAAACATTTGTTACTATTGAGTACATGATCAAGTGTTCAAAACTGTGTATGGACAGCATTCCATTTTCAGAAAAACTACGGTGTCCAACAATTGAGTTTACCACTTGCATTGGAAAGATGTTGACAATTTTTTTTCTTTTAAAGTATGTGACATTTACTGATAGGTCATGGGAGAAAACTTAATTTATCTTTTACCATCAGATTTATTAATGCTTGTATGCTTTTTCTATAGGTCTAATGTGTTTTTTTTATACTTTTTGTATATAGTTCTAATGCTTCTTTTTTTTTTAAAATTATGTGCTTCTAAACTTGTTTTATGCGTATATTACATCCACACCAAATCAAGTTCTCAACCAAAATCAAATTGCAAAGAAAACCATATTTATAGCATTCAACACTAGTTTCTAGTAATTACTCAATCTGAGTTTCCAAACAAAATTAGGACCTATTTTTAATAGCATCCAATGCTCAACACTGGCTTCTAATAATTATTCAATCTAAGTTTCCAAACAAACTTAGGACCAATAAACTATAAAGGCATCCAATGTCTAGGTGTTCAAATGTTCAATAAAACGCAAGTTACTAAAGAGACCCAGCTTTTCATTTTATACTCAACAATTGGCATGCCATTCAAGCACAATTGTTCTACACATTACTCAAACCAAGTATCCAAACAAGGCAATCCACCAATAGCTCAATTGGTGAGGCATCCCACCTCCCTTTCACATAAACAACCAGGAATCAATCCCTGGCTATAGCGCTGCTCGTGAGAATCTTGGGTGAGTGTGTGAGTACTTACCTTTAAAAGAAAATAAATAAATAAATAAAAAGTATTTAAAAAAACTTAATCAAGTTGAAAATGAAATCCAATAGAAAAAACATCTACATTTCAACTTCATATTTCACACTATCAGCACATAATGTGTAAGTTTTGTATTATTGAAATCAAGAAAACTCATGGGAAGAACAATTCACAAGAACAAAGGCAAACCAATGCGAACCCATCAGCCCCAAAATTTCATGTTTAGTAAGTATATGTTTGAGTTTATCAGTCATATCGGGTCATACAAAGAAATAAACAATAACGAATTTATAAATTCAAAACTAGTTCAAAACCACAAAATCATTAAAACCTGTAAGACCCCGACCCCCAATTTCTCTGTTTAGTATTGTTTTAATCATGGCTTAACTTGTCAAGTGAGATTTGAGTTGGTTTTGACTTTGTCCTTGAGTTTGACTAGATTTTTCATAGCCTTGGAGATTTTGAAGACCGTTGACTTTAGTTTGACCCGGTCTTTGTAAAATGTATTTTTGTGAGAAATTATTCTTATTTTGGAAAAATTACAAATTTTGCTCCTTTTGACTCATTTTATTGAGTTTAACAACTTTCATGTTTTGACCATTTTGATTTGATGCTCTGAAATCGCGTTTTTCGAGTAAAATGGGCAAAAATGACATTTTGACGAAATCTGCCCATAAATTTCAAAAATTTCAGAATCTGGGGAAAATATACTTTTTGGAAAATAAATATTTCGTTGATCGATTTTGTCTTCTTCATCGATCTCATTCGGGACCCATAAATGTTAGTTTTGGCCTTTGTAAGATTGGGGCCCATGGGGCCCAGCCCACTTATCCTTTATAAAACCACAATGGCGCTCTTCTTCTTCCCCATTCTTCATTTTTTCCTGCAACAAGAGTGGGCATAGGGTTTCTCCCAGCACTTTCTCTCTCCTCTTGGAAACCCCTCTTCTTGAGTGCTAAATGGAGGATTGATCTCCTAGGGTTCTTCCTCTCCATTCAAGCTTTCTAAAGAACCCTTTTTCAAAGGATTTGAGATAGGGCAAGGCTTCCTTTCAAGCTTCTCTTCTTCGTTTGAACTTTTCAAGGTTAGCAATGGCTTTCCAAACTTGAGATCTTTGTTTTCCTCATCATTTAGAGTGTTTTCATCCCTCATGCAAGAGTTTTCCTTGGAGATTTGCAAAAGATTGATTTTTAGGGTTTTCTTGGGAAACTTTTGGGGGTTTTTGTAGATTGGGAGCTTGAGACCCTAGAGCATTGTTTGAAGAGCATCTTAGCTTTCATCTTGGCTTGAGGCAAGTGGATTTCCAATTAATATGATTATTTCATTTATTTTGTTTCATATCATGATGTTTCATGCTATGTTCTAATCTTCTTATGTTTCATAGATTTCTTTTGGATGAATGGAGAAATGTTGTATGTGATTTCACTTATGATATTGTTTTACAATGAATTGGAAGTTATCTTCACTTTGGTCATCTTGAAAGTTAGCTTTCTTCATGTTAAGTGTTTGTGTTCAAAACAAAGGAGGAATCCTTTGATTTTAAAAGTATTGTGTTTGTTTTATTGGATTTGATTATGGATGGTGATTTGATGATTTGATGGAGTTTAATATGTTCATTGAGGACCTATTTCATTGAAGAATTATTGTAGAAAAGGAGGGAAGAAAGAAAAAAAAAAGAGAAGTGTGCAAAATCTGCACTCCATTCGGACCCAGACAGAACTGGGTCCACTCGAGCGACCCAGTGGGCCGCTCGAGCGGCCCAGGTTCTGGGAGGGGTCCGCTCGAGCGAGCCCTGGGTCGCTCGAGCGGACCTGGGCCCAGTCCCGGGTTCATTTGCGGCCTGTTTTGGGGGCTGTTTATGGGACTTTTGTAGACCTGTTTAAAACCCTTTTAAACCTCCTTTCCTCAATGAATTCTAGGCCTATTTGATCCCTCCTATGGCTTGGAAACTCTCGAACAAATGAAGAGAATTGTAACATTATGAAATGTGCAAATTCGAGTGATAAATGAGAAGAAGTTTGGGATTACTTGTGATACTTGGAAATTGTGAAATGGGAATGAGAACAATGAGAGAGTGAGCATATGTGAAATTACCCGGGAATCGTTCGAGTCTCAATGCGCACTTTATCATTTAAATGTTGTGGATTTTCATTGGCATCAAACATATTCTCTTATTAATCAATGTTTAAAGGTTAAATGTGTATTGAGATGGTTTCTTGGTAAGTCATTAAGTCATTCTGCACAATTCCATTCCATTTCAAGTCAGAGAATGTATTTGTATTCTTCGGTAAACTAATTTGAATAGCATCGGTAATTTGTTATAAAATCATGCGATATTCCATGTTCGAAATGATTGATCGCATGATTTTATACAAACTACTTTGATGTGTATTTGAGTGGTTTACCCTGGAAATTCGTATGTTTTCTCCGAATCGATTTGGAAGAAGATTGGAGTGGTTCGTCACATTCGGGATTTCATCGATAAGACTAGTACTTTGAAAATAAAACCTCGAGGCAAGACGGGGCCAGAGATTTGTAGTGCGAGCCCATGAGCCAAAGAGACTATTATTTCAAAAATAAAACCTCGAGGCAAGATGGGGCCAGAGCTTTGTATTGTGAGCCCATGAACCAAAGGGATTATTATGGTTTGATTTGTATCGGTTCGAGTTTTGAAAACTAAAGGCACCACTAGGCTTAGGTCACCTTGTCGGGCTGATCACCCGGCTTGGGATCTTTAATTTGTCCGCCAGCTGCAGTTTGGATTCTGTCTGTACCGACCATGGCAACGGTTTTTATCTGCCGGTCCCACGTGTAGTGGCTACGGTTCTAATTCTGTTTCCGGTCCCACGTGTAGTGGCTACTGTTCTGTCTGCTCTTGTTACTTCGGTAATAGGAGAATATAGCTATGTGTGGTTGCCAATGTTTTATCTGTTTATTAATTTATTTTATGATTCTTGTTTGTTTATACTCATTATATTCGTTGAATTTGTTAACGTGTATGAAATCGATCTTTTATCGTATTGTTACTATTATTCAGGATTTTAAATGTATTTCCAATTATTAAATGTTTTGCGTAGGCTGTTATCTTTTCGAGATATTTATACTCCAGAGACTGTTCATTTATTTGCCTTGATATTCATGTTCAGTCTTTCGATCGTTTTATCATGATTTATTACTATTATTGTTTAGATTCTTTAAATGGATTTACAATGATTCCATAAAGTTTTATAAATGCCCATGTTACATATTACTTGTTTATTTGCTTGCCAGACCGTCGTGTCTGACCCTGTTTGTTTGGTGCCAGATTTCTTTCTTTTTGTTTTTAGGTGTTTGATCGGAGGAGGCGGTGGAGCCGCCGGTCTGACGTGAGAGGCTGCCCATTGATATCATCTAGATGTCAAGTCTGGCACCGGAGTTCGTATCTAAATATTGGGGGTAGTATTTCTGTTTAGTTGGATATTTTTGTATGGCTTTGTTAGCCTTTTTCTTGGGTTTGTAATTAAGACACTTGTTAATTGTAATCTGAATATGTGGGAAATAAATAGTCCTGTTACTACCAGCTCAGTGTTCTATAATTTACGTTTTGTGCCAGTCTGCTCATATGATGGCTTTATGATATTGGTCGAGTGCGACACGGAATCCGATGGCCACGGACTCCGGGTCGTAACACCATGATTAGCTTCCGCGAAAATATACTCTGATCGTGGTGGAATTTTATTATCCTCATTCACGCGGATCTTGGAAAATATAACAAAAGTTTCAAATTTATTCCAAAATTTCGCATTTCGAGATCGGATCGCTGCAGGGCCCGGTTTCAGGGTGTGACAGATTGGTATCAGAGCTGGTTAGTTTCTAGGTAATAAAATACTCTAGAGACATTAAGACATGTGGTGAGGATTCGTTAGATTGTGTCGATCTGTTTCCTCTTGTCTTTGTTTCTCTGAATTTGAGTCTGTTTTTATTTTAATTCGGGAGACTTTGCTTGTCTTTTCTTTTAGTTCTTGTTGTTAGGTGATTTGGATGACCAAATTTCCTCCTTAGTGGTGGAGAATTTAAAGTCTCCATACTCTTGTTCAGTGTCCTTTGTCTGTGCTTGTGTCGGAGGCTGAGAACCCTGTGGACTTAGTATGTTGTTTTCGGAGAACATCAGCAGATTTTCAGCCTTCAGCATCTTCATTATGGTTAATGAGTGAAGACATGTGCATTTGCCCGCCAAAGTAGGACTTGAGCAGTATTTGAAGACCCCCTCTCAGCTAATCGAAGATCATCATGCAGTGTACCAAGGTAAGTAAATGTGGATTTTGGGTGAACTCAGACCATCTTTCCAAAATGAAGGACTGCAAGAGGCATATTAGCTGTCGATTTTACGAAGGGATAAGTGATTCTTAGTTAGTAAGACTAGAAGTTAGTACAAGAAACTCAGGGATTTCCCGGATTCAATGAGCCTTGTCATAGTTTTGGCTGAGAACTTCCGTAACTTGCAGCTTAGCCAATGTAGTTGATTCAGCAGGGATACCAAGTGGATGGTTAGTTGTAGTCAAGATAATTTTCGGCAGCTGTGGAAACCTTGTGGGTTTTACGGACTTACAGGATATTGGATTGGACAACATGCAGATGCAAGTGAATACCTCAGTTAGTGCGATGTCCATCTCTTATTTAGAATGATTTTCATGATATTTCCATCTTTTGTTATGTTTTTCTTAATATCTATGATTTATCCTTGCAGTGTTTAAACAATGGATTATGTTTAATCTTCTTAAGATATTGTTCTACAATGATCTTGAAATTTTGCTCTTGTTTTAATTTTCTTAAATGTTGACATCTACATTTCAAAACCTTGATGATTTCAAAATTTTGTATATGTTTGGTTAGAAGTGGATGGATGTTTTTAAGGACGGATTGTAGAGGCTAGGGAATAAACTGATCTTTAAAAGCATGTAACTAAAATTATGTTTCTTTTTCAAAGTACGATGTGAAATTTCTATTTCATTGATTCATTTCCTTCGGCGATGCCAGATGAATTTCTTAATGGTTTTTGTGTCCAGATTATATGCAGATTTCCTACCTTTGTTTTAACACTCAACTTTTTTTAGATTTCCGCAGGATTTTTATGAACAAATGAGTTCAGATTTCAACAAGGTTTAGTGTTTAACTAAAACTCAATTTTTTGCAGATTTTCGCAAAGTTTAATGTATGGTCATACTACATGAATTTGATTTATTTTTGAAATCCTGATTTGGAATTTACGAGTGTTTCAATGATTTGTTTGGTTATGAAAATATGAATTTCAAAATGAATAAAGTTATTTCATACTCAAACTTTAATAAACTTTATTTATTAAGCTTTATTTGACAATTTGGAGGTTCAGTTTCTACTATGTTTTAAAATGATGAAATTCAACTAAGTGACTGTTTAGTCATTATGTGTAAGATTTTAAGATTTATTTTGCATTGAATGGAATGAGTGGTAATAGCTTATGGTTGGAGTTAGTAAGTGTATGAATTGAAGGGTTGATGGATGTCAGGACGTGTACTGGTTCAGTTGGGGACAAAGTTGGATCTATGAGAGAGTAAACATCATTCAAGACTTGGATTGAAAGTTTCAACTTATCAGGGAATGATGCCAGCTTGGCAGGTTTATTTTGTTGATGACATAGTATCAAGCAGAAGATCAAGAACAACAAGTAGATAGAATCAGATGTGGTAAGAATTCTGAGTACAGCACAGAAAGATTTGGAATATGGAGTTGTGAACACAGATTAGAATTCCAAGGTCAGCTTTACATGTCAAGGGTAGAAGACTTGAAGAGTGAAATCTGAAGAGGCGAGCCATGCGAAGTTTCGACACAGAACAACTCAGCAGGTTATGGCAGTTTAACATTTGGTTTATAGCAGAGTGACATCTGGGTTGTAGCAGACCAAGTCAAAGACATGAGACTCTTGCGTTGATAGCTTTGGTGGAGATGATAGATTGTTTCAGGATTCCGAGTCACAGTGGATGAAGAGACTAGCTCTTGGTAGGATTTCAATTTCACTAATTCCTCGAAGACAAGATCAGATATAAGAGTTTCAAGCCAGAATCTGAATGGTACAGTGTAAGTAGGTATATGGAATTTCATAATTTTTCTAGGATGGAGATTATTTCAGAGAAAACATGTCTACGATCACATCTTCGTACAAGCGTCAGGGACACCGTGTACAGCTTTGTAGGACTTAAGGCACAGAATTCCAAGCTGATAGAAAGAGACAAAACTTGCAGTTTCTTGGACCGATAGTGACTGACGAGGTAAGTAAAAGAAATGATCCAGTGTAGGAACGACAGGTGACACCAAGGATGATTAGAAGAATTGTTGAACTCTAGTTTGGTCAGAGAAGTATGTTTTCGAGCAGATATGTAGAACAGTGTGAAGCCTTCAACCGAATCAGAATGTTGTTGACCATGCATCTCACCGTCAGGTTCGATCAGAGGGTATCTCAGTTGCCGAGGTTCAGCGTAGGGTGTCAGTGTTTTCTTTTGTCTTTTGGGTTTTTTATTTTGATTTGGTTTAGACCATTTAGAGGACCAAATGGGTTCTAAGGGGGGGAGGATGTAAGACCCCGACCCCCAATTTCTCTGTTTAGTATTGTTTTAATCATAGTTTAACTTGTTAAGTGAGATTTGAGTTGGTTTTGACTTTGTCCTTGAGTTTGACTAGATTTTTCATAGCCTTGGAGATTTTGAAGACCGTTGACTTTAGTTTGACCCGGTCTTTGTAAAATGTATTTTTGTGAGAAATTAATCTTATTTTGGAAAAATTACAAATTTTGCTCCTTTTGACTCATTTTATTGAGTTTAACAACTTTCATGTTTTGACCATTTTAATTTGATGCTCTGAAATCGCGTTTTTCGAGAAAAATGGGCAAAAATGACATTTTCACTAAATCTTCCCATAAATTTCGAAAATTTCAGAATTTGGGGAAAATATACTTTTTGGAAAATAAATATTTCGTTGATCGATTTTGTCTTCTTCGTCGATCTCATTCGGGACCCATAAATGTTAGTTTTGGCCTTTGTAAGATTGGGGCCCATGGGGCCCAGCCCACTTATCCTTTATAAAACCACAATGGGGCTCTTCTTTTTCCCCATTCTTCATTTTTTCCTGCAACAAGAGTGGGCATAGGGTTTCTCCCAGCACTTTCTCTCTCCTCTTGGAAACCCCTCTTCTTGAGTGCTAAATGGAGGATTGATCTCCTAGGGTTCTTCCTCTCCATTCAAGCTTTCTAAAGAACCCTTTTCCAAAGGATTTGAGCTAGGGCAAGGCTTCCTTTCAAGCTTCTCTTCTTCGTTTGAGCTTTTCAAGGTTAGCAATGGCTTTCCAAACTTGAGATCTTTGTTTTCCTCATCATTTAGAGTGTTTTCATCCCTCATGCAAGAGTTTTCCTTGGAGATTTGTAAAAGATTGATTTTTAGGGTTTTCTTGGGAAACTTTTGGGGGTTTTTGTAGATTGGGAGCTTGAGACCCTAGAGCATTGTTTGAAGAGCATCTTAGCTTTCATCTTGGCTTGAGGCAAGTGGATTTCCAATTAATATGATTATTTCATTTATTTTGTTTCATATCATGATGTTTCATGCTATGTTCTAATCTTCTTATGTTTCATAGATTTCTTTTGGATGAATGGAGAAATGTTGTATGTGATTTCACTTATGATATTGTTTTACAATGAATTGGAAGTTATTTTCACTTTGGTCATCTTGAAAGTTAGCTTTCTTCATGTTAAGTGTTTGTGTTCAAAACAAAGGAGGAAATCTTTGATTTTAAAAGTATTGTGTTTGTTTTATTGGATTTGATTATGGATGGTGATTTGATGATTTGATGGAGTTTAATATGTTCATTGAGGACCTATTTCATTGAAGAATTATTGTAGAAAAGGAGGGAAGAAAGAAAAAAAAAAAAGAAAGAGAAGTGTGCAAAATCTGCACTCCATTCGGACCCAGACAGAACTGAGCGACCCAGTGGGCCGCTCGAGCGGCCCAGGTTCTGGGAGGGGCCCGCTCGAGCGAGCCCTGGGTCGTTCGAGCGGACCTGGGCCCAGTCCCGGGTTCATTTGCGGCCTGTTTTGGGGGCTGTTTATGGGACTTTTGTAGACCTGTTTAAAACCCTTTTAAACCTCCTTTCCTCAATGAATTCTAGGCCTATTTGATCCCTCCTATGGCTTGGAAACTCTCGAACAAATGAAGAGAATTGTAACATTATGAAATGTGCAAATTCGAGTGATAAATGAGAAGAAGTTTGGGATTACTTGTGATACTTGGAAATTGTGAAATGGGAATGAGAACAATGAGAGAATGAGCATATGTGAAATTACTCGGGAATCGTTCGAGTCTCAATGCGCACTTTATCATTTAAATGTTGTGGATTTTCATTGGCATCAAACATATTCTCTTATTAATCAATGTTTAAAGGTTAAATGTGTATTGAGATGGTTCCTTGGTAAGTCATTAAGTCATTCTACACAATTCCATTCCATTTCAAGTCAGAGAATGTATTTGTATTCTTCGGTAAACTAATTTGAATAGCATCGGTGATTTGTTATAAAATCATGTGGTTTTCCATGTTCGAAAGGATTGATCGCATGATTTTATACAAACTACTTTGATGTGTATTTGAGTGGTTTACCCTGAAAATTCGTATGTTTTCTCCGAATCGATTTGGAAGAAGATTGGAGTGGTTCGTCACATTCGGGATTTCATCGATAAGACTAGTACTTTGAAAATAAAACCTCGAGGCAAGACGGGGCCAGAGCTTTGTAGTGCGAGCCCATGAGCCAAAGAGACTATTATTTCAAAAATAAAACCTCGAGGCAAGATGGGGCCAGAGCTTTGTAGTGTGAGCCCATGAGCCAAAGGGATTATTATGGTTTGATTTGTATCGGTTCGAGTTTTGAAAACTAAAGGCACCACTAGGCTTAGGTCACCTTGTCGGGCTGATCACCCGGCTTGGGATCTTTAATTTGTCCGCCAGCTGCAGTTTGGATTCTGTCTGTACCGACCATGGCAACGGTTTTTATCTGCCGGTCCCACGTGTAGTGGCTACGGTTCTGATTCTGTTTCCGGTCCCACGTGTAGTGGCTACGGTTCTGTCTGCTCTTGTTACTTCGGTAATAGGAGAATATAGCTATGTGTGGTTGCCAATGTTTTATCTGTTTATTAATTTATTTTATGATTCTTGTTTGTTTATACTCATTATATTCTTTGAATTTGTAACGTGTATGAAATCGATCTTTTATCGTATTGTTACTATTATTCAGGATTTTAAATGTATTTCCAATTACTAAATGTTTTGCGTAGGCTGTTATCTTTTCGAGATATTTATACTCCAGAGACTGTTCGTTTATTTGCCTTGATATTCATGTTCAGTCTTTCGATCGTTTTATCATGATTTATTACTATTATTGTTTAGATTCTTTAAATGGATTTACAATTATTCCATAAAGTTTTATAAATGCCCATGTTACATATTACTTGTTTATTTGCTTGCCAGACCGTCGTGTCTGACCCTGTTTGTTTGGTGCCAGATTTCTCTCTTTCTGTTTTTAGGTGTTTGATCGGAGGAGGCGGTGGAGCCGCCGGTCTGACGTGAGAGGCTGCCCATTGATATCATCTAGATGTCAAGTCTGGCACCGGAGTTCGTATCTAAATATTGGGGGTAGTATTTCTGTTTAGTTGGATATTTTTGTATGGCTTTGTTAGCCTTTTTCTTGGGTTTGTAATTAGGACACTTGTTAATTATAATATGAATATGTGGGTAATAAATAGTCCTGTTACTACCAGCTCAGTGTTCTATGATTTACGTTTTGTGCCAGTCTGCTCATATGATGGCTTTATGATATTGGTCGAGTGCGACACGGAATCCGATGGCCACGGACTCCGGGTCGTAACACCATGATTAGCTTCCGCGAAAATATACTCTGATCGTGATGGAATTTTATTATCCTCATTCACGCGGATCTTGGGAAATATAACAAAAGTTTCAAATTTATTCCAAAATTTCGCATTCCGAGATCGGATCACTGCAGGGCCCGGTTTCGGGGTGTGACAAAACCACAGCCACTTATGTGATTCCATTACACCAAATTCACATGAAAGCTAGGTGAAGGAGAGTATCTTAGCATACACAGATCACTGCCAATGTCCCAAAAAGCTTCACGCAGTCGCCTCCAGAGGTAGGCTAAAGGGCAATTGATGGATCCACAAAGTTCATCTGATTCCAACTATCTTTTTTTCCTTATACACAAATTTCTGCCCTGAAATGTGATAAGTCCTTAAAAATGCATATTTTCATGGTTATTTTTGGTAAGTTTAAGGACTTATCAAGCCAAGAGGGCCTCATATAGTGTCAGATCATGATTTTATGCATTTTTATCCACTGTAGTGCATTCATACATAATTTGCTCAAAAACCATCATTTTTTCATCAAATCATGAAACCTGCCATTTTTAATTTTATTTTTGGAAAAGTTTTCCAAATGTATTTTTCTCATGAAATGAATTAATCACCTTTAGTTTTTTTTTTTATTAAATCATGCAAAATTATGTGCATTCATGTCATCATTTCATGAGAGATGGGCCCGCAGTCATGCATTTGTTAATTAAGGGTAAATTTATCTTTTCACATGAAATTCACCTTTTTGCTTGGAGGAAAAGATGAATTGGGTCCCATAGCATAGGATTGAGGCTAATAAAAGAAAATGAGAAGGAAAGAAAAAAAACTGGAAAAAAACGGCTTGTAAAATTGGAAAAATTGGACATCCAAGAGGGGGTCCACTTTCTTTGCACAAAATTGCAAGATAATCTTTGAAGTTAATTTGAAGAAATATCAAGGAATACAAGAAAGGAAGGCTACAAGAAAATATCTTTTGTTTGTGAGCAAAGAATTAAAAAAACATATATGTACATGGAAGGCTTGGCTAGTGCATGGACATCCATATCTCCATATCCCAATGAGTATCTAAACTCATTAGATCCTACTGGGCTACTGCCTTTTAAATTGGAGATGAAGGTGGGTTGTTCTATAATATTATTGAGAAATATTGCCCCAAAGGATGGACTTTGTAATGGCACAAGGATGATGGTTGTCGGGTGCGGTACCCGTATTATTGAAGTTAAGATTCTAAATGGAGAAAAGTTTGGAAAACTGGCATTCATACCCAGAATATCCTTAACACCGTCATCTTCAGATTTTCCTTTTCATATGACAAGGCGTCAATTTCCAGTTCGATTGGCATATGCCATGACTATTAACAAATCACAAGGACAATCTGTGAAATTTGTTGGGGTCGATCTGCGTACACCTGTTTTTAGTCATGGGCAATTTTATGTGGCATTGTCGAGGTGCACCTCTTTTGACCGTATAATTGTCCTTCTCGCCGAAGATGGAACAGATTCCACTGCCAATATTGTTTACCCTGAAGTTCTGTTGTAGTATGTCGTATCAAACTAGGTACAGTAGGTTGCAGAGTATTAAATTCTTTTTTCTTATATTACAATATCAATCCTTAGAGAAAACTCGAATTCTGTTAACATTTTCTTCTTTCGTAGATCGATATCGATAATCTTTGGAGCTTAAAAGGATCAATGAGACTAGCTTAATACAATGGCTGACTAATAAGGTATCTATATTATTTTAACTTTTTTCGTAAACACTTATGACTTTTTCGTAAAAAATTATGGCAGCTAATTTGGCTTCTTCCTTTTTTTTATATATTGATAACAGGGATAAGAGTTGTGATTGTAGAAGATATACTCCATTTGAACTTAGTTGTGTTGGTGGCCAGACTTTCTTGGTGAAACTTTTAGTGATTGATCATCGCGTTTTTGGTCTTATAAAACTCCATTGAAAGTTTTGATTGTTTCTTTTTTTTGGATGGTGTTTTTTTGGTTTTATCGAGTTTTATGTGTTATTTATTTTAAGACAATCTCCACACCCTCCCTTTTTTTGTTTGTTTGGATGGTTTGATTCTGATTGAGTTGTTGTGACAGTTTTTTTAAGTTGTATGATCGAGAAGGAATTGAATCTGTTGGGCTTGATGAAGCTGCTGTCCAATTAGGTTCTCATTTGGACGTCTGATCTGTCTTCACTTCAATTCCTTTCATAATTTCTGTTTTTCTGATTTTGATTTTGTGAGTTTAGGATTGCTGCTGATTTTTTCAGGTGATGAGCGAAGACGGATCTGTGATATTATGAATGTGCTCGAAAGCGTTGGATCTTTTTTCTGCATCTCTTTATAAGGCGGCTTTGATTGTTTCAAGTGCTTTCGAGGGAGGCGAATAATCGGTATTCCTGGAAAGGTATTGATAGTATTCCTCAGGCTTTCGAATAACTGAAGTTAATCTATCTCTCTCTCTGTTTTTTTTTTTTTTTTTTACACTGAGGGAGATTATTATTTTTTATTTTTTTTTAAGATTATGTTATACATTTGCACAAAAATAGGTATTGAGAGAGAGCTATGAAAATCTTATTGTAACTTCATACGACTGCAAAGGGGTTGGTTGATATGTGATTTCTTTGTTGTTGGGTTTAATTGTTAATTGTTTTTCCTTTTTGGGGTCATAGTAACTTCAGTTTTTATCTTTGTGTAGGACTCAATTGAGGATTGTGAAGACGATAAGTCATCGGATTTGATTAGTGGGGAAACAAGCCAAGAAAACTCAACACATGGGTCTGTTCCCAGTTGTCGTTTGCAACCTTTCTTCCAAGGGCAAGAAGGTAAAATTGATTCCTCCATTTAGTCTCTCTCTCTGATTGTCTCTGATTTAGAGGATAAATAACAAGATAATGTTGCAGTCAAGTGATCCAACACTTAATGAACAAGTTTTCTTGAAATAAAAATTAAAAAAGAGAGCTCCAAAGTTATCTAATTATACCCTTGCAAACTTGGATTTTTGTGTTTCTTGCTGTCAATGATGCACTACTTTAAACTACAATCAAACTGCAGTCCATCAAAATGGATATCATAGATATAAAGTATTAAATTCTGAAAATATGAAATCTCAAATTAGGGTGACATTGGTTTTGTATTACATACATGAGTTCTGCATGCTGACTAAACATGCAGATATATGTCCCAAATGGTATCATTCCTGAACAAACTTATTTATTTACTTTTTATCATTATTTATTTATTTTTAATCTTTATTTTTTATTGTCCCACCTCACACACTATGATACCTCTTGTCACGCCTCGAAACCGGGCCCTGCAGTGATCCGACCTCGGGGTGCGAAATTTTGGGATAAATTGAAACTTTTTGTTATAGTTCCCAAGATCCGCGTGAATGAGGATAATCACATTCCAACACAATTAGAGTATATTTTCGCGGAAGCTAAACATGGTGTTACGACTCGGAATCCGTGGCCATCGGGTTCCGTGTCGCACGCAGCCAATATCATAAAGCCATCACATAATCAGACTAGCACAAGTCATATATCACAACACACTGAGCTGGTAGTATCAAGACTAATTAATTCCCACATGTTCAAATTACAATTAATAAGTGTCTTAATTACAACCCAAAGAAAAAGGCTAACATAGCCATACAAAATATCCAACTAGACAGAATACTACCCCAAGTGTTAGATACGAACTCCGGTGCCAAACTTGACATCAGGACGATATCAGTGGGCAGCCTCTCACGTCAGACCGGCGGTTCCACCGCCTCCTCAGATCAACACCTAAAAACAGAAAGAGAAGAAACTGGCACCAAACAAAAAGGGTCAGACACGACGGTCTGGCAAGCAAATAAACAACTAATATGAAACAAAAGAACATACATAAAACCTGATGAAATCATCGTAAAACCGAATAAAGAGTCTAGACAATAATAACAATAAAGCATGCTAAAACGATCGAAAGACCGAACATAAGTATCAAAGCAAATAAACGAACAGTCTAATAAAACATTTAATAGTCGGAAATACATTTAAAACTGAACAGTAGAGACAATACGATAAAGATCGATATCGTAAACATTAAACAAATCAAAGCATAAAAAGTATA
The DNA here is from genome assembly GCA_012931725.1 of Litsea cubeba. NCBI lineage: Eukaryota > Viridiplantae > Streptophyta > Magnoliopsida > Laurales > Lauraceae > Litsea > Litsea cubeba. The sequence continues at coordinate 58,495,527 of CM022949.1, forward strand.
ACAACAAGAATCATAAAATAAAGTAATATGCAGATAAAACACTGGCAACCACACATAGCTAAATTCTCCTATTACCGAAGTAACAAGAGCAGACAGAAACGTAGCCACTGAACGTGGTACTAGAAATAGGATCAGAACCGTAGCCATACAAATGGGACCGGCAGATCAAAAATCAGAACCGTAGCCATACAAATGGGACCGGCAGATAAAACCGTTGCCATGGTCGGTACAGACAGAATCCAAGCTGCAGCTGGCGGACGAATTAAAGATCCCAAGACGGGTGATCAGCCCGACAAGGTGACCTAAGCCTAGTGGTGCCTTTAGTTTTCAAACTCCAACCGATACAAATCTAACATAATACTAATCCCTTTTGGCTCAGGGGCTCACACCACATAGCTCTGGCCCCGTCTTGCCTCGGGGTTTTATTTTCGAAATCATAGCCTCTTTGGCTCATGGGCTCGCACCACATAGCTCTGGCCCCGTCTTGCCTCGAGGTTTTTATTTTCAAATACTAGTCTCATCAAAACAATAGTCTCATCGAAGAAATCCCGAATGTGACAAACATACTCCAATCTCTTTTCAAATCGAATCGGAGAAAACATACGAATATCCATGATAAACCGTTCAAATACACATCAAAGTGATTTGTATAAAATCATACGATCAACCCTTTCGAACATGGGAAGACACATGATTTTATAGCAAATCACCGATGATATTCAAATTAGTTTACCAAAGAATACAAATACAAATACAAATACATTTTTCTGACTTGAAATGGAATGGATAGTGGAGACTGACTTAATGACTTACCAAGGAGCCATCCCAATACACATTTAACCTTTAAACATTGATTAGTAAAGAGTGTGTTTGATGCCAATGAAAATCCATAATGTTTAAATGATAAAGTGCGCATTGAGACACGAAAGGTTCCCGGATAATTTCACCTATGTACATTCTCACATCATTCCCATTTCACCAATTTCCAAGTATCAAAAGTAATGTCAAAACTCTTGAAAAACAGGCCCATAGCTGGCCTTAAACCAAGTCCAAAATAGCCTACTCATTTAACCCAAACTAGCCCCTTTAAACAAGGCCTAAACAATTCTTAAAACAGTCCAGAAACTAAGCTTGAATGGACCACTAAACAAACTTTAAAAACAGCCCAAAGCTAAACATTTATTGGCCCACAAAACAAACTTAAAAACAGCCCAAAACCAAACTTGAATGGCCCACAAAACTGATTTTTAAAACAACCCAAAACTGAACCTTAACCAAGCCCACGAAACAAGTTTTAAATCAGTCCAATATTAGGCCCAAAGGTGACCCAATATCAGATCTGAAATGGCCCAAAAGCTGACTTGAATTAGGCCCAAGGAAGCCCCAACAATCCGGCCCACAAAACAGTCCAAACTCGGGCCCAAACCAGCCCCAGGCTGAGCTGGGCCTCGCTCGAGCGAACCCAGGTCCGCTCGAGCGGACCCAGACAGTAGCTGGGTCGCTCGAGCGGACTGGGCCTGCCCAGTCCAGCCCGGCAGTGCAGATTTTTGCATTTTTGCATTGTGTTTGATCATTTTTCATTCCTTTCCTTCCATACAAAATTCCACAATAATTTGGGCCATTCCTTGACCTTCTAAACTCCTCAAATCACCATCCATGATCCTTCCAATTGATCAAACACAACACTTTTAAAGATCAAAGTTTTTCTCCCTTTCTTTGAACACACTATTTAACACAAGGAAAACTAATTTTTCAAAGTGAGCAAAGTGAAGACAAACCTCCTATACAATGTAAAGCAATAGCATAAGTGGAATAAACATAGTGTTTCTTCATTCATTCAAAGCCAATCCATAAACCATGAAAAATTGAACAAAATAAGGAAAAAGCCATGAAGCTTAAACAAGAAACACAAAAACATCATATTAATTGTGAAATTCACTTGCCTTGTGTTAAGATGGAGTGAAAATCACTCCAAACACAATTCTCTAAGGTCCAAGGTCCTCCATCTACAAAAGCCCCAAAACAAACCAAAGAAAACCCTAACAATCAATCAATCTCAAATCTCCATGAAAACCCATTGCATAAATGAGGAAAATACTCCAAATGGTTTGAAAAACAAGGATCTCAAGAAAAGAAAACCATTGCAAACCTTGAAAATCCCAAACGAAGAAGAAGGGCTTGGATGAGAGGTCTCTCCTAGCTCAAAATCCTTGCAAATGACATCTTTGGAAAGCTTGAATGGAGAAGAAGGGCCCTAGGAGATCATCCCTCCATGAAATCTCCATGAGATGGGTGATTCAGAAGAGAGAGAAAGTTGCTGGAGGAGAGGGAAAGAGCCAAGCTCCAAACCGTGCAAGACAAGAGAATGAAGGAGAAGAAGAAGGCTCTCCCTCTTATAAGATGGGTTTGTGGGCCCCGATCTTCACAAGGCTGAAACTCACATTTGCGGGCCCCGAACGAAGACGACGAAGAAGACAAAAACGATCAGCGAAATTTCTACTTTCCAAAAAGTATAATTTCCCCAATTTCTGGAATTTTCGAAATTCATGGACAGATTTAGTGAAAATGTCATTTTTGCCCATTTTCCTCGAAAAACGTGATTTCTGAGTATCAAATCAAAATGATCAAAACATGAAAGTTGTTAAACTTCATAAAATGAGTCAAAATACACCAAATTCAGAATTTTTAGAAATTAGAAGTAGTTTCTCATAAAAAAAGTACATATCGTATATACCGGGTCAAACCAAAGTCAACGGTCTCAAAATCTCCAAGGTTATGGAAAAGTCTAGTTACACTCAAAATCAAGGTCAAATTAAATCAAATCTCGCTTAACAAGTTAAACCACGATTAAAACAATACTAAACAAAAGCACTGGGGGTCGGGATCTTACACCTCTCTCCGCCCAAATCTCTCTATCTCCCTTCTTATCCACCTCTCTGCCCTTCGTTACCCTCCTCTATCCTGCTCCCTTCCCTCTCCCTCGGCTCTCTTTCTCTACTCTTTGCTTCTTCCTCTGCTCTTCTATCCCCTCTGCTCTTCTATCCCCCATTTTCTCTCTTCCCTCTCTCTCTCCTTCTCTCTTATCCCTCTCTCCCTCTCTCCTCCTGGACTGCGCAACCCACAACAGCCAGCGGCCCCCTTCACCTGCACAAACGCCAACTTTTCCATCTCCTTCTTTCTCCCTCATTCTTTTTCTTTCTTTTTTTTTATCTTTTCTGTTCTCCTTCCTCTCATTTCTTCTTCCCTATCACTACTTCACCTCCCTGCCTGCACATTGACACCACCATCACTGCACTCTCCCTACACACCCCACACCCGTGCACCCACCTGAAGGATAGCACCTCCCTCATCTATCATTATCAAGCAAAATGTAATTTTGAAATATACATGTAAATATTCTTTTTTTTGTATATACGTGGTGCGCCGTGCCTTCAGGCACGGGCAATGTACTAGTATATGTACATGGAAGGCTTGTCTAGTGCATGGACGTCCATATCTCCATTCAAATTTGTGCCACCTCAATGCAAGTTCTTCTCCTCTCCAAATATCTCTTAAAGTCAAAAGGAGGATTTCTTAAAAGAAAAAAAAAAAAAGAAAGCATGGCATGAAAGCAAAATGAGAAGTCCAAGAACGTCATATCTTTTTTATAGCACACCCAGCCACATTATGTGGGCCCCATCTCAATCAAGTGAAGATTTTGTTTCTCTAACTGGTCTATCAAGAAAAATCCAAAAGAAAGGACTCCACAAATTGAAGAACAAAGAAGGAAAGAAAAGAGCTTCCACTCCTATATAAACATCCCTATGGGAGATCCAAGGCATGCTTGAGAATTGATCACCTTTTACTCTAGAGAATTGCATACCATCTCTCCCTTTCTTGCCCTTCCATCTTAATTCACCAAGGGGATTCTTTCCAAAGGCTATACCACCAACCTTGTGGTTTCAACTAGAAAGAGGGATTCTCAACATCCTAGTATGTATTCTTGTTTTTCAATGATATATTCCTTGTAAAGAATTTTCATGCTAGTAAATAAAGTTATTTCTTTTAATTTGTGTTCTTGATTTTTGTATCTCTGAATATTAGATTTGTGATCCATGCAATAGGGTTAGTTCTTACTTTTGGTTAAATATTTTTAATTGGCTTGGAATCATTGCTAACAACTCATCTTAGCATCCTCACAATAGACCTTGTTTTCTATGGATACATGGTATTTTTGGAAGCAATACAAGGTGAAGTTGAAGAGAGTTGACCAAGAAAAGATTAAAACATCCAAGTTTGGAATTTATTTATTAAAAAGTGAGGATTTATCATTTTCAACTTGGATTGACAACCCAAGTTGAAGAATGGGACCCTATGTTTGCACTTCTAATTTTCTTGGGCCCAAGATGGAGAATGAGATTTAAAGAGCAACTCACCACCTTTATATATTTTTTTATCACCTTTGATTTATGCACACCATCTTTATTTTCTGCATTTTTTTTTAGTTTCTGCATTTTATTTTCTATCTTTACATCAATATGTTAGAATTATGTTATTGCTGAAAGTGCATTAGTTTCCATGCATATTTCAGAACATGTGTAGTAGTATAATTTATGTTAAGTTCCGAAATCAGATTTGAAGGGCACATGTGCTGAATGTGGTCAGTTGGGAAAATAGCCCAATATCAAATTGAAATTTGAAACTGTTTAAAAGAAATAAAAAAATTTGTTCTCAGCTGTATGCAAATTCTCTTTAGGTTAAAGTGCAATTTAAAAATCAGAAAAATCTGAGTTGCAAACCATTTTGGTTCAATTCAAGATTAATGAAGAAAACATATTGAAAATGAAAAAAAAATATAGTGCACATTGGGCTCATTTTGGCAGAACCTTACATACATTGGGGGTGTGTTTTCTTTACATAGCTGATGTGAAATTTGCAATTTAGAATTGGAAAGACATAATGATCTGTGCAGATTTACATCTGAAATAGGATACAAATCTGATTGTAACAAGTTTCATCATGGCCAAACCATGTTGGGAATTGAGTGATGAATTAAAGGATTGACTGAACCGATTTCTAGACTTGATTTATTACACAGGGAACGATGGCTTCAAGACTGATTTCTGGAACCGTTTGCACAATTCAGGTATTTCATAGCGTTTTAGAATTAATACTTTTAATCACTTGTTCTCTTTTGGAATTTCATGCACCTTAGGGTATTAAAGATTCAGCAGTAATTGTAATTTAGATAGGTTTTGATCTAGCTATGTATTGGTGATAAGTGTCAAGCATTAGAAAATAAAAAAATAAAATAAAAAACTTTGCACTAGTTCATCATATTACATGCATTGTGTCCCATTATTTTAGAAGAGTGCATCGTCATCATTCTTGTATTTTATTTAATTTAGGAAAATTAATTCTCAGATTTGCATTCATTTAGAAAGTGTATCATTTAGATTCTTAGCTTAATCTAGTGTTTAGCTTTGAAAAGTTAATTGGTTTCTAATCTAGTGTAGGAACTTTTTTTTAGGTAAATGGTCTAATCTTAGGGAGTTTGATTTTAGATGGATGATTTGTTTTCAATTTAGATTGATTTGATTTTATACATTTTTTTTAAGTTTGATTATTTTTTTTTCATAACTTGTTTTAGTTTCCAATTTCATTTGTTAGATTTAATATTAGTAAGTGATATTTTTAGAATATTTTCTAATTGGATGTTCTAATGTGTATTCTATTTTGCAGCAACTTGATCTTTTTAGATTTAGGAATCTAGTTTTAGGAAAATTTTTTTTCATTGGATTGTAATTAAATCTTTTAATTAAAGTAGGAATGGTTGTAATTAGTTTTTAATTAGGCTAGTTTTAGATTTTATTTAAGGCAAGTACAAGTTGGAGAGCCTTATCTCAATAGCTCCCTATGGATCGACCTGGTCTCACCAGTTTATTACAACATCGCGGCTCTACACTTGGAGCTCACAATCAAAATGCAACCGACCAATATAACATAAATGATTTATTTTTAAACTAAACCCAACAGACCATTTACTTGTGAAGGAAACGAGGTAGAGAAACACAGAGAAAACTGTCGATAGTGCAAAAATCAAGTGTGGGCAGTTTTCTCCACCTTTTCTTCTCATCGACAAACACCCCAGATTTTATACATTACACCCAAGTAGAGTAATCAAATTGCATTAAATATCCCCCAACACAAAAAATAAAATAAAATAAAATAAAATAAAATACAACCGCCTCAATCAACAAGATCTAAAACTTTAGAGTTTGAATAGTCGTCTTGCATTCAAACATGCCCTAAATACTCCCAAAGACAATCCATATACCACACAAGATAGATAATAAAACTCAATTTCATTTCATTGATTCATTCCTTGCCTTGATGACTGAATTGGGGTAAATATATAGAATCTGCCTACACGGCAAGCTTTCTTTATTTAGTGACTAGACTCTTTCTAACTATAAGACAACATTGATCATTCTCTAAGATTTCTCTTTTTTAGTTACAAATACTTGCCAATCAAAGTAAACTAAAAATTTAAAATGAGTGTTGAAATAAATTCACAAAAATACTCTGATAAAAAAATGTTCAGATAAAGTCACAAAAATGAGCAGATTAAAAAAATGCTCAAATAAAGTCACAAAACTGCACAGATAAAAATGTGCAGCTAAAGTGATGATGAGAAACACTTCATTAGTAGTTTCCAGCATGTGGAATGCACCAAGTATGTTTACGTTGAAGCATGCCAAAAACTATAATAAAATTTGAAAAACAAAATATTAGCAAAGAAAAGAAAACATTGGTATATATTTTATTATACATGATTTCACTAAATTCCATGCGAAGGGGACTCATTTTATTGGAGGAGCCAGATGAGCTTTGGAGCCCAACATTCTAAAACAAGCTTGATAAATGGTTCAGATTCAACAGTGAATGTTCTACTTTTCCACACTGTGAATTAACATATTACACTTATATTGTTCACACACTCAAAGTTAGGCCAACATACAATCACGAACAGTATATATTCAACATTTTTGATGAAAAGCAAAGTTGAGAAGTGAATGAACACATTTAGTTTAGTTTAGTTTTATAAATAAATATATGTGTATGGATTTTAAAAACATATCTCATTATATTTTCTTTCGTTCTATTGTTTACGATTTTCATTTTGGAATCTCATTTCCAAACTGTATATCAGGCCCCACTTTGCATGAAGCTGGAATAAATTTCATTGAAGTCCACCCTTATACTATAATCGATATCGGCAATTCCATCTATTAAAAAATGATACAAAGAAGGGTATGTGCCAACAATTAAATAGGAAAAACCGAAAAATGTTCTAACAACAAAAAACCTATCTTTTATAACTCCTCTACTACTTCATTTGAGCTTTTGAAAATGTGACAGTAACAAATTTTCATCGTCATATGCACATCTAAAGTCTCTTGTGCCAACTTAACAATCCCCACGACTCCACCTTTATTTGATCCCATCATGTTGCATATTTCACGCCTCCTTCAATAATAAAGGCAAGCCTCTGCTAGCCTTTTCTTAATGAATTTTACCTTTCATGAAAAATACATAAAGCCTTGGCAATTTATAAGTTGCCCACACCTCTACTTGATTTAGTTCTTTCATTCCTAAGAATGTTACCATAACCTCCTTGTCATTTCATAATAACCCCACCTATACATTACCAGCCAAGCCCGATTTTGCACAAGATGGCCTGTTGCAATATTCACCAAATATGTAGGGGTATAAAATCTTGATTCAAGGTGGCGAGCAACCAAGATAATAAAAAATAGTTGATTTTATATTCTATTGGAGTTGCCCAAAAGTTGCCTCGTTTACCTCTTCCTAATTTTATTTACACCCTTTGTTACCCCTCCATCTTAGGATATGCATCTCCAACGCACATATTGTTTAACCCTTCCTGATTTTATATTCACCCTTTGTAACACCTCCATCTTAGGATATACATTTCCAACACAAATACTGTCATCTTAACATTGCTCTATTGCCCAACATTCAGCTCCATATAACAGTGCAGGTCCGTCTATTGTCTTAATTAAATGTCCCTTTAACCACAATGGTAATAAATGATCACACAACAATATACCAACTTGTCTCCACTATGCCCACCCCGCACTAGCACTGTTTATGATATCCTATGTAAGTAGTCCACTTTGTCTATAAGGGCATGTTTGGTAACGAGAGAGGAATCCTCTATTTAGAGGATCCGCGGAATTAGACTTTCTTATTTGAGGATTTATGAGAAAGAGGATTCATTGCATTCCATGTTTGGTGAGCACAGAGGAATCAACGATAATTCCTTCATATCCATGTTTGGTAACGGGAGAGGAATCCTCAAAAAAAAAAAAAAAATCAGCTTCTTCTCAAATTCATTTAACATATCCATTTTGTAGACATGAAATAACTTTGCAAGATTTTGACAGTCTCCCCTTAACAGGAGGGCTTTACAACCTATTTAGCTACTTGTAATTTCGAACATTATATAATCGCTTCATACAAATAATGGGGAGGGGTTGAAGGTGAGATACACCAGGTTATGGTTCCTATCAATAATTAGATCTGTTTGTTATAAATTGATCTAAACTATCCATTTGCTAACATACATGGAATTGTTTGATTTGTCTAATTAAATTGATTATTAAGAACAAGGACTGTCTTGGTTGGAACTGACTTGATAGGACTCAAATTGGTTTTTGCCTTTCAATTCAGTATTTGATTCTGGGCTATACATTTTCTTGGTTGTTAATCACTTCACATTTTGGATAATTACGAAGTTGGGCCAGCATGATGGATGATCCCAATTAATAATGGAAGACCTTGTGGAAATGGAGATGTCTTACCACCAAACCAAGTCAAGGTAAGCTTGTGATGGAAAATCCTCACTAGATTTCCACTAAAAAATAGGTATGGTTTTTTTTTGTTTTTTTCAAATATCTCAAATCTTGGTGGTGTGGTAATGATATGCAAGAATGACAAAGGTGTGCTGGAATCTTGATGATGGGGCATAAGTTAAATGAATGTGGCCTTGTTTTCCATCTCAATTAGCAGCCAACCAAACCTATATGGATTCTCCTTGAGATGCAAGTATTCCCCCTCACTAGTGTAAACTTCAGAGGACACATTTTCACTTACATGAATACAACATCAAACATCCAATTAATTAAAAAACAAATGCCATCTTCACTTCTGTTTATTTAAGATCTTGAATTGAAGTTTCAAGAAGAAAAATCCAAACTTTAAGATAAAGTGAGTGCATTCAGTTAGTGAGGCCATACTCATATGATCAGTGAGTAGTGTGGCAAGACTGTAGGGATTCTCTATTTTTCAGCAATTGATCCATTGGTTTTTCTGTGGACAGTTGGCCTGTACATTTTCATAATACATACTCATTCGAGCATCTGGGACATGAGAAAGACATCAATCTCATGAAAAACTAATCTTAGATAGTATTTGTTAAAAAAGTAAGAGGAGCTAGAAGACCCACCAATAGAATTAAAAGAAGCAATAGCTTCATTGATCTCATTAAGAGGAGCTCTCATGGAGCTTTCATACAACATCCAACAATCAAACCTAAGCCCATGGTGCCATTCAACCTTCTAACTACATTCATCCACTTCATTTCTTAAAAAATAAAAACCTAAGCCCCTGGTGCCATGACGTTTAGAATCAAACAATCAAACCAATGCGAATACACTCTAAAATCCACTTCTCAAAACACAAACTTAATGCTAGTAGAAAGCAAACATCAGAATTCAACCTCTTCATCGATTTAGCATGTCAACAAAAAAGACTTCCAACTTGGCCAATAACTAAGATCATTGCCAACAAATAGTATGGTAGCAGTTAACTTCAATTGGCAGCCAAATACACTGCAAATAACCATCTATGAAACTTAAAAGTATGACACCGACAGCAATTGACTGCAAAACATACCAACCAGGATTAGCATGTTAATAAGTGATGGCTAGGGTGAAAGAGAGCCTTGAACCTTCAGCAAAAGGTAGAATTATCTGGAAAATTACCTATCAGCCATTTTTCCAATCTCACCACCAAGAGCATCCTCCTGATGTACCAGTTGAGATTTTGCAGGGCCACCTACTGCTGGTACAACTGTATAATCATTTGCATTACTAAGGTTTATATCCAGAGTAGTTCCAATAGCTGTTAGTACAACTGTGAAAGGCAAATTCCAATTGTAGGATTAGCTATTAGACCAAGTTATAAGGATTTCAAGTTTGAACTTGTGTGTTTATCATCTAAAGGAGACTCTACAAAAAGTAATATTAAAAACAGCCCCCTCATCATCATTTTAGCCTGATCATCAATTTGGTTGTTAATTGTACAAATGAGGCCTAAATGAAAACAGCGATCAGATGTTAATTGAGAAAACATCTGAATGACTACTACATGTAAACTGTCTAAATGAGGCATTCAGAAATCAACCAAAGGAATCTCAAAATATCGCAGCAACACCAGCCCATAAACCAATGAGGAAGACTGTAACAGAGATTCTAAATCTTGAACTGCTCTTGCTAATTTCTGGTGGAGACCATCTAATCAACCATCAGCTGCATTGCTACATACACACACCCACAAACCAAAACAGAGTAATTAAATAAACTGAAAAATCTTCTTAAAGCTCTAATCATCATGATATTAACATGTATGAGAGAGGAGATAAAGAGGAGAAATCAGATGCACTTTGATTTGTTCAGGAATGTGGGGCATCAACATGTCCAATTATAATAAGTATAAGGATTTGGAATGTAACAAACCATTCAATTAAAATGGCAACCTTAAAAACAACATTGCAAACCACTAGCAATGAGCTGAGGGCTATCCTCATCTACTACAACACTTCCAAATTGAGAATATACTACAATACCAATTGCAAGATCCAAAAACACATAAACCAAAAACTTCCACAAATATGCTCATAGCTTCAATGAGCAAGTTGTCCTTTCTCTAGTCAACTTCCATCATCAGCTACAATTTGTGGAAACTAACTTTGTGTCATGCACCCCACTGCTATCCTGTGGAAACATGGTAAATTAATATCATCACTTAATCCTTCACTCAAGAGATTGACTGATGTGAGTCTTAAGAGGCAACATTCGGCGTCTACCCAACATTGTGGCTGATGTTCAGAGTTAGTTCAATTGCATAGAGAAAAGCCACTTGGAAATTTGACAATTCTAAGTTCACCACCATAGATGAACAACAAACTTAACACCCAAGAGAGTGATATGGCACTAGAAAACATAAAAGAACATCAAAAGTGTTGCAATTCAACATCCATCACATTGAAAAATATCATAAAAGTTTGCATCCATCACAACCAATCCATTAACAAAGAGTGAAGCGAGTTTTTTTTTTATTTACAAAAGATAAGTATATATTACCAAAGGAAAGTGCTAAATACACAAAAAAAATTAGGATCAGCTCCACCCCACTTGCATCTTAGCTTAGAGACACAACCGAGGTGGAGCTGGACCACTCAAAAATCATGCCCAGAGGTTGGGCCAGCCAAAAAAACTCTACATCAATCCCCACTTACAAAAAAATTTATAACAAAAAAAGAAGGAAGACCTCAAAATCTGTCAAGCTCTCCTTCCCCCCTAGCTTCCCACATGTCTTTGGACAGATTTTCTCTAAAATCTATCATAAATTGTCTATCTACATCACTAGGACCAGCAACATTATCCTCTTTGATATCGTGGTCTTGTTCATCATTAAGATCAGCCTCTTCCATCATCTCATTCTGTGCTTCTCTGAATAACTCATCATCAAGATTCCATCAACGGATGAAGTTGTGTATAACATAACATGCCACAACGATCTTCACTTGTGTCTTAATAGGATATCTTGGAGGGGTTTGGAGAAGGGCAAATCACTGCTTTAGCACCGCAAATGTTCTCTCCACTATATTGCGTAGCTTTGCATGCCGCAAGTTGAACAATTCATGTTCAGTTTTAGGCGCTTGTGTTGTGGACCATTCTTTAAGGTGATATCAAACCCCACGAAATGGCGCTAAAACCCCCCACGTATTTGCATAACCTGCATCTACAAGGAAGAATTTTCCTACAAAACAAATTGGGACAGCCACGTTATGCCTTAAACAAAATAGGCTTTATGCATTTAATGACAAAGACATAAAAGTTTACTACTAGATGGAACACGTAACCTATTCTGGGCCCGTCTCCAAACCACATGTTGTAGAATCTTCGAATCCGATGCCGATCCTTCCCATCCAGCACAGATATATTGAAAACACATATCAAATGATACAACGGCCATAACATTTTGTGACAATCCTCCCTTTCTATTGCGAAAATGGACTTGATCTTCAAGTCTAACCCATGCTGGGATATGTGTACCATCTATTGCTCCGACACAATCCTATAAACAAGTACAACATGCATCACCATATGGCATAAAGTTTTTTATAATTCATTATCATAAAACATTTACCTTGAAAGATGGATAGAACAAATGATTATTTGCTATCTCAGGTGGACACTCCCCTTCGAACTGCTTCACATAATATGGTGCGAGTTTTACAATTGCATCCAGTGTCAAGTTAAAGTATCGGCTGATTGTCTCTCCTGAATGTTGAAACAAGTTCTGCATTATGCAATTTCTTTGGCTGTGGCCGACAGTGAATAAAAATATTGCCAATTGCTCTTCCACTGACACTGCACGAGAATCTCTTAAATGCCCCCTGTGCTTTAGCTCATTAACTAATAGTAAAAAACAACCACCACTCATTCTGAATATATCAAGACATTTACGAGGGTGTCCAGTCAAGATCTCATTGAGATAAGTCCTTCCACTTTGTGCGGATTCATGAACTTTATCTTTGGTTAGATATTGGTAACGGTACCATAAAAGACATGTTGACGTAACAACACTAGTTAATAGTAACAGAAGATCCTGTCTATCCATGCCGCTGGTGAAGATAGATATAACCAATTGAAATAAGTCATGACATTTCATAAAGTTTAATAAACAAGTTCATGACATTCCAACAATATTAAAAAGACATAAAGTGTTAATATAGTTATACATCATCAAAAACCAAAAGCCAAATGAAAGCATGTATGAGTCCAACAAACCAACCATGACCATCAATTAGAAGTCCAAGATAATAACCCAAAACACCAGTGCTAAACATGTTCCGTAAGTTAGTAGTTAAGGAAGTTAAGTATAAAGAGCTTGCGATATTCGTTATCTAAGGCCAGAAACCGTGAGGCCTTCTCTTCATTTTCTAGTTGTTGAAACGCCCTTAACTTCATTACCGGCTCCAGATCAAGGGGTAGTATTGCTTCCCACACCTTCTTCATTCGTTCTTCAGATGTATTCCTTGCCATTGTGTGTATCGCATCTGCCATGTTTTGGACAACTGCCACCATTGCATCCCCTGCGCTTTGGTGCCTTGTTGTGTGATGGGAAGAGCCTCCAGGGGCGGCACTACGCCCCTTATCTGTAGAGATGTGCTCATCCCCAACCTCCTTAGTGTTTGGAGTGGCATGATCGTCATCATTCGGGTCATTTTCATCCAAGACATCGTTATGCATGGAGGGTGGTGATTGAGTAATATCATTTGCAACTAATTCATCTCGACCATCAGCAATTGAGTCACCAAGTATTTCGCACATGATGTAGTAGTCAGGCATGGTCCTAGACCTATACATGCTGGCTCCAGGATGTGCCTGTGTTCCAAAATAATAACAAAGAAAGAAATTATATTTGCATTTCCCAAAAAATATTTTATTAATTGAAAAAGTTCTCACCGCTATGTAATCATCCCACACCCCTGCTTCCGCAGTGACTTTTTTCCTTTCTTCGTCCCATCCAAACCCACTTAAGTTTAGCATAGCCTTCATCGCGCTATACCATTTTTTGTAGCTCTTCAACCTATTCTTCAACTTATCTCTGCTAAATTCTAGCCCAAACTTTGTTTGCATTTCCTTTGTTATCATAGCCCATCCCTCCGAGGTAAACCCCCCAGGAATAACTTTGCCTTGTTTGCGCATTTCAAGCATGATGTGGAGGAGCGCTACATCATTTGTGCCCGTCCACTTCATGTTTCTCAAAGTAGATCCTCTTGCTTCTTGAGAGCAAATTGGTTGAGACATCCTACATTTTTCATTGAGTGTTAAACAAACAAGTTTTACATCTATGTTGATTTGGAATACCGCCCATCTTTTGATTAGAAAAAAACACTCAAAAGTTTCTTGCCATACTAAAGTTGAACCCCACCTATTTCCCAAGGAGACATTTTATGGGTGCCCATAAACTATGAGGCCTTCAAATTTATCTTTCATCATCTATCATCAAAGTCCCATCCCTAACTATTACTACCGACTTGAAGCTTGTCTTGACCTAGTCTATTTAGGTATAGGGCATAATATTCAAGCCTTCGTGGATCTGATTGAGAAATTTCTAAGCTAGGAGAACTCCTCCTTGATCTAAGCAAACCTTTGAGCAAGTCACTGAAATGCCTAGTTCTACAAAAAGCACAGAAATCACAAAACCTATTAAATGACATTATTTCACAATCATGATCCAGGTACCAACTCCCAAGAACATTGATAACTTGCAACAATTAGATATACCACCTACAGAAAAACCATTATAGTATTACAGAAAAAGAATGCCAAAGAATAAGATAATGATTTTGCTCCTCCCTCTAGGAAGAAAATAATCAAATAATGCCAATAGAACAGACTTCAAATGCTACAATAAAAGGAACTCTGAAACAGGGACCTTGGAAGAACTGAGATGGGTATAAAAGCAACTACTCTTCTTTAAATACATATCACTAGATACCATTCAAGAACAATGCCACATAGAAACATTTAGAACACTAATTAGGTGCTGCCAAATGATATTAAAACACAACATTGATAAACTTTCAAGACAATGACTACTACTACGGGTCAAAGTTCGGATTGCTTTATTGTTGAGAACACCCAAGAAACAAATTATATTAAACTTGAGTGTGTGGTCAGGAGACAAAACTTGAAGGCCCTAGCTATCGTTCTCTTGATAACCTTTTATGAGGGCAAAAATCTCAACCTATCTTCCAATTTCAGCACAAAAGACTTAATATGCCAAATAGAAAAAAAAATGCATTGCAGAAAATTGGCGACATTTCTCGCTACCAAAACAGATCACATTCCCACACAAGAAAAGAGGTAAGAAATATGCTGAATGGGGAAAAAAAAATGAAAAAACAACAAAAACCCTAACCTGATTTTGTAGTGAATGACCCGACAGGAGAGAGGAATGGTGGAGCAGGATCGTATAACCAGACGGTGGGAAGATGGTCGAGGTCTACTGGTACTGCATGAGGGTTGAAGAAGACCTTGGGTCTCTGTTCCTTGCTCAGAGAGGAAAACGAATGAGACTACAGTTGCAGCAATGTGGAGTCCAGCCACCTCTGGCCGTGTCGGAGTAGGTCTGATCGCCTCCTATCGTCGTCGCCTCTCTGGTAGCAGCAGTAAGAAAATGGGTTGGAGACGAAAGAGGGCTTTGTAATCGGGAGACCTCAGGTGTTTTGATTCAACGCAGAAAATGAGCCTTATATACCCCCTCTTAAAAAGCAGTGATTTATGGGGTCCGATGGGGGGGGGGGTGTCTGACCGTAGATATCCTCAATTCAGCAGATTTTGGATTTTAGAAATCTTCTCATCATGTTGCACCCAAACATGGGTTCTCATCATGTTGCACCCAAACTGATATGGATTCCTCTGAGAGGATTTTTGCCAAACGTGCTCTAAATGCTCTTGACAACAGAATCTACCACACTAGGGCACTAATTGATTTTCAAATTTAATCAAACCATCCTCCTTACCACCTCAGAAGAACAAACTTGCATCCCACCATTCTTAGTTCTGCAAATGCCATGCACGAAAGAACCTTTTTTTTCTATTGTAAGGTAACAATAGGATTAATCAAGTCGAGACAGTAGAAGGGCTGCAAGTCCGCAAACTCCAATCGACTGTTCTGCAGTTTCTAACGAAGGTTAGTAGCTTGGGATATCCTCGAAAAGCACAGAATCATAAGGGCAGAAGGAAAACAACCACCGAAAAATCACAACACCAGTACCAACTGCAAGGATGGTCTCAACTGTACCAACTACCAAATATTCATGACATGACACCGTTTCATTTTAAAATGCCCATTGTGTAGCGACTTGTGATTTAAAGTCTATGCTCATGAAAATGTTTGTATTTTCAAGATTCATATATTCAAGAATATCGCAACTTTACTCATTGCAGACCATTGATCTCATGAGTCGATCAGAACTAATGGTTTTCAGTTAACATTAATTTTGCCCTTTCATATTTTAGAAAATAAAGGCACTTAAGTTCCAAGAATGTACATATTAAGGCTACACAGCTGGAAATGAATTCTGCATAAATAATAATATCACAGAGAATAATTCTTTCAAATGGGAGAGCAAGACTACCTCAAAATTTGGCAAAAAACAGCTGATATCGCTTCATGATGTCCTTCCTGTTGGTCATAATTTTCTTGTCTGATGAAAGAGCAGCAGTAACATCCTCAGGTGAATGCCCGCCAAAATTCACAATTCTGTATCTAAACTCATACGTACTTTGTTGCTTGAATTGGAATTGCTTAACCCCCGTCGAAAAACACTACAAAAGAACAGAATTTGATTAAATATATGAACTTCCTTGGCTTGAAATGATTATTTTTTAACAAGACTAATTATGTCAGTTAGCTCAATATAGATAAAATAATCGGCAGTATCAGGATCATTGTAAAATAAGGATGTATGACAACAAACTTTGTGTGTGTGTGTGTCTTTTTTTTTTTTCAATTTAAACAACGGATAAGCAGAATCAGGGAATTTCTTTTGATTAGATCATGTTGTTCTCTTACATTGATTGTATTTCAAAACACACAACCCCTAAATAAAAGTTTTCCCCTTTTTTTTCTGTTGAAAGAGAAAAAAGGATTTCCAGTCACAGAATCCAAAATTAAGAGCAAATTGATATACGACTAATCAGTCTCAATTCTTTTCCATAATTAATCCTTTTCAATTTCAATTATAACAACAATTATGTGTATATGTAAACCCCAGAACAGAAATTCTTACACGGATACCTAGTCAGGTATCTTATCTTGGATTACTAATATTGCCCTCTACTTTAGGATCATATAACCAATTCATAGACCATGTGATCATACAACACAAAAAAATCAGCATAATACCTTTATTTTGACATTAACAACTGAAACTGGGTCCTTACTTGGAGTCCATTTTGCCAACAAACAAGCCAAATAGGTAAAAGGGATCTCTGTCTCCACTTAGAATGAGTGGGTGTTCCACTTCTTCAACCTTGAGGATTTCATCCACATCCAAGTCAGAAGTTAATGGATTAGCTTCAACATCAAGTCTATTGTGGGATGTAGGAAGCTCTTTTTCACTTCTTCCTCCAATATCACTGCTAGGTGTATCCAATGCACCCACATCCAAAGCAGTATCTAAGAAAGGGATATCATCGGTACATAGTCCAGTTACAAAAGAAGGAAATCCTTCTCTAGTTCTTTCTCCAGCGCCATTAACGGATGTAGGAGCACATACTAACGGGAGAATTTTATTTGTTTATGTTTCAACTTTTCTCTTTTTTTCTCTTTTATGTTAATTTTTTTTATGTTGGCTTTTTATAAAAAAATCTCAATTTCATTTGGTTCATTTAGTTTTTCTAGTGATGGATTTATTGGATTTGTGCTCTTTTTTTGTCTTTTATGTTTCAATTTTTTTGTTTTTGCATATTCAATCTTAATGGTTTTTTTTTTTGAACGGTAACTTTCAGTAAAAGTAGAAAAGAAATCGGTACAAAAGGATTATACTGATCTGGACATAGGTAAAAACAAGCAAAAGTACAATCTTTAAATCCCAAAACATAACAATCTACTCAGCTACATGGAAACTAGAACACTGAGGATACTAGGACTGCCCTGACCCCTGTTTACAAGAAAGCTAGCTCCTTCCAATTGAACATAATTTGATCATTGGGGTAGTCTGTGAAAATAGGATTGATCTGCACCCATTGTGCTACTAAGAATTGCTGCTGAAAATAGGATTGATCTGCATTCCTACTGAAAATAGGATTGATCTGCACCCATTGTTTGTTTGTTTTAAATTGCTTATATTATGGGATTTTTATATGGATCTTCAATCTATGTTGTGCTTGTATTTTCATTTCCGTGTTGTATATATTGAATGGACTTTGTGAGTTACTTTTATAATTAATTATTATTTCTTTTAGTTCCAACATGTTCTTTTAATTTTCTTGATGATGGGTTGTAATGGATTTGAATATTTTTTTCATTTCTATTTTCGACTTGGATGTTTGGCTTTTGGGTATTAGGTTCGGTTAGGTTCCTTTGTTTTTTCTAAATGTATTTTATTATTAGACTTTCTATGGATTCTCATTTCTTCATATTTTTATATTTTGTTACTTTTTTATAGTTATGAATTTTGTTGTCTTTTAGGTTATGACGGTTACTTTAATTTTTTTGGAAATGGGTTTTCATAAATCTGTTTTGTGGGTTTCTTCTTTCGTTTTCTTTTCGTTTTAATTTTTATTTTTATTATTGATCCTTACTTTTATGAGAATAATTTTACCATGGCCATCAACTAACCTTCGAAGTCAATCGTTAGTTTTAGGATGCTAGCAATATAAAGTGCTCTGATTTTGAAATTAAACAGCTATATATTTTTTTTGTTAATATTATAAGTGATTGAATTTTATTGCAGTTTTTAGCATCTTAATATAGTCCAAAATAAAAAATTAATTATTTTAAATTATTTACCATTTTTAAATATTGTAAATTAGATTGCCCAAGCAAATAATAGGGTTTTTTTTATTTTTTTGGAAAAAAGTAAAATAAATATTAAGAAAATGTGCAAATAAGAAGAATAAGTAGCCATTCATAATCAATCCATGTTACATCCATAGTAGTATCAACAAAGTGGCAAGAAAGACTGATAAAATCATATAAAGGACATTGACATGCATCAACATAAAATTAATAATATTTCAGTAACAATCCAATATGTTAAAGATATCAATGTTACCCAAACAAAATAAAACAAAAGTAATCTTTTTGAGTGCTTTAAATTAAAAAAAAAATCCCAAATCACCATAGTACGTTTATGTGATTCGATCAATATGTGTGTATGCATGTGCGCCCCATTGTTATGAAATTCGGTTTGTTTCGACCGAAATTTCCAAAAAATTTTGGTACGTTCGCTCTACCAAAATGAACAGGACCCCTATAATTATTTGTCCCGGAATTCATTCCAATTCATCTGATTCAGTCCAAATTTTATGATTTCGGTCAATTTGTCCAATTTGTTTGATTCGTCCAATTATTCGTCCTGGCATGTAAGTTGCCTTTAAAATAAAAAAAAAATGAAAACTGAAGGGGTTAAACATATATTTTTTAACTTAAAAGTAAATGTAAAAATACCTTTTTTGGCCGTTTGGCTTAAGAAATTAGTGGGCTCCCCGTGGAGACCCATCTACTAAAATCTAAAAAACTTTATGGGCAGTATTGCCCTAATCAGATTTTAAAGCACGTCCTGTGCTCACTAAGAGCATCAATGCAGGCATTTTCACTGCTGCTGACGTCTCTTCTCAGGTAATAACTAATTCTATCATGTTTGTGATTTTTTGGGATTACCCTATTCTCCCTTTTGATTGTGATGTGGAGAAATGAGTTTGGAATAGTTCTGTGAAATTGAAACAGCTTAGATACGTTCTTGCTTTCTTTTAAGTGTCAAGGTTTTATTCGATGCAAGTCAGGCCTACTGTTGGATTTGTCGCGTATAAAAATCTAAATAAACATATTTCAGAACTCAGTTCCCCGCACTAAATGAAGTGCAAATCCAATAACCTGCAACACCGTGTACGTATAGTTGGTCAAGGCAAAGAGCATAGCAGCTACCTTTCTAATAAACATATTTCACAGATAACTCAGATTATCCAAACGAGTAGACGCTGATGTACATGTAATTAATTTAAGTGCACCTTTCTAACATTGCCACCACAAAAGATGGGTTGAAGCTTTCCAATTGATAAATTGCTCATTGTATCTATGAAACAACAGCTGTCTAAGTGCTCGGAAAATATCAGGCATGGACTATGGATCTAACCAGATTGATAGACAATCATAGTTGAATACAAGCAAACGATCGTCAACGTTAGGATGCAACCTCTTTGGTACTGCAAAAGAGGAGAAGGTAGGTTATACTCCAAGATGCAGCAAACCAGATCACCCCTACCTGCGCAAATACAAAGGCTGAGAGACAAGTCCTTCACAGTTTTCGTATCCAACCTTCCGGAGCAAATCTCTAAGGCTGAACTAGAAGCAATGTGTTTCAGGGCGGGAAGGATGATTGATATCTTCATTCTGGTCGAGAAAGGCAGCAGGAAGGGTAGGGGATTCGATTTCATTAGATTCAATATGATAAAAGAGGCTGAAAGAGCAGTGGACATGGTAGAAGGAAGATTTTGGAGAGGAAGAAAGCTACTAGCGAACTTGACTCTTCATCGTTCTACAGGGGAAAGAAAAGTAGCAGAAAGCAAGGTCAAGTGGAATAAAGAAAGATACAATAGAAGCTACAAGGAAGCTTTGCTAGGCCCTGAATCGACTGTTTGAAAGGAAGATGCAGGGGAAGCACAGAAGATGAAACCAGCAGGGTGGATAGTGGACGATGGTAAGGAAAAAGGAGCGAGGGTAGCCTCTTGGGTGGTCAAAGAACAAAAGAAATCAATGTTCTGTAGTTTAGTTGGTTTTTTAAAGACCAGCACTAATGGGCAAAGACAGGCAGAAGAATGGTTAGATAGTTGCTGGGGAAAGACGCCGGACAAAATCAGACTGTTGGATGATCAAATCATCTGGATGCAATTTTTCTGACAGAGGAGGAAGCAGAAGAGGTTATTGAGAAAACAGCTTGTAAAGGAGATGATTCCCCTTTCTACTTTTTGGGGAGATGGGTGGAGTGTATGGGATTCCCACCACGACCCTGCTGGATCAAGATTAAAAATATGCCCCTACATGTCTGGCATGAAGAGGTGTTTAAGCTGTTGGGAGAGTGCCTTGGGCACACTGTGGAGGGGGATAAGAACACAGCTCAAAAAGAACAATTGAAAGATGGAAGTATAAAGGTACTCCTAGATTAGAGAACCCCACTACCGACCACACTTCCTATCTGGGTGGAAGAGGTTAAATTTTTATGCAGATAGAGATGGACCAGGAGAAAAAAGACATAAAAGATGGGAGGAAGGATACTACAAGCTTGCAGATCCATGGAGCTAATAGAAGCAGTTGCTGTAGAGGTTAAATTTTCTATGCAGATAGAGATGGACCAGGAGAAAGAAGACAAAAGATGGGAGGAATGATACTACAAGCTTGCAGATCCATGGAGCTAATAGAAGCAATTGCTGCAGAGGTTGGAAGGAAGACCCACTGGAGGAAGATGATGACGTCACAAGCCAAATTTTGAATTTTGAAAAGTGTGCCCAAAGGGGATTGGGAGAAGAAGACGGGCCGTGATGGATTCAAAGACGCTGGACCCAGAACAGGCAAACGAAAAAGCAAAGAAAGCTCATCCTTGCTATTGGGCCAACTCAACAATGGCCAAACCCAAACAACTTTAGAAGGATGGAGTTGGGCCTGACAAAAAACATATCGTCGAAGCTAGGGCTCATATCAAGAGCTGATATACAAGAGGAGAAAGGGGACAAGGAAACGGAAAGTGACGACAAATCAACGAACTCTCCGATCGCATCCAAGGACAACGAGATGAAGGAAACGGAGGACGATTCAGTTGAAGACACAAATAGTAGCAAGGATAGCACTGGGACGGGAGAGTGGTTTGGGAGGAGGAGGGGGGAGTGGCCTTCTTTAATAGAAGTGGTGAAGTGCTCGGTAAGTGAAGCTGAAGCTAAAAGTGACATTTTTCTTGATGATTCTCTGCATTGACCACCACCTGGGAGAAGATATGAGGAAGGTCAAGACAAGAAGAGATCTGGGAAGGATTCTCTGCATCGACAGGAAGCGGAAGCAGAAGCAGAAGCTGCAAGCGACGATGCTGTGCATCGACAACCACCTGGGAGAGATATGACCAAGGAGAGATCTGAAGTAGAGCAAGGACACAGAAGCAGAACCTGGTATTATTCTCTGCATCGACAACCACTTGGGAGGAAGACAAGGTCACAAAAGCTGAAGTAGATCAAGGAGAGATCTGAAAAGGGGACGAAAGGCATTCATCGACAGGAAAAATGGGTCCTCCACAACATCGTAAGGGAAGAACAGACCAAGACTGAAATCTCTTTTGTCACCCCAAAGAGGGATTCAGCAGGGTAGGGTGGATCTCGGTATTCAGGAGGAAATGCGTGGGATCAGAGCCAGCACGAAGACAGTGGACTAATCTCCTACCTCCAAAGCATTACAGTAGCATGGACAGAGCACTGATGCCAACAGCAAGAAACGGAGAACTCACAAACTGGATAGAGGATGAGATGGATCCGAAAGATATAGCTCAGGAAAAGAATACCGAGGGAGGAATAGAAGAACAGATGGATGCTAATCAGAGGTTGACCCAGGAAATAATCCAAGACCAGGGGGCAGATCAGGGCACACAGTGGTTGACTGAGAAAATAATCCAATGCGGATGGGCAATTGGTGTCTCATAACAAGATTATTTTGTCTCCCTTTACTCCAAGGATGTGTGGGAAAGATGAACCTTGGAGAACTTAAGAGTTCGACAGAATAGGAAATGAGCGAGCTCAATGGCTAGAAAGGAAACTTGAAGAGGAGGAGGTCCGTCAAGCAGTTTTCTCTTGTGCGGGGAACAAAGCTCCGAACCCAAATGGCTACCCTATGGCTTGCTTCCAAAGATTTTGGGATTTACTTAAAGATGACATCCTAAATTTCTTGGAGGAGTTTCACAAAAAAGGAAAGTTAACAAAGGGCATAGGAGCTTCTTTCATAGCTCTTATTCCGAAAAAGGGAGGGGATATCGGTGTAAAGGACTTCAAGCCAATTAGTTTGATCAGTAGTGTCTACAAGATCCTAGCTAAGGTGTTGGCAGCGAGACTTCAGAAGATCTTGTATGCATCATATCAGAAGAGCAAGGAGCTTTCATAAAAGGAAGACAAATTCTGGATGGAGTCCTCACAACAAGCGAGTGTGTCCATGCAAGAGACAAGGAAAGAAAACCAAGTTTGATATGCAAGCTTGATTTAGAAAAGGCTTTTGACAGAGTGGACCGGGGTTTCTTGCAATACCTTCTGCAAAGGATGGGATTCGATAAAAAATGGAGGAATTGGTTCAAGGAATGCATAGCTTTAGTTTCGTTCTCTATCAAGATTAATGGTACCCCAAAAGGCTTCTTTCATGCTCAAAGAAGGTTGAGGCAAGGAGATCCACTATCACCCTTCCTATTTGTAATTATAGTCGAACGTTAAGGGCCTGTTTGGATGTGTGGTGAATTGAAGTATGGTGAGGAGAAGTATCAAATCAAGAGAGAATAAAATAATTGGTATTATGATGGTGTTTTGTTTTTAGTTGTTTGGTATGGAATCTTTTTGACTTTTTGTATAGAAAAGTGAAGGTTTTTTTTTTTTTTTTTTGTTTTTTAGTGGAAAAATGAGGTTTTTTTTTGACTTTTTTTGAAAAGTTGGGAGGGAATGGTGAAAGTATGTACTTTTGATATGACATGTGTCATTTCTTGTCTAGAAATACTTCACTTCACTTTAGAGAAGTTAATTGCCAAACACGCCTAAAAAAGAGGATGGTGAAAGCGGCTGACGCCCAAGGCCTCATAACGGGATTCAAGTGGCTGCCAAGGCCCCATCAGCACCCCTCCTCTAGTTTACCGATGACTCCCTCATCTTTCGTGAAGCATCTGAGGACCAAATTAGAAATGTGAATGCTATCCTTTTCTGCTTCGAAGCGGTGTTAGGATTAAAAATCAACTTCTTCAAGAGCGAGTTGATTGGGATAAGAGTCTCGAGGATTCGACATTATGCCTGATGTCCTTGGCCGCAAAGTGGGAACTTTCCCATTCAAATACTTGGGCCTTCCCCTATGCCTAGGGGCAACAAAGAAAAAAGATTGGAATCCGGTGGTTGAGACGATGGAAATGAAACTCTCTACTTGGAAAGCCACAGACCTTTCTATGGGAGGCAGAATAACCTTTATAAAAGAAGCAATGACCAATCTACCACTTTATTATTTTTCAATTATGAAATGCCCAATGTCAGTGATCAACGGGATGGAGAAGCAGCAAAGGGACTTTCTTTGGCAAGGGAGGTGTGAAGAAAGAAAATTCCACCTAGTGGATTGGTCTTCAGTATGCTCATCAAAGCTAGAAGGAGGATTGTGTATCAAATCCCTTAGAGGAATGAATGAACCATTTTTGGGGAAACAGCTTTGGAGATTGGGAGACAAATTAGAAGGCCTGTGGAGGAAGGTTTTGTTAGCTAAATATGGCAATCAAAGGGATGGATGGGAGATCATAGACGGCGGGTATAGATTCTCACCGATATGGAAAGGGGTAACTTTTGTCTAGGATAAGTTTATACAAAACATAAAATATCAAGTTTCTTCGGGGAAGAAGATTCTATTTTGGAAAGACACGTGGATAGGGGAGATGCCGCTGGCCAAGCAATTCCCAGATCTGTTTAATTGCATTTTGACGAAGGAAGCAAATGTCAAAAGCTATTGTGGTAAAGGCAACAATAATGAGGTCATATGGAGCCCCATATTCCGAAGAAATTTGAGGGACATTGAGGAAAAGCAATTTGTATCCCTACTAAACCTTCTTTCAAACGTGCTTATCCCGGAAGAAGGGGAGGATAACAGGATCTGGATAGCATCATGATGCAGTGAGATCCAAGACCAGGACCCGCAGGACTTGATGGATCCGCTTGATGGGGTCCACATGGTCTCTAATTTTGAGATCCCAATCATTAGTTTAGATAGTATCTAAATTAGTAGAGTTGCTTAATATATTTGCTTCCTAAATTCTATTTTGATGAAGATTAGGTAGTTTCTTATTTTAGAATGACTTGGTTATTAAGAAACAATGTTACTCTGTATATAGAGGAGTCCCCTATTGTAATGCTTATGCTATATTTTTTATAAGATTTCAGAATTGTTCTGTTAGTTCCCCTTTGGGTATTTTCCCCTAGGATGTTTGGGAACTCTACTTATAGAGTTAAAGTTAAGTAGATCCTCATTTCCCCAAAAAAATCCCACCAAAAGCACTTTATCTCAAACTTCCCATCATATTTTTTTTTAAAAGTCAAAAAGTAACCACTAAAAGACAAAAAAAAAAAAACTCCTCTTTTCAATAGAAAAAAGTCAAAAAGATTCATCCTCAAACAACTAAAATAAAATATCATCATAACCCATTCATATTTTATTATTTCTTCAAAATAACATTCACTTCACTCAACTCTACAAGTAAAGCCTCTTAGGGTTTTGATTCTTAGGGCTTGATCTCACCGTCGGAGGTGTAGATCTTCATCATGGCCTCTGAGCTGCGCCATCAATTAGTATCAAAGAGGAGATACCATCATTCTCTATATCATCATTCTACACAACCTTTCCAAAAGGACAGAGAGGAGATGCCAGATAAAGAACATTTGGAAGCTCAAGGCCCCGCCAAGAATTGTGGTGTTTGGCTAGTTAGTTCTCCAAGGACTGATCCTCACGATGGACAATCTTAAACGAAGAGGGAAGAGTGGGTCGATGCATGCCCCATGTGTTTGGATAATGAGGAAACAATTGATCACCTACTACTGTAGTGTAACATTGCTGTGAAGATTTGGAACACTGTAATTAGTTGGTTTGGCTGCAGCTGTGTCTTCCCAAAGCATGTTCAAGACTTTTTCATGGCCTGGAGATCTCCAATTGGATCACAAAAGGGGAAGGAGATATGGAAGCTCACCTTTCTTGCAGTAATTTGGCAAATATGGAAGGAAAGGAACGCGGGATTTTTTGAGGGAGCCGGTACTAATGGAGATTTGTGGAAAGATTTCCATGGCTCAATGGGTGTCAATAAACCCCATTTTTCAAAGACTATACTTTAGACCAAATCATGTTCAACTGGAGCGAGATGGTTGTCCTGTAGTAACGTTTTGGGGTTTGTGACTGTCCTGTAGTAATTCTTGGAGTCACTCTAGGTTGTGTTTGTAGTGTTTATCCTCTTTGTTTCATGCTTTCAGGGGGTCCACTGCACTGTTCTTTTCTCAATAAAATCTATTGTACTGTTTTACACCTAAATGGATTTAACTATTCAAAAACAAAAAAAACACCAATAGAACCCAGCATAGTAGCTCTTCAAGGGATGCATTGCAAAGACGCAATAACATCTAACCAAACTACGCAAATGATATACATTAAAAAAAAAAACCCTAAGACAGCCCCCAATCTCACCATCATCAATTAATCAAGAAACACAAAAGGACTGCCTGCCAACATCCACCAAAACCCTATATTCCATTCCAATAACAAAACCAGGAGAGAAATTAATAAAGAAAAAATCGAAGATCACAGACCTAACAACACTTTCAAGAAAAGATGTAACACAAATTTGCCTAATACTACATTAAGAGAGATCAAGAACAAACCCTAGAAAAAAGAATCTCAAATCTAATTTCAGCAAAAACCCATGATCATCATAAACCAAGAAACACAAATATGCCCAACAACGTCCACCAAAAATCTAAGTTCCATTCAACTACCAAAAACCCATCAAGAAAACCTGGAAACAGACTGAAAAATTACGAACCCTACGTATTAAACATTCACCCCAGGACTTCTTTCTGCAGACCCACGTTAAGAGATTAGGAACAAACCCTCAAAAGAAAAAACCCAGTCTAATTCCACAAATAAAAACTCACCATCGTCAACACAAAAATAGCCAATGTTAATCCACCGAAACCCTAAATTCATTCAATCACAATAACAGAACAACCAAACCAAGAACACCCCAGAAAAAGAAATCAAAGATTAGGTACAAACCCTTTAAAAAAAAACCAACCTTGTTTCAAATTTTAACAACCACCCATCATCATCACAAATCAAGAAACACGAGACCCACAAATTTAATCGAACCAACACCACCCCAGAATCATAAACCAAATAATAAGGGATTCATTACCAGGATGGGAAGCACGGCCTGATCGACCTTGATGAACTCTGCATCCCAGGCCCTCCGTGGACCGATCATCTTCTTGCAGTCCTCGATGACCTTGGTGAAGATCTTTCCAGTGACGTTGGAGAGAGGGATTCCATTGTCGGCGCGATCGTCTTCGATCATGTGCTTAATGGTCTGCGACTGCGGTCGCTCTCATCGACGTCGAATGTCTCACCGTCCAAGCTCTTCAGAGTAATCTTCTTTGTGGGAGGCATGGAAGGAGTGAAAAAGAGAGAGAGATCGGTCGAGAGAAGAATAGGAAAAAAAAGAAAGTCAGAAACCTTAATTGCAGAGAGATTGGGATTTCGGAGAGAAGTTTTGTTTCTCTGCGCAATAGAAAGTGCAGCGTCCTAACTCTAAATACGGTAAAGGGTAGTTTGGTCTTTTTCATTTTCCTTGCTTAAATGATCTGAGAGAGATTAATTCTGATGCTCGGCTTTAACCACGATATAAGTCCAATGATTTTTACCCAAAAAAAAGTCCAGAGATTATTTTAAGAAGCTGAACTGCACAGTGGGGCCCACATATACATAGATCTAAACTGTTGAAAGTAACTTCCCGCCATTTATATAAGGTCCTGTAATTTTAATTTTAAGGGAGGTTTTTTTTTCCTGGTGGTTAGAGTGATTGCTTGTTAAAAAATGTGATGATGAATATATATAAGATTGTGTTAATCACGATTTTTATCATACAGCCAATTGAATGATGGAAGAAGCTCTGATTAATATAAACTACCTGGACACCTTCATATACCTATACTATAGCACATCTATTTTGAGCGGTTTGGTACTTGGCCCACCTTGTGGGGTTCCACTCTTTAACTTAGGTTTTTCCTTGTTAAATCCTCATGTTTTCAATTTAGGTGGGTGGGCCCCACTTGGGGATTCCACCCACATACACCCACGGTTGAGGATGCCCATTTTACCTTTAGGGTGGCCATTTATTTGCCAGAAAGGTCAGTTGTGGGATTCAATAGCCTACATGGTCAATAGGTATTTGATATGGGGTTAGGATGGTAGATGCGGAAAGCATACTTTGAGAAGAAGATGCCCATATCTTGTTCTGAAAGTTGTTTTCGCGCACATCTTTCTCTCTGACCCATAACTGATTGTAGCATGGCCTTAGATCTGTCTTAAAAAAGTGATCATGCCTTGTAATTGGTCAAACAATTCATTCTCTATAGAGGATACTTGTTCTTGATCGTTACTTGATTCAACTGCATGTAATCTATACGCATTCTTAACAAACCATCCTTCTGGATGAAAAGAATCGGTGCTCTCCACGGCGAAATGATCAACAACCCCAAGTGGAAGGCGGTGATGTAGTGATAACCCGGTGAGTCCGAGGTCGATCTATGGGGAGTGAAAAAGAAACAACTCACTCCTACTTTTCCTATGAAAAAACTAAAACTAGCTTAAATAAAATATATACAAACCCAATAATATACTTAAATTTAAATTAAATTACACCGGTTATAGTCTATTAAAAAGTCCTATTAAAAAAACCTAAGCTAAAAATCCTAAACTAATAAACTACATCACTATAAGAAGAGTTAGAAAAACCAATTGCATAAAAATATCAGAAAATCAGTAATTAAATAAATAAACATCAGAATGTGAAGCATGTAGTTCAAGAGTCCGGATCAATTATTCTTTATATTAAAAATACGTACGGTGTCAATTCAAGTTCCTTCCGTTAGGATGAGCCAAGGCGTGTGTTTAACTTGTTAATTGATGAGAGATTTCACATGACTCAAGGCTCCAATCAAGTATTTTCATTACTATAAGCCTCTAAGCATTTGCTATATATAGAAAAAATAACAAATTACAGAACATTAGATAATGAAAAAATAAAATTAACAATAAGAACAACACAACTTTTACTGAAATTAGCTATCCATTGGTTTAATGAAATATACAGCTTCCCTTCTTCTTGAATTACAATGATGATCACCCCTCCATGTTCATCTTCTATTCTTAAAAAAAAATCAAATTTAAGCCTCACAAGAAGAGGGAGAGAGAAGAGAGGGGTGGAAAGAAAGTGGGAAGAGAGAGAGAGTGAGTGTGGGATGTGTGGGATTTTTGGGACGAAAAGGTATGGGCATGCAACCCCCTGGACAACCTTTTATTATGTCTTAAATTTCTTTCTTCGCAAGAATTTAAATTTGGTAAGGTTCATTTCTTTTATTCTAAGTTGTAGTGTTTTTAGGAAATCTAACTTTGAAATTTTGAATTTGCTTCTACCTTTGGTTCTTTGACTAGCTCCTTCTAGTTTTAGGACTCTTCCCTGCTTGCAAATCTCCACACTTGGGCCCGCTTGATTTCTTGAAAAATTCTCAAAATCTGGATTTTTAAAATATTACAATGAAGCTGGGACCCACTTGGGTATGCAACACATGGGAGAACCCATGCTAGATGTCCCTTCCATCTTAGAGTTATTTCTTGCTTACTTTTTTTTCTTTCTCCTCTCTTTCCTTCTCTAACTTTCCTGCTTCTCAAGTATTTTGGTTTGCTTTCATTCTTTATCCTCAATTCGAGTTTTGAAATTTCAAAAATCTTCAAACAAGGAAGAAATTTTGAACTTTTGAAAAAAAGGGACCCATCATAAAGTTTCAGGGTCATCCTGATTTTTAATTAGGGTCATTAGTCCTAATTGTCATGTTTAGCCTAATTAATATTGATTAATCATTTGATTTGAGATTTTTTATTCTGAATGACCCATTTGTGATTTCTAGTTTTCAGGGGACTTGCTAGTATTTTCAATAAACCATGGGGGTCTTTGTGCAAAATTTGCATAAACTTCACCTCTTAAGTGAAGTTCCAGCAGATTCTCCCCTCTCTTTATCTCTTCCGTCTCTCTCCGGCTCTCTCAAACGATCGACCGGGCCAACCTCTCCCTCTCCAACTCTCTTCCTCTCATCAGCTATCATCATCAGTCCACCATCATCACCATCTTCTTTTTCATCTTCTTCCTTGTTGCTTTTGGAAGGGCTTTGTCGAGTGGGTTTGAGGGAAATCAGTAATGATCAACTTAGCTCAGTTTTGAGGCAAGTTTTTCATATGTTAAATATGAATATATGTTTTGAATTAAAAAATTTATACCGAATCTCAAATTATTTCCATTAATTTCCAGATTTTAACTCAGATGATGATTTAGTAGATTTAATTAGAAATTATATGCTTTTCTTAGATTAAATGATGATTGAGAGGTGGTTTTGAATGCTAGAATATGTATCCCAGTGATTCTGAGAAGGATGAACTGGAACGACTTGAAACAGAGAAATCCCGAAACTGATTCTTGAAATCTCAGTGTACCCAGTCGATCGGCCACACATGATTCATAGTCAGTTGCAGTTTCTGCAACTGTAACCCTTCTGTATCGAACTTACTTTGTACCAGGTCGACCGGACAATAACCAGGTTGATTGGACACACAGCAGGTTGACTATGGTGTCGACCGAATACACTTATTTTCCTAATTTATTTCCAAACTTAGTTCTATAGCTTGGAGATATACCCTATGATAGTCTAATGACCCTGAAACTTTAGGAGGCCATAGTAGGTGATGTTTATGACCGACATTGACCTATAATTCTATTAGATTGTCATTTATTCGGAAATACCACCATTAAATATAAACGTGATACCAAAGAGGTTATGTTTGTTGAATTAACCTCTGAAACGCCAAGCTATGGTACATATTAGTGTTTAATGATGATATCAAGTATATTTAGACTGATTGATGGACCTTTTAGTTAATTTATTAGCTATATTCAACCTTACCCGACCATGACCCCCTAACCAAGAATCTCAAGCCTGGGGTACTGACTAGGGATATGGATTGATGTCCTGATTATCAGATTATTAGTATGCTTTCCCGTATATTCCAAGTGTATGGTTTTATTTTGCAAGACAAGTTAGTATTTTGTTAGACACTAATATATGTACATGAGTACACACTGATTGGCATCACTTAGCTCGGTCCTTCTAAAACTAGACATGGTAAAGTTGGACTGTTCTGTCTAGATACTAGCTGCAGCATAGTCTTGTCTGGTAGGAGTATGATACTCCAGATACCTCTGTATCATTGTATATTATTTTATAAAATCTATGGCCACCTATTGACATACATGGTACCTCATTGTATATATTTTTTTAAGAGTAAGTTAGTTCTTCAATTTCTCAAAAATAAAAGTACAAAATGGAAGTCTATTATCAATGTGATGATAGAATCTTCCCAAGGGGCATACCCCTTTTGTTACAGAGCAGAACTAATTAAAAGAAAGACATGAATCTAACCAAATAATTAAAACTACGCACTAACAGATTGATACAAAAGATCAATATGAACAACATTTAGCAATGGAGGACCATGGAATCTGCTAATGAATTTATCGAAGCGTACAGTCTGAGGATGAAGACGCACAAATTGCACAGGCGCAAAACTAGTAACCACAGCTTGGAGACGTCTTGCCTGAAAACGCAGAACCCGTTCCGATTTATGAGGATTGAGAAGGAGAGTATGCAAAGAAGCATCTGTCTCAATAGTAATGGAGGAAATATCCGGTGGAACAAGCTGCAACAGTTAATAGAGGCCATGATAAATATGTAGTGATTGCACTCTCCGTCCCTTCCAAGGGTGAGAAGTATCTCTCCACAAAATACCAACAAAAACCAGAGGCAATGCAGTAATTGAAAGGCGCCACCCATGCGGTCTTTCAGTAACCAGAGTAGGAACCATAACTAGAACATGCACAGGAACATTCCAATGACATTGAATGTCATTTGGTAATATAAGATCAAGGTATAATATCTTGGTTGTCACCACCTGAACAATACGCTGCACTATAGAAGCATATGGTAAGGTCTTTGTCGCGACCCCGGACCGGGTTAGGGAACCAAATCCGGGATCGGGACCTGATGATGCCGTGCCACGTGCATCTCTTTGGCTAATCCGCACACGAAATTAAGAAAAACATTTATCCGTGCACGTGATTTCCCACAGGGTTCCGCGGTGAGGATTATCCATACATATCATCTCACATATAATCATATCAAACATGTATTCGAGATTGCGGAAGCGTGTAGCAAATCATATTAGTGATATTCCATTTCATAAACAAGACTGATTTATAATTGACATGACAAGATATCAGAATGAGCAATGATCATAAGCATATTTCCCAAAAGTAAAGTTAATTGTATATACAAAAGTTCAGTTGATTAATTGCCCCAAAATAATGGTCAACAAAGACCATACATCCAATAAAACCCAAAAGATGATAAACAAAACCCAAAAAAAAAGCGTCGTTCTCAAAGCTAGATAGGATGTCTACATGACATCGTCTGCTTGCCACTCGATTACGCATTGCGGTTCACCGACCGCCTCCTCAGGCTCCTTCTCAATAGCAATGGGTTCGGGTCCTAAGTACCAAAATAAATGGATCAGACATGACGGTCTAGCTAGTGGATGAAAAGATATAACAATAATTTAAAACAATGATGCTTTAGAAATATAATGGGACCTAGATAAATAATTAATTTCATAAAAGAAGAATACATCAGTGAAAAGAAGTACATATGCAATAAAACATGTAAGGTAACAAAGATTTGGAAACTAACAAGATGGCAACCACACAAAGCTAAATCCTCTCTCACAAAAGTGATGAGAGCACATCGGGACATTGACCTCAGTCACACAAGGTGAGGAGAATCAACGACGTTGACCTCAGTCACACGAGGTGAGGAGAGTCAACGATTTTATACAATAAATACATATAATACTCTGCGGGACCACGGTAGCGAACCGGGTATATCGGGGCGAGGCGGGAACCATGCTACAGCTGGTAAAATAGAAGGGGGATCTCCAAACCGATGGATCAAACCGATAAGGTTATCCAAGCTTAGTGGTGCCGACTCATAGGTAACATGCGAAAAATCGAAACAATTGAATACACATAACGGCGCGGGGTACCCATAGGTACAAAACGCATTAGTATCGGGACGGGTCTAAACAGATCAGCAATATGGTAAAACAATGCTCTCGGGACAAGTATAATCACATATCGTGGGTTTGAAATCCATGAGTAAAAGTTTAGTTAAAAATCAAATACGAGTGGATCCTCATACATTCCTGGGCTAGACATTGAGGTTTCAAGATTGGGCCAATGTGAATAGGGCTCCGTATGTCGGTTATGATATAAATTGGTACTCTTTAATAATTAGGGACATCCCGGGTCCTTATACACAATGACCAACCTAGAAAATCCTCAATGAATCTCCATAATGGGGTTTCTCCCTCCTTCGGACTTCATACGATGCCCTACAAGTCCTTATATTGCATTGGGGCTCCAAACAATACCTCCCCAAGCCTAACAACAATGTTTCAAGTCTACAGGTATTGACCCGGGCATAACAGGCAGTTCGCTCGAGCGGACTGGGAAGTTCGCTCGGGCGAACGGCTCTCTATTTGGGGTTCGCTCGAGCCGACGATGTTCTGTGATGGGTTCGCCGAGCGATGTGTCAAGGTCGCTCGAGCGAACTGTCCAGAAACCTATTTTCTGTGTACAGCTCGGTTCTTCTTCTTCTCCTCCTTTCATCCTCTTTTGGGCATCCTTTTATACATACATTTGAGGGTCTCAAAACCTCATTTAAACCCCATTCAATCCATCATTCACTTCCGCCAACAACCACACCATCAAAACATTAACTCCTCAATCATTTCCACTTCATTCAATGCAAGGCAAACTCCATTAATGAAAACCCATAAATGATCATAAATGGTCTCTTTAACAAGACAATAATGCATATGTTTTCAAGAAGACATTTAATAGAGATTAGCCTATCAATATGCATATTTCCAAAACCATTAACACTCATAAAACAAAATAAGGAAAGCAATTAATAGGAGTTCCAATTTTTATAAACAAGAATTCATGAAATCAACCCATTCAACCACTTGCCTTAGGTCCAATGCTAAGAAATCAAGCCACAATTCACCTCTCCAAGCTAACACACCCAACCTACACAAAACCCCCAAATCCAAACCCTAAAACCATCAAAACCAAACAATAGAAAGAGAAAGTTTGCAATAACCAAGATTAAGTCTCTCTAGGGCTAGGAGAATATGAATATAGAAGATTGGGAGGATCACTTACTTGGAAGTGCTTCAAATAGGTAGAGAGAGCTCAAAAGGGACTCCAATGGTGATGAATGTTTTCACAAATGGTACCCATTGGAAGTTCTTGGGGTGAGGAAGACGATCATGGAGTCCATTCCTTGATTGACAAGAGTATAGTGGTGATTGATGAGGAAGGGAGCAAGAGGGACAAGGGAGAAACCCTTAGGGCTGGAACTTCTTCTTCTTCTAGGGTTTTAGCAAGAAAGAGAAAGATGAAGAAGAGGGCTCTCCTTATATAGTAAGTGGGGATGGGGCCCACAACTTAAAAGACTTGTCGGGCTAAAAACATGGCTTTCGGGGCTTCAAACGAATTCGACGAAGAAGACAAAGTTGATTGGCAAAATTTCTAGTTTCCAAAAAGTATATGTTTTGCTAGTTTTGGTGATATTGAAATTAGTGTCCAAATTTTGGGTAAAAAAGACCGTTTTTCCCTCAAATTGTGAAAAGTCGGGTTTAGGGTTCTCGAACGGAAACGATGTCAACATGAAAGTCGTAGGCATTAACAAGATAAGTCAAATGGGGTTAAAACACAATTTAGAAAATCATGAATAAAACCCCCCCAAGCTCACGCAAATTCGTAGCAAGAACCCCCAAAGGGTCCCATAATTAAAAAGGCTATCAAAATTCCCCAAAGCTATTATAAAAGCTATTCTAATCCCAAACTTAATCAAAATCCACTAAACACACTTAAAGCTAAAGCACAACTTAATTAACTCTAATCGAGGTCTCTCGGGTTGGGGTCTTACAGTCTCAATCCTGAAAATCCTTTTGCATTACATTCAGCCCACACATGCCACACATAAGCATTAAAAAGAAGTTTTGCAAGAACACAAGTATCAGTCCTGGCCTGATCAATATGAGAAATCATAGAATCTAAAAGCTCCTGATCATTAGAACAATTGATTGGGATCAAGTTCAATTTAGAAAGGAGAAACCCCCAAATTGCTTGTGCATAAGGACAATGTAGCATGAGGTGTGTAGACGTCTCCCAAGTACAATCACACAGAACACAACATGTATCACAATCAACATTTCTCTGCAATAGGAAATCTTTAGTTTTGAGCCTACCTTGAAAGAACATCCAAGCACAGATAGAGTGTTTTGTAATACCCCCTTTGTACCAAATAGCTGAAGTCCAATTTAACTGCTGGGTAGGAATGTTGCAAATAAGGTTGTAAGCAGACTTAAAAGAAAAAATTCCCTTCTCTTCAAGAGTCCAAATAGTTTCATCATCAAAATCAGGCCATAACTGACATTCAGTAGGGATTATATGAAAAATATCCATCAGGGCATTCAAAGTAGGGGTTGGCAAGTTCCAGTCACCATGTACTATAAAAGTACTAACTCGTAGAGCAGTCCCCAGGCCAATGTAGCATGAGGTGTGTAGACGTCTCCCAAGTACAATCACACAGAACACAACATGTATCACAATCAACATTTCTCTGCAATAGGAAATCTTTAGTTTTGAGCCTACCTTGAAAGAACATCCAAGCACAGATAGAGTGTTTCGTAATACCCCCTTTGTACCAAATAGCTGAAGTCCAATTTAACTGCTGGGTAGGAATGTTGCAAATAAGGTTGTAAGCAGACTTCAAAGAAAAAATTCCCTTCTCTTCAAGAGTCCAAACAATTTCATCATCAAAATCAGGCCATAACTGACATTCAGTAGGGATTATATGAAAGATATCCATCAGGGCATTCAAAGTAGGGGTTGGCAAGTTCCAGTCACCATGTACTATAAAAGTACTAACTCGTAGAGCAGTCCCCAGGCCTAGATCATACATAGCACGAGAGCCAAAACCCTCAAACGCCCCCCTGGCAGCCAGGGATCAGTCCAAAAATGTGTGGTGTGCCCATTCCCAATTAAGAACTTAATGTGGGGTAAAGCCAAAGGTCGAAGGGATAAAATACCTTTCCAACCCCAAGAAGCAGAATTGTATATTGTTTATTGTAATAACATCTCTTATGAGAGGTTCAGTATTCTGTTTATATCGGTATTTTGATATTTGGACCTTGAACACATGTTTATTAGAGATTTATCTTGTAGATTTGAAGAATGTATTTTATATTTCTTACAAAATAATCTTGGACAGAGTTTAAAAAATATGCATATTAAAAATGAGCATGCATAAAGAATTAGATAACTGAAAAAAACACGACTCATCTAACAATCTGAAAGGTATATATCATCAATAATTACTTGATTGACAATAAATGAATCTCTATATAAAGAATGAATCAATACAAGGAAGAAAAGTGTAATGCAATAAACTGTCAATGTACATTAATCATCCATGATATGAAATTTGTCCATAATAATCAATACACACAAAAAAAAAACTTTGAAAAACATTGGCTGCTCACATCAGTGAACTAGTTTGCTGGGTTTCAATTCGGTGGAGGTGTTCTAATCTTAATGATCAATTAGATAGTAGGACCCACAACCTTGGGCTTTAAAGTCATTGCCCAACCCAGCCCACGGGCTCAAACTTTTTTTAAAAGCCCTGTATCATCGGGCTCAAGACGGGTCGGGCCAGGCCGGGTACCCATTTCAATGGGCCCAATTGACAGGCCTACTGATTACGCTACGAGTCCCAAAATTTCGATTCCCTAGACCAATAGGTTTTACTTGGATGTTTTAGTGCTTGTATTCGTTTTGAAGTACCGAAAACCCAAATTTTCTTTTATATACTCTGCATTTTAGTTAAGCAATAAGAGCTTGTGTTGAGTTTTGTATTTTTTTTAGTTCGTTCAGTCATTCGCGGTTTTGATTGAAGTTACAAATATCCGATCTTTTTGGATATTGAACAAAAATACATGAGTTTTTTTTATATCAAACAAAAACACATGAGTTCGTCCACAAGGTTCGAAAAGGCTCCACATTCTCCGGTGTCTTCACTTTATCCTCCTGTACTTTTATTCCTCATGTTTTATATTCTTTTACATTACATGCACAACACATGACGACGATGTTCATCATAGGTTGGGGGGTGGGGATAAGAACACTTGTCTATTTTTAGACAAAATTCTCACACACCTTTTGCTTTTATATTCTAGATTTAGAAAGTTTCTCAAATTTCTTTTTAGAATTTTTGTTGTTTATCTTTGGATTTTTAGAATTTTTTGAAGAGAGAAATTTTTTTAGAGAATTTTCAATAAACGGAAGATAGCTTGAATTTTAGAATTCTCAAGATTTAGATAAAAGAGAGTTTTTGTTTGTGGAAATCTTTTTGAAAAAGTCCTAAATTCTGATCCTTTCCCAATACACAATTCGTATACATTTTCAAAATCTTTAAATGTGAAACTTTGATTTCCATTCTTTTAAAGACTTAATTGAATATATGCAGTAAAACCAAACCTTAGTTTTATAGGTTTCCTGGTTCATCTGGGTGGATTTTTCTACAAATTAGTGAATTAATTCTGGTACATGAAAAGGGCTGTCTATTGTTGGGGACAATTGAAAAGGGAAGAAATCAAGAGAAAAGAAAAAAAAAAGGGATACATTACTTTGAAAGTTAGTGAAATTACATGAGATGTGGGTTTGCTCCCCATGTTGTGTGTATTATCTTAGAAAAAGAAGAAAGGGAGAAGCTTGTCGCTGAAATTTTACGGCCTTTTAAAAAAATAATAGTGCGAAAGCCATCATGGTTGCCTTGAGAGGAAACCTATTTTTTTTATAAGTCTAGGTAGACTGGATTATTTGATTGAATCGTTTTCACGGAGGTTCTAGAGGAGCACTTTATAAGGACCCATCCTCTTAACCCTAGGATTTCCACTAGTTAATTCTGTGGTTAGGTTTCTAAGTGGGTATTAGAGGCCAATCGTGGTATTTTCTCTGTTAGACTAGTCTTTGTTCAGCTTTGAGGTGTTTTAAGAGTCTCTGAGTCTAGTTTGATCCCTCTTTTTGGAACCTGTCTGTTGGATACCACGATCACTGAGAGGGGGGGGGGGGGGGGGGTGAATCAGTGATTTCTAAAAACAGGTCCAATTCAACAACAAAACAAGTCAAATCACACTATGACACCAGATTTAACGTGGTTCACCGAAAGGCTACGTCCACGGTTCAAAGACTGTCCGAACACCAATCCGGGACAGATCTGAATCTTATTTAGTCGCACCAACGACAAAGAGCACCAACCCTTAGTTTCAGATAGCACCAACTATCTAGGAAGCACCGACTCCCTTGAGTTTCAGATAGCACCAACTATCTAGGAAGCACCGACTCCCTTTACAATTTATCTGCACCCACAGATAGGATCACCAAACCCTAAACACCAAGCACCAACTTGATGTAAGAACAGAATAGAAATAAACTCTGTCTACAGCCCTTCCCCTCTACAATTCTCTCTCTCTCAATCCCTTACAAATTGAATTTAAAGCATAAACAGAGAGACACTTAACTCATGGACGAAACACCATCTTCTAGAGCACAATCCCGTCCATAATTGCTGTAGAAAGATGCAGCACAACAGCACACAGCAACAGCACCAGCACACAGCACACTCTACTCTCTTCTCTTCTCTCTTTTCTCTTCTCTTCTGGTGTCTCTTCTGATGTATTTATGAACGACCCAAGCATGCCTTTATATAGGTTTTAATAACCCTTAATTGTATTCAAAACGGGCTACAATTAGTTTAGAAAGATTCCCAAACGAAATAGATAACTGTGCTGAATTTTCGTGCAAAACTTCTAATTCTGCGCAACTCTGATTCCCGTGCTCGGTCGACATCCTGGCTTGCTCGGTCGACCGAAGACACTGACTGGAAAACAGACAATTTCGAGCTCGGTCGACATCCTGAGGGCTCGGTCGACCGAAGACACACTGTGTCACGAAAATAACTGAGAGGTGCCTTTTTTTTGTTTCTGCAGGGTTTCTTCTTGCTCGGTCGACCGCATGAAGAGCCCGGTCGACCGCGGTGCACTGCATCAGGAATTCTTAATTCCAGACTGTTTCAATTCTGTTTCTCCTTTTCAAGCTCTATCAACACCAGCTTATTATCATCATGTTTGTGACAATGTGTTGACAAGAATTCCAACTCAAAACCATACTTGAGATACTAATTACTTTAATTCATCAAAAGACTCTAAAGTCATCTCAAATTCCAACAATCTCCCCCTTTGGAATTGTTGGCAACACTATTGGAACTTCAACACTTTCAACTTCAGCTTGCAGCTCTTCCAAGTTCTTTTCAACACTCACTTGGAACCAATTCTGAAATTCTGAAATAACAACCATGCATTTTCAACAATCTCTTCCTAGCTTTCATAGCATAAATCTCTTCTTGCTATCATATCATAACATCTCTCCCTGCTATCATAACATCTCTCCCCCTTTGACAACAAGTCCAAAGGGGACCAAACCGAGGAGCGAATAGGATATTCAATGAATGCATTGCTCCCCCTTTCAAGCACAACTCCTACGGTTTAGGAGAGTGAGTAACTCCTAACTTTTTTCGGAGATACTCGAAGACTTCCTTTGGCAGAGGTTTCGTGAAAATATCAGCCACTTGCTCAGTTGTTGGAACATACTCCAACTTGACCTCTCCATCAGCAACTTTATCTTAAGAAAATGATAACGAATTGCTACATGCTTTGTTCGAGAGTGCTGAACAGGATTCTTAGATATATGAATTGCACTCGTGTTGTCACATAGGATCGGCGTAGGATCCGTTGTAGGAACTCCTAGATCAGAGAGCATTTGCCGCATCCATAACACTTGCGTACAACAAGTTGCCGCTGCAATATATTCCGCTTCCGCTGTCGAAAGGGATACTGAGTCTTGCTTCTTACTATGCCAAGCAACTAATCTTTCTCCAAGATAAAATGCGCCGCCGCTAGTACTCTTGCGATCATCTACGCATCCAGCCCAATCGGCATCAGAATATGCAACTAGAGTGAAGGATTTTCCTTTGGGATACCAGATACCAAGCTCCATAGTACCTTTCAGATATCGAAAGATTCTTTTCACTGCTGTAAGGTGCGTTTCAGTTGGTGCTGCTTGAAAACGTGCAACCATACATACTGCTTGTAGAAGATCTGGTCTTGTTGCAGTCAAGTAGAGCAAGCTTCCTATCATAGAGCGATAGGTGGTATGATCAACGGACGAGGCCTTATCATCTTTGCTAAGCTTTGTGTTCGTTGTCATTGGTGTGCTTACTGGCTTGCTGTCTTCCATATTGAATCGCTTCAGCATTTCCTTGATGTATTTCATCTGTGATATGAAGATACCATGTTTCAGCTGCTGAACTTGTAAACCAAGAAAGAACTTTAGTTCTCCAAGCATTGACATCTCAAATTCTTTCTTCATTGCTTCAGCAAAATTCCTGCACATCTCCTCATCATTGCCACCAAAGATTATGTCATCAACATAAACAATGACAACCAGCTGTTTGCTTATCTCAGTTTTGACATATAGATTGCTATCAACAAGTCCTTTTCCAAAACCGATCTTGCGGAGATAGAGATCCAGCCTTGCATACCATGCCCTTGGCGCTTGTTTCAGCCCATAAAGAGCCTTTTTCAACTTGCACACTAGATCTGAATTTTTGCTGATGAGGAAAACCATCAGGTTGCTCAATGTAGACTTCTTCTTCAAGTAAACCATTCAAGAAAGCTGACTTTACGTCCATCTGAAATACCTTGAAGGTTTTGTATGCTGCCAATGCAAGAAACATTCGAATAGCTTCCAGACGAGCCACCGGTGCAAAGGTCTCTTCAAAATCTATGCCTTCAACTTGAGCATAGCCTTTACAAACCAACCTTGCTTTGTTTCTAATGACTTGACCATCTTCATTCAGCTTATTCCGAAAGACCCATTTAGTACCAATAACATTCTTATCAGTAGGTCTAGGAACAAGTTCCCATGTGGAGTTCTTCTCAATTTGCTCCAACTCCTCATGCATAGATTTCAACCAACTATCATCGAGACTGGCTTCAGCCACAGTCTTGGGTTCAATGGTGGACACAAGTGAGTAATTGCTAACTACACTTTGTCTAGTTTGAACGCCTGCCTTAGGATCTCCAATGATTTGATCCTTAGGGTGTTGCTCTACCCAAGTGCTGTGCTTCTTAGGTGAAGTATCTTCTGAGTCATCCTTTGATTTCTCAGAATCATTAGATTCAGCCATCTCATCATCAATCTCACTCGAGTCCTCATAAACTGGACTGTCATTATGAGTTGCATTCTTTGGTTCAATATTCTCATCTATTTCTTACATCAGCACTTTCTATGATTTTTCTGGTTCTTTTGTTAAGACATCTATATGCCTTGCTAGTTGAGGAGTAACCCAGAAATATACCTTCGTCAGCTCTCTCTTCAAATTTGCCCGGATTTTGTTCGAGCCGCTTGATTGTAACACTTGCTGCCGAAGACTTTGAAGTGCTTGACTGTTGCTTTTCTTCCAAACCATAGCTCATAGGGAGTTTTGACTTCATGTGGCCTGATCAAGCATCGGTTTTGAATGTATACAGCCGTATGAATTGCCTCTTTCCAATACTTGTCGGCCATCTTGCTTTCACTCAGCATCGTACGAGCCATCTCTTGTACGGTGCGATTCTTCCGTTCCACAACTCCATTTTGCTGTGGAGTTCTAGGGGCTGAGTACTGTCTTTGAATGCCATGATGTTCACAATATTTAGTGAACTCTTCAGATGTGAACTCGCCTCCACGATCAGACCTTAAGATCTTGATACGTTTTTCCAATTGATTTTCAACCCTGTGCTTTTAAACACTTTAAAACGATCAAGTGCTTGATGCTTATGCTTAAGAAATAATACCCATGTCATACGAGTATAATCATCAATGCATAACATGAAATACTTATCTCCATTGGTGCTTTGTGTTCGCATCGGTCCACAGAGATCAGTGTGCACTAGCTCAAGAGGTTTCTTGGAATGATGCTCCTTTGACTTGAACATAACCCTCGTTTGCTTTCCCTTTTGGCAAGAGTCGCAAATGGGATTGGAAGGCTTTTCAACTTTAGACATGCCTCTTACAGCCTTTGATTTGCAAATCTTTGACATGTTATCAAAGCTTAGATGCCCAAGGCGTTTGTGCCACGACCAACTTTCCTCTGTCCGACTCATCAAGCAGGTCTTTTCAGCTCCATCTGACAGTGTATAGAGATTTCCAGCAGTTCTTGATCCAGTTGCCACTGTTTTCCCGTTGCTACTCTTCTTGATGGCAAACCCATTCTTTGTGAAGATAACTTCATGACCCTTGTCACAGATCTGGCTCACACTAAGCAGGTTGTGTCTCAATCCAGACACATATAAGACTTCTTCAGATCTGATCTTGTTTGCCATAAGTTGAATAACACCTTTTCCGCATATTTTGGCACCATCATTGTTGCCAAACTTCACTGAACCGCCTTCATAGTGCTGTAATTTGATGAATTTCTCTTTATCACCAGTCATATGGCTTGAACAACCACTATCAAGGACCCATGGTGCTGTCTTCTTTTGTGCATTGAATGCCGTTTGCACAATGAGAGATTCTTTGGAACTTTCTGCACTTTGTTTTGCTCTCCAAGCCTTAACTAACTTGGGTTTCTTTTCAACCTGAAACTTGTTAGCAATATGCAACCTACAATCCCTAGCCAAGTGTCCATAATTATGACACATATAGCACTCAATTTTGTGGCTACTTAGGATTGAAAAAGGATTCCTAGTCACAAATGGACTGTTTCTTACATAGAATTTGCAATCAGCTCTTTTATGTCCAAACATATTACAATGAAAGCAATAACCATAGAATTTGTATCTTCTTTGTGGCTGGTTAGT
Source organism: Litsea cubeba (assembly GCA_012931725.1). NCBI lineage: Eukaryota > Viridiplantae > Streptophyta > Magnoliopsida > Laurales > Lauraceae > Litsea > Litsea cubeba. The sequence continues at coordinate 58,538,772 of CM022949.1, forward strand.
CTTCATTACCTTTCTAACAGGAATGGACTCCTTTCTAGGTTGAGTGGGCTTCATAGAGTTAGAAGGTGCAGTGACTTGCTTCACAAACTTTTTCTTTTCAGGAGGTGCAATCTTAGAGGATTCACCTTTCTCAAATCCTAGACCAAATCTGAAGTGGGCTGGTCTTTGAACTTTCAGTAGTTCATTGAGTTTCATAGTCCCTTCAATCGCTTGGAGCGCTTTGAGTTTTTTGCTATTTTCCAAATTTTCAGCCTTTGCTCTAGCGATCTCAGTTTCAAGTTTCATAGCCTCTTCCTTTTTGATACTTATTTGGTTTTCAAGGACTTCTACCATTCTTTTATATTCTTCTACTTGAGTTTTCAAAGAAATAATAGAACTTTCAGATTCATGGAGAAGTTTCAGATTTTTCTTACTTGATTTGCGTTCCATGCTTAGCTCCTCAAGTGCGGCTATGAGTTCCTCTTCAAGATTGACTTCAGCCTCCTCATCCTCTTCCGGATCTAGCTCTTCTTCTTCTTCAACAGTGACCATGAAAAGAGCTTCGGTTGATTCATCATCGTCTGAAGTTTCAGACGTGCTGTCATCTTGTTGACATAGAAAGTTTTTAGCTTTGCCCCTTTTTCTGAAATTTCTCTTTCCTTTACTCTTTTCAGCATAAGAGTCATTATCATTGTCTTCTTTTAGGGGACACTTCGCAGCAAAGTGACCAATACCTCCACAATTGAAGCATTTAAAGGGTAGCTTCCCTTTGTACTTGCCGATGCTTCCTTTCTTCAACTTTCTAACAAATTGAGCTTCAAGCTCATCATCATCAGAATCAACATCATGACCAGCAATCTCTTTTGCCTTTTTCTGAACTTTGAAGGCCGCTTCTTTATCAGATGAAGACGTCTTTCCTATGCGCATCTCATAGGCAGTTAGAGAACCATGTAATTCATCCATGGAAAATGCGTTCAGATCTTTGGCTTCTTCAATGGCTGAGACTTTTGAATCAAACCGGGGAAGAAGAGATCTTAGAACCTTTTTGACGATGACCGGCTCTTTAATCTCCTCCCCTAGTCCACGAATGTCATTCGTGACTTCATTCACTCGTTGCATATACGAGTCAACATTCTCGCTTTCTTCCATGCGAAGAGACTCGAATTGAGAGCGATGAGTTTGCAATTTGGCTTCTTTAATCTTCTCATCACCTTCATGTATGCTTTGCAACTTGTCCCAAATTTCCTTGGCTGTTTTGCATGCAATTACTTTGACAAGCTCGCTGTCCACAAGGCCACTAAAGAGTGCATTCTGCGCCTTGGAGTCGTTGTCTGCCAACTTCTTTGATGCAGTATCATTGGGTACGGTGGCAGCATTGTAACCGGCTCTGACAGCCTCCCAAACATCATAGCCAAGAGATTTGATGAAGGCTTGTATCCTAATCTTCCAAAGGAGTAATTAGAACCATCAAACAGAGGTGCTTTCATATTCCCCGTATTGACTGCCATGTGATTTGACAAGAGATCACCCTTAGCGTATTAAACTGATCAAGGGAACCTCGCTCTGATACCAATTGTTGGATACCACGATCACTGAGAGGGGGGGGTGAATCAGTGATTTCTAAAAACAGGTCCAATTCAACAACAAAACAAGTCAAATCACACTATGACACCAGATTTAACGTGGTTCACCGAAAGGCTACGTCCACGGTTCAAAGACTGTCCGAACACCAATCCGGGACAGATCTGAATCTTATTTAGTCGCACCAACGACAAAGAGCACCAACCCTTAGTTTCAGATAGCACCAACTATCTAGGAAGCACCGACTCCCTTGAGTGTCAGATATCACCAACTATCTAGGAAGCACCGACTCCCTTTACAATTATCTGCACCCACAGATAGGATCACCAAACCCTAAACACCAAGCACCAACTTGATGTAAGAACAGAATAGAAATAAACTCTGTCTACAGCCCTTCCCCTCTACAATTCTCTCTCTCTCAATCCCTTACAAATTGAATTTAAAGCATAAACAGAGAGGACACTTAACTCATGGACGAAACACCATCTTCTAGAGCACAATCCCGTCCATAATTGCTGTAGAAAGATGCAGCACAACAGCACACAGCAACAGCACCAGCACACAGCACACTCTACTCTCTTCTCTTCTCTCTTTTCTCTTCTCTTCTGGTGTCTCTTCTGATGTATTTATGAACGACCCAAGCATGCCTTTATATAGGTTTTAATAACCCTTAATTGTATTCAAAACGGGCTACAATTAGTTTAGAAAGATTCCCAAACGAAATAGATAACTGTGCTGAATTTTCGTGCAAAACTTCTAATTCTGCGCAACTCTGATTCCCGTGCTCGGTCGACATCCTGGCTTGCTCGGTCGACCGAAGACACTGACTGGAAAACAGACAATTTCGAGCTCGGTCGACATCCTGAGGGCTCGGTCGACCGAAGACACACTGTGTCACGAAAATAACTGAGAGGTGCCTTTTTTTTTTGTTTCTGCAGGTTTCTTCTTGCTCGGTCGACCGCATGAAGAGCCCGGTCGACCGCGTGCACTGCATCAGGAATTCTTAATTCCAGACTGTTTCAATTCTGTTTCTCCTTTTCAAGCTCTATCAACACCAGCTTATTATCATCATGTTTGTGACAATGTGTTGACAAGAATTCCAACTCAAAACCATACTTGAGATACTAATTACTTTAATTCATCAAAAGACTCTAAAGTCATCTCAAATTCCAACACTGTCTGTGTTTTCGATTGGAACTGGAGGTTATTCTCGAATTCTGACAAAAATTATCTTAATTTCATTTGATCGAGATCATCATTCCAGTCAACCTTTGTATTCAACTCGAATCCATTTGAGACCACGAAACCTTTGATTGACCAATTCCGTCATAAATTGTTAGGCTTTGACCGGACAGTTGACTTTTTCCTTGGAACCCTAAATTGAGTGACTCTTGAACCTAATATTTAGATCTTGACCAACTTAACAACTTTCATGTTCAGCCCGAACTCATCCGAGGCCCAGAGATCCCAATTTGACCCCCGACACACTTTTCATGGTAAATACTGCAGTTTGGAAAATGATAGATTATGTCCTCGATCATGATTTTTAGCTTGTTGGAAAGCTCTTCTTTAGACCTGTAATCCTTCTTTTTAACTTGATCTGTCTGAGGTCCCGAAGACCTTTGTTAACTCGCCCCAAGTTCGGCTAAGGTAGTAGCAAACCCGCACCATAAGTCCTTGTGCAAATCCCACCAACGACCACCTACCACATTGAATGCCACCTACCACTTTTTAACCATTTCTACTCTCATTCCCAGCTCATTTGCAACCGGCCATTGTAATTCAAGAGATTTTCTCTCTTTATCTCTTCCTTTCTCCTTCTCCTCTCCTTCCATGGCAATTTGGAAAACTTCTCCTCAGAGGCTTTTCTTGCTTGATCTAGCCCGGCCAATCAACTCCCCGTCGTCTCCTTCACATCTTACTCTATTTTGGTTTGAATCCGACGGTGGCATCCCCCTCATGCAACACCTTTTTCTTCCTTGATTTTCAAAGAGGTAAGCCCTCTTTCTCCTTGGCTAGGACCCATCTTCTTCTCCTTCATTGTGTTATCTATTTTGGGTGTGGTTTTGGCTCAGTGAGTGGGTTTTCTTGTTAGGTTAGTGTGTAGGGAGATTTTTAAGACTCCAAGATTATGCTGATCTCCACATAAGACACCTATTAGCGCACCCACGTGCCGTCTGTTGGAAATAGGGTGGGCCTCTACGATAGGTTTCAAAAACTTTTGACCCACTTGACGCAGGGATCAACTATCTAGAAGGCTATAAAACCCAATCCAAGATCTATGTCCTCAATCTTAGTCATCATGATCAGTAAATACAATCTATCTATAAGATAGAAACAACAACTAACAAGCATCCATAATAATCTACAACATGCAAGGCAGTGGATTATACATTTGGAGCTCGGTTGTGCTCTAATGGAGAAGTTGCGTCTTTCTTTGATCATGAAACGCTTTTCCTAATCAAATATGGATCTCCAAGACCTCTTGATCTTCCACGCTATGACCCGTATCAGATTCTCCTTTTTCTCAAGAAGATGGTGGGATCTGTTGGAATTTGAGATGACTTGAGAAGCTTTATGAAGAATTGAAGTGATTAGTATCTCAAGCATTGTTTTGAGTTGGAATTATTGTCAACACAATGTCACAAGCATGATGATAATAGGTTGGTGTTGATAGAGCTTAAAAGTAAAATCAGAGTTGAAACAGTTCAGGAATTCAGAATTCCTGAAGCAGAGTGTGCGGTCGACCGAGCACCCCATGCGGTCGACCGAGAAAGAGAAACCTGCAGAAAAAAGTTTCAGGAAGTTCCCAGTTATTTTCGTGACACAGTGTGTCGTGGTCGACCGGGACCCCAGGATGTCGACCGAGCACGATAGTTGTCTGCTTCCAGACTGTGTATGATGTCGACCGAGCAAGGAAGGATGTCGACCGAGCACGGGAACCAGAGTTGCGCAGAAACAGAAGTCTTGCACGAAAATTCAGCATTCTTATTTATTTCGTTTGGGACTCTTTCTAAACGAATTGTAGCCTATTTTGAACACTCTTAAAGGTTACCATAACCTATATAAAGGCATGTTTGGTTCGTTTTTAACAAGACACCAGAGAGAAAGAAGAGAAGAGAAAAGAGTAGAAAAGAGAGAGAGTTTTGGAGAGAAGAGAGTGCTGTTGCTGTGTGCAGTCTTGTTAGAAGTTTCTACAGCAAGTGTGGACGAGGATGTGCTCTTGAAGATGGTGTTTCGTCCATAAGATAAGTGTCTCTCTGTTTATGCTTTAATTTTCAATTTGTAAGGATTGAGAGAGAGAGATTGTAGAGGGGAAGGGCTGTAGAAAAAGGTTTCTACTTTTATTCTGTAGTACATCAAGTTGGTGCTTGGTGTCTGGGGTTTGGTGATCCTATCTGTTGGTGCAGATAAATTGTAAAGGGAGTCGGTGCTTCCTAGATAGTTGGTGCTATCTGAAACTAAAGGGAGTAGGTGCTTCCTAGATAGTTGGTGCTATCTGAAACTAAGGGTTGGTGCTCTTTGTCGTTGGTGCGACTAAATAGATTCAGATCTGTCCCGGATTGGTGTTCGGACAGTCTTTGAACCGTGGACGTAGCCTTTCGGTGAACCACGTTAAATCTGGTGTCCTTGTGTGATTTGATTTGCTTTTGTTGTTAATTTGGACCTGTTTTTAAGGAATCACTGATTCACCCCCCCTCTCAGTGATCGCGATATCTAACAATTGGTATCAGAGCGTAAGGCTCCCTTGATAAGCTTAACACGCTAAGGGTGATCTCTTGTCAAATCACATGGCAACCAATACAGGGAATAAGAAAGCACCTTTGTTTGATGGTTCTAATTACTCCTTCTGGAAGATCAGAATGCAGGCTTTCATTAAGTCACTTGGCTATGATGTCTGGGAGACTGTCAGAGTATGTTACAATATTGCCATTGTACCCAATGATGCTGCAACGAAGAAGTTAGCAGACAACGACTCTAAGGCGCAGAATGCACTCTTTAGTGGCCTTGTAGACAGCGAGCTGGTCAAAGTAATTGCATGCAAAACAGCCAAGGAAATATGGGACAAGTTGAAAAGCATTCATGAAGGAGATGAGAAGATCAAAGAAGCAAAATTGCAAACCCATCGCTCTCAATTTGAATCTCTTCGCATGGAGGAAAGCGAGAATGTTGACTCATATTTGCAACGAGTGAATGAAGTCACGAATGACATTCGTGGACTAGGGGAGGAGATTAAAGAACCAGTCATTGTCAAAAAGGTTCTAAGATCTCTTCTTCCCCGGTTTGATTCAAAAGTCTCAGCCATAGAAGAAGCCAAGGATCTGAATGAATTTTCCATGGATGAGTTGCATGGTTCACTCACTGCCTATGAGATGCGCATAGGTAAGACGTCTTCATCTGATAGAGAAGCAGCCTTCAAAGTTCAGAAAAAGGGGAAAGAGACTGCTGGTCATGATTCTGATACTGATGATGATGAGCTTGAGGCTCAGTTTGTTAGAAAGCTGAAGAAAGGAAGCAATGGAAAGTACAAAGGGAAGCTACCCTTTAAATGCTTCAATTGTGGCGGTGTTGGTCACTCTGCGAAGTGTCCGCTGAAAGAAAATAATGATGATGACTCTTATGTTGATAAGAGTAAGTGGAAGAAAAATTTCAGAAAGAGGGGCAAAGCAAAAAGCTTCATCAGTCAATATAATGACAGCACGTCTGAAACTTCAGACGATGATGAATCAGCCGAGGCAACTGAAGCTCTCTTCATGGTTACCGTTGAAGAAGAAGAGGAGCAAGAGCCGGAAGAGGAAGAGGAGGCTGAGGTCAATCTCGAAGAAGAACTCATTGCCGCACTTGAGGAGCTTAGCATGGAACGAAAAACAAGTAAGAAAAATCTGAAACTTCTTCATGAATCTGAAAGTTCAAAAGCCCTTCCACAATAAATTTGGTATTGGATTTGAAACCGGAGAGTCCTCTAAAGCTGCACCTTCTTTGTTTATGAGACAAAGTGCCATACCTCTCAAGGCTACAAAGCTTCAAATTCAGCCTAATATTGAGACGGTCAATAAGAAAAGGTTTGTGGAGTTTAACCAGCCACCTAAGAAAGGAAGAATGTTCAGATTCTATGGTTATTGCTTTCATTGCAATAGATATGGACATAAAAGAGCTGATTGCAAATTCTATGTTAGAAACAGCTCATTTGTGACTAGGAACCCTTTTTCAATCCTAAACACCCACAAAATTGAGTGCTATATGTGTCATAATTATGGACACTTGGCTAGGGATTGTAGGTTGCCTATAGCTAACCAATTTCAGGTTGAAAAGAAACCCAAGTTAGTTAAGGCATGGAGGGCAAAGAAAAGGAAAAATAATTCCAAAGAATCTCTCATTGTGCAAACGGCATTCAATGCACAAAAGAAGGCAGCACCATGGGTCCTTGATAGTGGTTGTTCAAGCCATATGACAGGTGATAAGGAAAAATTCGTCAAATTACAGCACTATGAAGGCGGATCAGTGAAGTCTGGTAACAATGATGGTGCCAAAATCTGCGGAAAAGGTGTTGTTCAGCTAAAGGCAAATAAGATCAGATCAGACGAGGTCTTATATGTGTCTGGACTAAGACACAACTTGCTTAGTGTGAGCCAAATCTGTGACAAAGGCCACGAAGTTGTCTTCACTAAGAATGGTTTTACTATCAAGAAGTGTGGCAACGGCAAAACAGTGGCTACTGGATCTAGGACTGCTGGAAATCTCTATACATTGTCAGATGGAGCTGAAAAGACTTGCTTGATGAGTCGGACAGAGGAAAGTTGGTTGTGGCACAAACGCCTTGGGCATCTAAACTTTGATAACATGTCAAAGATTTGCAATTCTAAGGCTGTCAGAGGTATGTCAACAGTTGAAAAACCTTCCAACCCCATTTGCGATTCTTGTCAAAAGGGAAAGCAAACGAGGGTAATGTTCAAGTCAAAGGAGCATCATTCAAAGAAACCTCTTGAGCTAGTGCACACTGATCTCTGTGGACCGATGCGAACTCAAAGCACCAATGGAGATAAGTATTTTATGTTATGCATTGATGATTATACTCGTATGACATGGGTATTGTTTCTTAAGCATAAACATCAAGCACTTGATCGTTTTAAAGTGTTTAAAGCACAGGTTGAAAATATGCTTGGAAAACGTATCAAGATTTTAAGGTCTGATCGAGGCGGTGAATTCACATCTGAAGAGTTCACTAACTATTGTGAGCACCATGGCATTCAAAGACAGTATTCAGCCCCTAGAACTCCACAGCAAAATGGAGTTGTGGAACGGAAAAATCGCACCGTTCAAGAGATGGCTCGTACAATGCTAACTGAGAGCAAGCTAGCTGACAAATACTGGAAGGAGGCAATCCATACGGCTGTATACATTCAGAATCGATGCTTGATCAGGCCACATGAAGACAAAACTCCTTATGAGCTATGGTTTGGGAGAAAAGCAACAGTCAAGCACTTCAGAGTCTTCGGTAGCAAGTGTTACATCAAGCGTCTTGAACAAAATCCGGGCAAATTTGATGAAAGAGCTGATGAAGGTATATTTCTGGGTTATTCCTCATCTAGTAAGGCTTACAGATGTCTTAACAAAAGGACCAGAAAAATTATAGAAAGTGCCGATGTTAGAATTGATGAAAACCATGAATCAAAGAATGGAACTCATTATGACAGTCCCGTTTATGAGGACTCAAGTGAGATTGATGATGAAGTAGCTAAACCTAATGATTCTGAGAAATCAAAGGATGACTCAGAGGATGCTACACCTAGAAAGAAAAGCACTTGGGTAGAGCAACACCCTAAGGATCAAATCATTGGAGATCCTGAGGTCGGTGTTAAAACAAGACAAAGTGTAGTTAGCAATTACTCACTTGTGTCCACCATTGAACCCAAAACTGTGGCTGAAGCCAGTCTCGATGAAAGTTGGTTGAAAGCTATCCATGAGGAGTTGGAGCAAATTGAGAAGAACTCCACATGGGAACTAGTTTCTCGACCTACCGATAAGAATGTTATTGGTACTAAATGGGTCTTTCGGAATAAGCTGAATGAAGATGGTCAGGTCATACGAAACAAAGCAAGGTTGGTTTGTAAAGGCTATGCTCAAGTTGAAGGCATAGATTTTGAAGAGACCTTTGCACCGATGGCTCGTCTGGAAGCCATTCGTATGTTTCTTGCATTGGCTGCATACAAAACCTTCAAGGTATTTCAGATGGATATAAAGTCAGCCTTCTTGAATGGATTACTTGAAGAAAAGGTCTACATTGAGCAACCTGATGGTTTCACTATTAGCAAAAATTCAGACCTAGTGTGCAAGTTGAAAAAGGCTCTTTATGGGCTGAAACAAGCGCCAAGGGCGTGGTATGCAAGGCTGGACCTATATCTCCGCAAGATCGGTTTTGGAAAAGGACTGGTTGATAGCAATCTTTATGTCAAAACAGAGTTGAGCAAACAGCTGGTTGTTATTGTTTATGTCGATGACATAATTTTTGGTGGCAACGATGAAGAAATGTGCAGGAATTTCGCTGAAGAGATGAAGAAAGAATTTGAGATGTCAATGCTTGGAGAACTAAAGTTCTTCCTTGGTTTACAAGTTCAGCAGCTGAAATATGGTATCTTCATATCACAGATGAAATACATCAAGGAAATGCTGAAGCGATTTAACATGGAAGACAGCAAGCCAGTGAGCACACCAATGACAACGAACACAAAGCTAAGCAAAGATGATAAGGGTTCGTCCGTTGATCACACCACTTATCGTTCAATGATAGGAAGCTTGCTTTATTTGACTGCTACAAGACCGGATCTTCTGCAAGCAGTATGTATGGTGGCTCGATTTCAAGCATCACCAACTGAGACGCACCTCACAGCAGTAAAAAGGATATTTCGATATCTGAAAGGTACCATGGAGCTTGGCATTTGGTATCCTAAAGGCAAATCCTTCACTCTTGTTGCATACTCTGACGCCGATTGGGCTGGTTGTATAGATGATCGTAAGAGTACAAGCGGTGGTGCATTCTATCTCGGTGACAGGTTGGTGGCATGGCACAGTAAGAAACAAGATTCAGTATCCCTTTCTACAGCGGAAGCGGAATATATTGCAGTGGCAACTTGTTGTACACAAGTGTTATGGATGCGGCAAATGCTTTCTGATCTAGGAGTTCCGACAACAGATCCTACGCCGATCCTCTGTGACAACACAAGTGCAATTCACATCTCCAAGAATCCTGTTCAGCATTCTAGAACGAAGCATGTTGCAATTCGCTATCACTTTCTCAAGGAAAAGGTTGCAGACGGTGGGTAAAGTTGGAATATGTCCCAACTACTGAGCAAGTTGCTGATATCTTCACAAAACCTCTGCCAAAGGAAGTCTTCGAGTATCTCCGAAAAAAATTAGGAGTTACTCACTCTCCTAATCCTTAGGAGATGGGCTTGAAAGGGGGAGCAAAGTATTCCTTGAATATCCTATTCGCTCCTTCGTTGGTCCCTTTGGACTTGTTGTCAAAGGGGGAGAAAGACTTAAGCTAGGAGAAAGCTATGTTAGAAGAAGTTATGCTATGATAACTTTGGGGAGATTGATATCAAGAGTGTTAGAGATCTTGATTTTTTTTAAAGACAGGGGGAGACTATGGTTTTGAAGAAGCTTCAAGAAGATCAACTAGTTTAATGTGTTCTAAGTGTTGAAGTTCCAAATGTGTTGCCAACAATTCCAAAGGGGGAGATTGTTGGAATTTGAGATGACTTGAGAAGCTTTATGAAGAATTGAAGTGATTAGTATCTCAAGCATTGTTTTGAGTTGGAATTATTGTCAACACAATGTCACAAGCATGATGATAATAGGTTGGTGTTGATAGAGCTTAAAAGTAAAATCAGAGTTGAAACAGTTCAGGAATTCAGAATTCCTGAAGCAGAGTGTGCGGTCGACCGAGCACCCCATGCGGTCGACCGAGAAAGAGAAACCTGCAGAAAAAAGTTTCAGGAAGCTCCCAGTTATTTTCGTGACACAGTGTGTCATCGGTCGACCGGGACCCCAGGATGTCGACCGAGCACGATAGTTGTCTGCTTCCAGACTGTGTATGATGTCGACCGAGCAAGGAAGGATGTCGACCGAGCACGGGAACCTGAGTTGCGCAGAAACAGAAGTCTTGCACGAAAATTCAGCATTCTTATTTATTTCGTTTGGGACTCTTTCTAAACGAATTGTAGCCTATTTTGAACACTCTTAAAGGTTACCATAACCTATATAAAGGCATGTTTGGTTCGTTTTTAACAAGACACCAGAGAGAAAGAAGAGAAGAGAAAAGAGTAGAAAAGAGAGAGAGTTTTGGAGAGAAGAGAGTGCTGTTGCTGTGTGCAGTCTTGTTAGAAGTTTCTACAGCAAGTGTGGACGAGGATGTGCTCTTGAAGATGGTGTTTCGTCCATAAGATAAGTGTCTCTCTGTTTATGCTTTAATTTTCAATTTGTAAGGGATTGAGAGAGAGAGATTGTAGAGGGGAAGGGCTGTAGAAAAAGGTTTCTACTTTTATTCTATAGTACATCAAGTTGGCGCTTGGTGTCTGGGGTTTGGTGATCCTATCTGTTGGTGCAGATAAATTGTAAAGGGAGTCGGTGCTTCCTAGATAGTTGGTGCTATCTGAAACTAAAGGGAGTAGGTGCTTCCTAGAAAGTTGGTGCTATCTGAAACTAAGGGTTGGTGCTCTTTGTCGTTGGTGCGACTAAATAGATTCAGATCTGTCCCGGATTGGTGTTCGGACAGTCTTTGAACCGTGGACGTAGCCTTTCGGTGAACCACGTTAAATCTGGTGTCCTTGTGTGATTTGATTTGCTTTTGTTGTTAATTTGGACCTGTTTTTAAGGAATCACTGATTCACCCCCCCTCTCAGTGATCGCGATATCTAACAGGATCTCCAAGAGAAAACTACTAGGAACTCTAGGGAGGAACTAGAAAAAGAACTAGAAGAGGGAATAGAAGAAGAAACGTGCAACTCTTGCACTCTAAAGGGGCTGGGCGTGAATCCCAATAATGGGACTATTCATGGACGTCCAGGCTCCTTTTCCTCCTCTATATTTATAACTTTTAGTAACCTCTTCTTTACTAATTACAATAGAAGTCTTACTTCCATTAATTAGTAACTTACCATATCATAATTAGAAGTCTCACTTCAAATATGATTATTAACTTTCCAATTCCTTTCTAATTAAAATAGAAGTCTCACTTCTACCAAAATTAGTAAGTCTACTATTACCACTATTAGAAGTCTCACTTCAAATAGAAATAGTAACTTTCCTTTTAGAGTTCAACTAGAATTAGATACTTCCTAATAATTGGGCTAGCGTGGGGACCACTAGGGATTCCTTAGAAAGCTGGCTCCAATTGGGACACGCGACCCCACATCTCATGTGTAATCCGGGTCCACAGTTAATTGCAAATAACTCCACTATATAAATGCAATTGAACTCCAGTCTTAGGAATATTACATAGAAGACCCTAAACTTCCACATTACCACAAGTAGACCCCTCTATCAATATCCATGGATCAATTGGACCTGTCTTCCAAACTAGATCCATATCTTATTATCCTTGAGCCCCAATTAATTATAATGATCATGGGTACCTTTCCAATTAACTCTTAATTGGAATGGGTGCGCACTTACCAATGATAAATCCATTAATTGGCACAAGGGGATATTAGAGATAGATTCCATCTTGACCATTGAATGTTACCACAGCTGTACTACCACGTACCCAAATCACCGAGGTGTTGATCTACAGTTGGCCTCACTCATTGGTGACTCAAAGCAAATGAATAGATAGAAACTTGAGTTCATTAATGTCTCAGGATTGAGAGCCTATTGCTAGGGAATTATGAGAGCAGACCTTAAAGTAAAGACAGTGTTTATAAGGTGCTTCTCATGGTCCTTCAATACATCCAATGTACCAGCACTATGATCCAGAATCTTCCATTTTGATGATCGAGACAAATCACACTATCTCATAGTGATCAAAGTGCTGCAACCTTGTCAGTATGAGATGTCCAGTCTCATCACTGGTTGTGAATATATTTTAAGTATAAGATTTTTCACACATGTCTCCCGTATGTGGATCTCATCCATACACATGTGTTACATCTAATATACTTGTGGATTCCGGTTCATCTCATGAATCATCATGTCATTCGTATTGGTTATGTGCATATATAATAAATCACCATTCATCTCCTGAAAAGAAAACATGAATGTACTGATAAATAAAGAAATTAATCAATTTATTATATCATCTACTGGATTGAGTCCATAAAACTAACACCGTCCAGGCACACCTCGGCAGCAGGATCAGAGCCTCGGCGAAACCGGCCTGACTTCGGCCTTCCATGCCGAGCTCGGCTGCGAAGGCTGACCTCGGCTGTACACCTGACCCCGACTGAGGAAGCCGGGTCGGTAGCCGGAATGAAGAAAAACCATGCTCTCGTCCCCACGTCCGCCACGTCATCGGACACATGGCAGAGTACAGGCATGAGCCATTGGGACAGATGGGCCATCCCAGCCGTCCACAATCTTCGCCAGATCCCTAACAAGGCGACATCCAGCTACTGTAGCCACATCAGGGTAGGGCCCGAGGATGGATCTGATGGGACCTCAACCGCCAAAGGCTTGAGACATGATCAGGCCCAACATGACGCACATTTAATGCGACGTGGGCTGATCGGACTAGCATTAAATGCTTCGTGGGCTATGATGGACCCGCATTTATTACTTTGTGGGCTAATGGGATCATTTCCATCAAATCAAGGGGCCCACTCCAAGATATCAGGTAAAATCATCTATAAATAGCATGACAATCTATGACAAGGGTATGCACAAACATTCCCTCTTGAGCCGTTATTCTGTCTCACTTCTCCCTCTTCCTCCTCTGTTTAGTTCATACACTAACTTAGGCATCGGAGAGCCTTGCGCCACTCAGGCCAGGGTCCTCTGACCATTTGTTCCTCCCCTTTCAGGCTTAAAGGCGGCTAATCTTCATCACATGTTTGGATAAGTCCTACCAGGCACCCCATAATCTTGTGAGTTAAAGTTTTTGCACTTACAATTGGCACCGTATGTGGGAAAGTATTAGCCCAATCTTCCCAAATACCATGCCTCCAAAAGCTAAGGAAGGCGGAGAGTATTCGAGAGCGATAGTCCAGCTACCGGGCCCGCCGCCAGACGGCCCTCCTCAGGGACGGTCCGGGGCAGGGCCTGGCGCAACCGCAGGTGAAAAGCGCCCGGACACGCGCCTCTTCGTCCTAGTTCCATTCCTAGAGCAAGTTGAGGATTCGTTCCCGGGCGAGGAAGTCATGCCTCCCCGATGGGACGAACGGTGACGGGAGCGTCCCCAGAAAGACAAAGCCGTAGCAATCAGCAGGTCGCACCTTTCACCTCACTTCGTAGACGGTGGGGATGTCGCAGCTCAAAACATCCTTATCCAGGAGCAGGAGAAGTTAATCCGCCAGCTCCAGCAGCAACTAAGAGCGTGAGGAGCTACCTCGTTAAGGCAACCCTCCGGGCGCCAAGGCGAGAAGAGAGCCGCCCAGAGCAAGACAATCCCTTCCTCCCACGAGGATTTGAGGACTTATCTGGACGAAAAGCGTAGTCGGGCCCACGTCGAAGGCTCAAGTAATAGCCGAAGCCGTCGTGGCCGGGGTAGCCGAGCTCATAGCCATCACAGTCGAGGCCACTCGAAGCGGAAGTCAGAGACGTTGTCACCGAAGAAAGATGACAAGCAGGAATGGCTCGACCGGCGCATCAAGTTGGCTGTCCAACGCAACCTGGAGATGGCCGGACTTGCCAGAACCAGCAGGATATTTGCGGCCCCGCCGATCTGGGGGTCTCCCCCTTTACACAGGATATCAAAGAGACTCCCCTGCCCAAGAAGTTCTCCGTCCCGCGAATCGTCCTCTACGACGGAGTCTCAGATCCCGCCGCTCACCTCCGACACTTCTCTCAGAGGATGTCTATTTGGGGGGACGAGGGTTACCTTAACTATAAAATCTTCTCTTCCATTTTGGGTGACCTCCCCCTGAAGTGGTTCTGCGCCCTCCCAGAGAGGTCTATCTCGAGTTGGAGACAGCTCCAGCTCTCCTTCTTGAAGAAATTTCAAGCCTACAGCGGCGTTCCTAAGACTGATGCTGATATACTGGCCCTGAAGATGAAGCAGGGCGAGAACATTACCCAGTTCGCCAAGCGATTCTGGGCGACTTACAGCCAAATCAAAGTCTCCAAGGACGAAGTGGCAGTTTTCTCTTTCCAAAATGCTCTATTACCAGGAAACGAGCTCAGGAAAGACCTGGCCGGAGACCCTGTAACCTCCGTGCCAGCCTTGATGTCTAGGGTGAAGCGCTGTATTGCCCGGGAGGAAGATGATATTCGGGCAGCTGGAAAGCCACGGCACAGGACACAGGGATAAGGGCGATCAGCCCCATAAGAAGGACAAGAAGCCCTTTCGAAGAGAAAAGCCGAACCAAGCTTGCGTCTCTACCTCGGCAAAAGCCCCAGCGTCCAAATCCGGGGGCAGCCGGAAACCCAGGCCTCCCTCCAATTCCTATCAAGTTGTGAATACCATCTTCATAGTACCTATCCATCAGATCATGAATAAGATCAAACACCGACTGTTCTTCAGCTGGCCTCAGCCTATGCAGAGTGATTCCTCCTTCTGTGACCAGAACAGGTTTTGCACCTACCACAAGCAAAATGGGCATAAAACCAAGGAGTGTAGGATCCTGAAGTCTCACCTGGAGAAGCTCGCCAAGGAAGGCCACCTGAAGGATTACATCAAGACAGGAGATGCTGGCAGCGGCCGAACTCATCAAAGCGCTGACAAGGACCCAGACAGCGACAAATCTGAAAAGATCATCAATGTCATCCATCTGGCACCCTCAGTGCCTTCTCCCTGCCCTAGGGGCAGCACCCAGGCTCATGCCGAGGCCAGGTAGGCCTCTCATGGGAAAGAGGTGATGAGGGCTGACCTCGGACCAACGTCCAAGAGAGCACGGCGCGAGTGTCCAGCTATCTCATTTTCGGATAAGGACCTCGAAGGAGTGAAGCTTCCCCATAACGATCCCCTTCTAACATTGAAGCCGCGGGACTTCACAGTGAAAATAATCTTCATCGACTCCGGCAGCTCATCCGAAATCCTCTACTACGGATGCTTCAAGAAGATGGGACTCTCGGAGGCTGATTTAAAAGAGGCTCATACGCTTCTGATAGGATTCAGCGCCAAACCGGTCTACCCCAAAGGAAGAATCACTCTGGAGACCAGGTTGGGCGGAGCCTCTGTGATGACCGACTTCCTAGTAGTGGATGCCCCTTCCCCCTACAATGCTATTATGGGTAGGACGTGGCTCCACAATATGGAAGCAGTTCCCTCCACTTTCCACCAGAAGCTGAAGTTCTTGCTTGAGGACAAGGAGGGCAAGATGGAAGTGATTACCGTGGACGGGGATCAGCAGCTGGCCAAGCAATGTATGATGGCCGTAGTCCCTGGGGAGAAGGAACCAGGGTGAGTGCATATGGCAGAGCTCGAAAGGGAGCTGGACGAAATCGGCCGAGATCCTGAGAAGAAGAGCATCGAAGATCTAGCCGAAGTCAAGACCGATCCACTCGACCGAGACAGATTCTTCCTGCTCGGCAACCAGCTTCCCTACCTCGAGAGAACCGAGCTCTCGAAATTCTTGATGCAGAACAGAGATGTCTTCGCATTGACTCCGAGCGAAATGCCTGGGATCGACCCTGAAGTTATGTGCCACAAGTTGAACGTAGATCCCAGCCACAAGCCAGTGGTGCAGAAGGCCCGCAGAACAGGGTTGCAGCAGACAGGAGCCGTGGTCGAGGAGGTCGACAGGTCGCTGGAGGCAGACACGATCAGGGAAGTCCAGTACCCGGTTTGGCTAGCCAATACGGTGGTGGTCAAGAAGAAAACCGGCAAGTGGAGGGTGTGCGTCGATTTCACCGACCTCAATAAAGTTTGCCCGAAGGACAACTTCCCACTTCCAAAAATTGATCAAATGATCGACGCCACTGCTGGCCATGATAGGATGAGCTTCCTCGATGCTTACCGAGGCTACCACCAGATCCCGATGTTTGAGCCGGACGAGGAGAAGACTGCATTCATAACCTCCCGCGGCACTTATTGTTACAAGGTGATGCCCTTTGGATTGAAGAACGCGGGGGCAACCTACCAGCATCTCATCATGAAGATGTTCCAGGCTCAGCTCGGAAAAACTATCAAATTCTACATTGACGACATGGTTGTCAAATCCAAGCAGTCCCACGACCACCTGGCGGACCTGGCTCAAGTCTTCGGCATCCTCCGAGAGTTCAAGCTCAAATTGAACACCTCCAAATGCGCTTTCGGCGTCGGTTCCGGCAAATTCCTCTGAAGTCTAGTGACATGGAGGGGGATAGAAGCCAACCCAGACCAGATAACGGTGATCCTAGGAATCCAGAGCCCGACTACTACTAAGGAGGTCCAAAAACTAATTGGCATGGCCGCAGCACTCAACCGATTCATCAGCAGATCATCAGATAAGTGCCGGCCTTTCTTTCAGCTCTTAAGGAAAAACTTAAAATTTTAATGGACCCCTGAGTGCGACCAAGCATTGCAAGCACTCAAAACTTATCTTTTTTCACCACCTTTGCTCTCTATCCCAACTCAGGGGGAGACATTATATTTGTATCTAGCGGTCTAGGATCACGCAGTGAGCTCCGTCCTCGTCAGAGAGGACGATGAAATGCAAAAACCAATCTATTGTACGAGCAAGATCCTCCTTGATGCCGAGATCAGATACCTTTTGCTTGAGAAGCTCACGCTGGCACTTGTCAGTGCCTCCCGCAAGCTCTCTTACTATTTTCAATCCCACACCATTGTGGTTATTTCGGAGCACCCACTCCGGTTCATCTTCAAAAAAGCTGACTTTTCAGGAAGAATCTCAAAGTGGGCGGTCGAACTAGGGCAGTATGATGTTTAATACCGACCCAGGACTGCGATCAAAGCCCAGATTTTGGCTAATTTCATTGTTGAGTTCGTTTCTCCGAGCTCGGCTTCGACCCAGCCTGGCACCGAACTGGGGGGCATAGGGCATGAGAATGAAGTCACCGAGGTCGACGAACTTTCTCAGAGCCAAGTCCTTAACTCGGCATGGAGAGTCTTCGTCGACGGCTCGTCTACCTCCAAGAGAGCTGGCGCGGGCATAGTCCTCCAATCGCCAGAAGGACTGGTCATAGAACAGGCCTTGACCTTGGATTTCAAAGCAACGAACAACGAAGCTAAGTACGAAGCTTTGATTGCAGGACTGAATAGCGCCCGAATCCTAAGAGCCCGGTAATTGGTGGTCTTCAGCGATTCACAATTGATAACTAGCCAGCTAACTGGAGACTACCAAGCCCAGGACGACAGGATGGCGGCCTACTTAGCCCTCGTAAAGAAACTGCTCGCTCATTTCCAGACAGCCGAGGTCAGACAGATCTCCAGAGATACTAACACGCACGCTGATGCGCTCGCAAACCTGGCCTCCGCTGTCGAAGCAGGAAAGAAAAGAACTGTTGAGGTTGGGTCGATACTAAGATCAAGCTTAGAGCTCCATCGATCTCGGCAGGTTCTGTGCCTTGATCTCGGCCCAGCTAGATGGACCCGATCACTTCCTACCTCAAGGACGATCAGCTCCCCGAAGACAAGAACGAAGCTCACCGGATCAGACTTAAGGCAGCTCGATTCTGGCTATCCCCCGGAGGCAAGCTCTACAGAAAATCCTTCACAGGTCCCTACCTCTAATGCATCCATCCAAGTAAGGTTGACGACTTTTTGTACAAGATCCACGAAGGAATCTGCGGGAGCCACAACGGAGGACGGTCGCTGGCCTACCTAGCTATAAACCAAGGTTACTGGTGGCCGTATATGCAGAGACGCGCAGGTATACGCCAGGAAGTGCGAAAAGTGCCAGAAGTTCTCCCATTCCTTTCATCAGCTAGCACAGGACCTGAGCCCCCTCTCTAGTCCATGGCCCTTCGCCCAATGGGGGCTGGACATTGTGGGACCTCTCCACCGGGCTCTAGGAAACAAAAGATGGCTGATAGTTGCCACAGATTATTTCACAAAGTGCGTAGAAGCTGAACCGCTGTCCTCTATCACCGAGAGGGATTCCAAGAATTTTGTGTGGAAGAACATCATTACAAGGTTTGGCATCCCTAGGACTTTGATTTCAGACAACGAGACTCAGTTTGATTCTAGTTTTTTCAGAGACTTCTGTCAAAAGCATGGCATCAGGAGCCACTACTCCACCTCGGCGTACCCGCAAAGCAATGGTCAGGCTGAGATTTCTAACAAAGTATTACTTGACAGCCTGAAAAAACGACTCAACCGGGCAAAAGGAAGGTGGGTAGAGGAGCTCCCTAGCGTTCTATGGGCATACAGGACTACCCCGAGGCGTTCCACTTCGGCGACACCTTTTTCTTTGGCCTATGTGATGGAGGCAGTCATTCCCCTGGAAATTGGCCTCCCAACCCTAAGGTCAGAACTTGTCGATCAGGGCCGAAACGAGATGAACCTAGCAATGGAGCTGGATCTGGCCGATGAGCGCAGAGAAGTAGCGGCCATACGACTGGCCGACTACCAGCAGCGGCTAGCTAAAGAATATAATGAAAGGGTCAAGGAGAGGAGTTTCTCAGTAGGAGAACTAGTCCTGAAGAAGACGCTTCCGTCTGAGAGGAATCCAAATGAAGGCAAACTAACTCCAAACTGGCATGGACTGTTCAGAGTGGTTTCGGCAGCAGGGCGATCCGCATAGAAACTCAAGGACTTGGAAGGCAGGCAGTTGCCGAGACCATGGAATGCATCCCACCTAAAGAAGTTCTTTTTCAAAGAGATGTAATGAAGACCGCATGATTAATAAAAGGAGCCTTCGCCTTGTCGTCAATTTGTGTCACCTTATCCGAGTTCGGCATCACGGGTTCATACACCCTGGGACTGACCGCGGGTTCATACACCCAGGCTTCCCAAAACTTTGGGTTCACGCACCCAGGGACTGACTTAGGGTTCATACACCCAGTCGCTCCCAAAACTTTGGGTTTATACACCCTGGGACTGACCTCGGGTTCATACACCCAGGCTTCCCAAAACTTTGGGTTCACTTACCTAGGGACCGACTTAGGGTTCATACACCCAGTCGCTCCCAAAACTTTGGGTTCATACACCCTGGGATTGACCTCGGGTTCATACACCCAGGCTTCCCAAAACTTTGGGTTCATGCGCCCAGGGACTGACTTAGGGTTCATACACCCAGTCGCTCCTAAAACTCCGGGTTCATACATGCCCTGAGATCGATCCCGGGCCCAGGCTCGCATAGCCGAGGTCCTCAAAATTCTGAATTCACCTCGGCCAATAGTTGTCTTTGAGAGAAAACAACGCAAGTACAGAGAAAAGCAGTAAAGAGCAGAAAATCAGCAAAATGCAGAGATACAGAAGACACAGTCCATTTGGGTTAAAAACTTCATTTTTATTAAATGTAATTTCCTCATTACATGGGTTGCAGAAAAGCAAAGCAAAATACAGTAAGGAGGCTCGCAGTCCTCTAAAAAAAGGAAAAGGATGAAGAAAGCTCAATTGAACAACTTGGTTTTTCATTCAGAGGAAAAAAGATTACAAGCTGACTCACATTACATTTCGAAGGATAAAAAGGCTACAATCTGAAAGCAGGAAATACAATGTATTCAGAAGCTGCAGGGGCTTCGGCGACTCGGTCAGCATCCTCACCGCTTCTCCAGAGAACCAGCGGTTTTAGCAGCAGCCGCAGTCGTCTCTGAAGCACTGTCTGCAAGGGGATAGGTGGGGCATCGCTCACAGGAGGGGCAGATGAAGCACCACCTAATAGAGGGTCAGCAGCAGGGACTTCGACCCGGGAACTCTCAGGCAGTGGGGCAGGACTCGGTTCGGGTTCCGGGGCTGAGTACTTCGGCAGGTTATGATAGACCGGATGATCTTCAGGAACCCCCGCCTCTCTTAATGCGGCCCGGCAGCCCTCCTCGAACAAAATGGAGGTTATCTCCTCCACCTGCCTTTCATATTCCTCCATGGCCCGGTCCGCTCCCTTCTGGAAGGCGGCTTGGGCTTCGGCCTGCAGTGAGGACTCGAGGTCAGAATTCTCCTTCTGCAGCCGCTCCACTTCGGCATGCTGAGCTGTCAGTTCGGCGTTTTCCCTCTGCTGTCTTTCCATTTCGGCATGATTAGCGAGCAGTTCGGCACGCTGCCTTGACGATTCTGCCGCCGACTCTGCCTTTAGTTTTGCCAGCTCAGTCTCCAGCTCAGCCAACCTTTTCGTCTTCACCCAGATCTCACCCCTCAGCTGATGGGTCGTCGACGTGAGATCGGTAATGCTGGCCAGTGTCACCTCCAGCTGCATTCAGCTCGGCATTGCTCTTTTTCAAGTCCGCCAGCTCCTTCCTCAGCTTCTCCCTCTCGGACTCCAGTTGAGTAATCCTGGAGACGTTTTTGTCGCTCCTTTCTAACACCAGCTGGAGCCTTTGGACATTTTGTGAAGGAGAACGGATTAGACAAGAGCAGCCGGAACCAAATCCATCAGATATGCGTCAGGAATACTTACTAGGAGAGCGGCCTGAATCGCCGAGGCCAACAGATTCTCATTATCGGACTTTGCATGCCGCTCCATGTCGCGCGGGAGGGCTTTGGCGAGAGCCTCGATGACAAGAGGGTCTCCCAACACCCGGTCCTCCATGTTAAGGGGCCTCCCGAGCTGAATCTCCAGCCTCGGCCTCCACGGTGCCTGCACGATGGTACGGCACCCGGATGCCGATCCAGATCCTTGCCCGGTTCCCTACCCCGAAGGCCCGCTGATTTAGCGGGCCATCTCGGCAACAACCCTGCTCGCTGGCGCGCTCTTTTCAGAAGGGGCTTTACCCCCACGGAGGGCGAAGGCGTCTTGTCCTTTGGGGCCGGCTCAGCCCCAAGTCTTTTCCCCCGGCTCTAGGCTTCTTTCTGTGTGGAGATCCGTCCCTCGCCCACTCCGGGGAGCGCCTCCGCTCTCCCTCGCTAGGGGTAATGATAGGGGCAGATGTAACAGCGACGCCCCCCGAGCCCGAAGCCGCGCGGGTGCTGGCAGATGAAGGCGCTGCGGAGGACGAGGACCCGCACCTGAATTTGGCCGCCAGATCCTTGGTTCCTGGTGAAAGTCCTTGGGATCCTAACCCTAGAGGGGGGGTGAATAGGGTGAGCTACTAATAGTGACTAACTATGACCAATTTTAATTTTCTATAAACTAACTAGTCACTAGTGATGATAACAAGCACAATGCGGAAGCTAAATACATACAATCACCACAAGAGCATGCACCACAACACAATATTTATAGTGGTTCGGCCAACGTGCCTACATCCACTACCGGCTTGTGCTCTCACACCCCACCGGATTTCCACTAATATGCTTTTCAAAAGGCTAAGCAATAACCTCTACAACTATGCTTTTCTAGGCTAAGCAATAACCTTACAATGTGCTTTTATAGGCTAAGCAATAACCTTTACACAATGCTTTTATATGGCTAAGCAATAACCTTACAATCAAATGACTTAAGCAATAACCTCTACAACTATGCTTTTCTAGGCTAAGCAATAACCTTACAATGTGCTTTTATAGGCTAAGCAATAACCTTTACACAATGCTTTTATATGGCTAAGCAATAACCTTACAATCAAATGACTTCTCTCAAAGAAAGTGTTTTCACAAAACACTCTAAGAGATTACAATTAAGCTCAAAGTTACAATGCCTCTTTAATAGGCTAATTTGAAAGTGAAAACTAAACTCACACAACACACTAATGAGTGCAAAGATGTATGCTAATGAGGTGTGTGTGTGACAACTTCAATCAAGTTTAAAAAGTAAAGTCCAATGAATATATGCTCAAAGCAATTCAAAGATTAAAGCACATAGAAAGAATTGATTGAAGTTTAAATGCAAATCACATGAACAAATCCTAACTTGTTGATGATTTAAAAAATCAAGGCTCACAAGTTGTATGAAATTAATTTGCCTTAAACATGTGATGCATTTTTAGTGTTGTTTTCAAAAACAAGATTTAACAAAGGTTTTAAAAAGATTGAAAACAACAATGATGATTCAAACAAGTTAAATTAACATGTTATAAAGAAATCAAAGTTTTAAACATAACATGTTTAACAAAGTTTAAAACTAAACTAAGTTTGAATCAAAGAAAAGAATTCATTACAACTTAATATCAAAGATTGAATGGAAGTAATGAATTCATTTCATCATAGTTATCATGCTAAAAACATTTACCAAAGATTTAAAACCAAGCATGAAACATATGATTAAATTAAGCAAAGCTTACTTGGAGATTTAACTTCATGATCCAAGCTTTAGCTTCCTTAATGACCTTCTTAATCCCCTTGGTTCATCCCCTTTATCTTCTCTTCAAACACCTCCAAGAAGGCTCCAAGTTTGTTCAAAAGTTCCAACATTTTTCCAAAGGGAATGAAGCCTTTTTATACACAGAAAACAGAGTTTCTGCGTGTCCCCGGTCGACCCCATGACAGGCCCGGTCGACCGACCCTTAACGGTCAGAAAAATGACCGTTGGAGAGCCAAACGGCTCTCTGCCCAGTCGACCCGCAGTGTACGCGGTCGACCGAGATGTGTACCCGGTCGACCGAGTACACTGGGCCCTGGGCCACTTTTCCCATTTTGCATACTTTTGCAATTTTCAAAGATTTTTGATGTGGGACTTGTTGGGGCCATTAAATCAAGCTTGAAACATGATTTAAATCAATCTAAGTATTTTTTAAAATCATGAATCATAAAAAGCCACAAATCATTTGAGACTTTAAAACTTAGGCTAAGCTTGAATTTTGAAATTCCTTTTACAAAATCAATTGCATCCAAAATTAAAACCAATTCATGCATAAAACATGAGTTTTACCATATTTAAAAACAATGCATGGATAAAATAAGATTTCAATGTTTTCTAAAATAATGCAAGTGTGAGAAATCAAATGATGATTAAAATGATATGCATCCATCAAATTGCAATACACAAAATTCCTAACAATCTCCCCCTTTGCAATTTGATGGCAAACCTTAACTTAACACTAAACCTCACACTAAGTCTTCAGCTCCTTGGCTTGACACGGCTTGAAATCTTCGGATGCTCCTTCACTTAGCTTGGGCTTTAGCTCTTTTGATCTTCATTCTTCTTGTCCTTAGCTCCAAGCTTTCTTTCTTTTATCTTCTCTCCCCCTTAGACCAAGCACTCTCTCTCCTTGGTCTTTCTCTCCCTTTGCCATTGAATGCTCTCTCCCCCTTTGATCTTTCTCCCTTTTTGGGTAGCTAGAGCATTTTCTCCCCCTTAATCCTTTCTCCCCCTTTGCCATTAAATTGCAAAGGTAGCAATTGAAGAAAGGTACCTACACACATGAAACAAGGAAAATACCTTTAGTAGCACCTGTTAACAAATGAAATCGAAAATGAAATACTTAACAGGCTATTATGCATGTGAGTAAGTTATAAGGGAATAGCAATGGTGAATTTGATCATCTCTAATGCTTCCTTAGAAGGTTTACTCCCCCTCAATCCATAATCTTCTTTTGTCATACTTTTGACAAGAATATAACTATTAGATGCAAGAAGAAGATGGTTTAACCAATTGAGGGATAACTTCCAGGGAAGGATTAGATACCAATTGATAATGATTAACTATAAGGCTCAATGATCAAATTACCAAATTGGAGAGAAACCAATTGACCTATAAGCTTAAGGAAAGTTGAAGAGCAAGGTCAAAAGGTTAATCTATCATGGATACCAATTGAAATAAGAACCATATCAATTGAGATTTAAGAGTATGACTTATTAGCTCAATCACTCTAAAATGGACTTAAGGAATGTAACTAGAAGGATTAATCCAAGTTAGAGCTATCCATGATGATAAGGGGTTTACTAAACATAGCATCAAATAATATAACTATGAAAATCATATGCTATGTAAATTTTGAAATCATTTCACTCAATCATAAAATATGACTATCGAGTGTAAGATGAGTGAAATGAAATTCAAACCATGATGCCTACCTCAATCATTAACCAACCAAGATTATTAACACATAAACATGGTGGTCACGAGATTTAACCAATTAAGCAAGAGAGGTGGCAAACATGACCATTTATGAAGTTAATGGAATGTGACATGAAACAAAGACATATTACTATCAAGTTTAATCCAATGTGCACAAGGTTTATCACAAATATATAACATCAATTGGAAGTTATACTAATTGAAAATGATATCATTTGATTACCAATTGAATATGGAACATGTTTGAGAGCAAGCATGTGACAAACACAAGATTCCATCAAGCAACATAATGAATATTCATCACTTTAATGATATAACTATTGAGCATAGTGATGAACATGAGAAATTGCATTTTGAAAATATATGACTTATAAGAATATGCAATTTCCAAAGTGTCAACCATATGAATACAACATCTAAGAAATCCATCATTCAAGAGATATAACTATGTAATTCAAGAAATGAATTTCAAAGAGGTTCATATGATCAAACACTACTATGAGGTTGAAACATGTATAAGTATGACAAATACACATGAATCAAACATCATAACCATCCATTTCACAAAAATGACTAGAAAGCATAAAGGATGGATTTGGGTTCTAGTATGGTTAAAAAAAATAATTAAAGAACACAACCATACATGGAACAAATAAAACATTTGCATAAAGAATGTAACTAAAAGAGCAAACATGCAAATAGTCTATCACAACATTCATTTCCATTAAAGGATGACATAAGCAAAAGCATAAGGAAATGAAAACATGGAACATGCTTTGATGAATACAACAAAAAGTTTTAAAGCATTTCCATTCATGCAATCTTCAAATCATAAACAAAATCTAACAATGGGCATAATGTATATGAAAATAAAGAAAGCACCTTATCAAACATCAAATTGTATTCTAAGCAATATCACTACCAAGAATCATACAATTTGATTTAAAAACCATTCAACTTGCATTTTAAAAGATATAACTTAATTGGAAAACATACAAGTTAATCTTTTCAAAGTAATTTCCCATGTGAAAGTATAACTTAAAAATTCATGGAAAAATTAAATTGATTTAAGTCATTTGTTTTTCAAAATAATCTAACTAAGACATACAAACAAATGATATTGCAACATCAATCGATTATGAAAGATCTAGCTATGAAAGCTTTGAACCCATAATCAATTGAACATGTAGAAATGCAAACAAGATGTGACTATAAAAAGCAAATCTAACATGTGAGAAATACAATCAAATGATTTTGAAAACCATGATATGTGACTTAGGGAAGTACATGAAGACAAAATCAAATGATCATAAAGAAACAAATGCATTTTAAAAAATGTAACTAAGAAGGAACATAAAATGCAAATGTAATCATGACCAACAAAAAGATTTAACTATTAAGGTTAGGTTGGTCAATGAGGTCTAAGGCCCTAAGGTTTGTCTATTTGTCTAACTTTGGGAATCCACCTAAGGTCTTGGGATGGATGAACTTTGAGGTCTAACTTAAACTTCTCACCAACTCTAGGAGATTTAACTTGATAAATTATTAACTTAGACTTATCACCATGAGATATAGATTTAACTAAGTTTAGCTTAGATTGGTGATTAGTCTTTTGGTGAGTTTGCTTCTTTGGGGTTTGAACCATTTTTCTTTTCTTCTTATCTCCTCCCTTTAATTGACTTTTGAATTTTAGATTCAACTTTGCAACTTTCTTCAAAAGTTCTATCATGTTTTGATTTAAGGGAGATAGATTGAGAAGCTTTTTATTAATAGATTCTTTTAGAGTTGGTTTAACTTGTTTAACCTCTTTAGAATCTATTTTAGGAGACTCCTTTTTAATAGGTTTTACTTGTTTAGTCTTCTTGGAGTCTTCCTTGGTTTTTAGTGTTTTACCCTTCATTGAATTTGATTTTACCTTTTTGGGTTCAAAGTTGGGTTTAGACACATGGCTTCTCCTTAGTTTGCACTCAAACCTAAAGTGTCCTTCAATGCCACAATAATTGCATTTAGTCATGGGCAAGGAGGAATGAGTACTAGAGAATGAGGACTCACCTTTCACAAAAGTGTTGGTGAATTTAGGGTCATGTGAAATATTCCTATCAAATCCAAGACCCGTCCTATCTCTTTTAGATTTACCCAATTTCAATAACTTTTCAAATCTTTCTTCACTTTGGGTAAATTTGCACTCATACTTTTGTTTGTAGGTTTCAAGTTGAGTGACTTGTTCTTTAAGGGTTGAATTTTCATTTTTAACTTTTGTAAGTTCATTTTCAATTCCCTTAAATTTGTTTAGCTCTTCATGGGCAAGTTTTAATTCAAATTTGACTTCATTGATAACATTAGATCCAAGTTCTAGAGTTTTTATCTTAATTTGTGCATTAGATAAATTTTCCATAGAAATGGTTAACTTGGATTCTAGGTTGTTAATGTTTTCATCTTGCCTTTTTAATTGATCTCTTAGTTTTGAATTTTCCTTATTAAGATTATCATAATCTATCTTTGATTCTCTTAGATCATCTTTAATATTAGATAGATTATGCAAAGAGATCATGAACTTAGATTCTGCACAATTTATTAATTCTTCTTTTTCTCTAAGTTCATCTTTTGAAGAGACTAATTCTTGGTTTAGTCTTTTAGATTCTTCTTTTAATCTTCTATTCTTCTTAGAAAGCTCTAAGGATAATGTGCACAAATCCTCATAAGCTTTTTCAATGTCATTATCATTTTCATCATTTTCTTCCTCTTTTAATTCAAATTGAGATTCTTTAAATTCATTGTTTGAATCTCCAATAGTGGGAAGAAGAAGGGGTCTAGAAGAATCTACCAAAGAATCTACAAAGTCTAAACTAGTGGAATCCATTCTTATGATTTTCATGGAGGCACAACACTAGGGTCTTAACTCTAGGTTTTTACACCTAATCAAGAGTTCCAAACACTTGATCCTAATATAGAGCACGAGGCTCTGATACCACTTGAAAGTCCTTGGGATCCTAACCCTAGAGGGGGGGTGAATAGGGTGAGCTACTAATAGTGACTAACTATGACCAATTTTAATTTTCTATAAACTAACTAGTCACTAGTGATGATAACAAGCACAATGCGGAAGCTAAATACATACAATCACCACAAGAGCATGCACCACAACACAATATTTATAGTGGTTCGGCCAACGTGCCTACATCCACTACCGGCTTGTGCTCTCACACCCCACCGGATTTCCACTAATATGCTTTTCAAAAGGCTAAGCAATAACCTCTACAACTATGCTTTTCTAGGCTAAGCAATAACCTTACAATGTGCTTTTATAGGCTAAGCAATAACCTTTACACAATGCTTTTATATGGCTAAGCAATAACCTTACAATCAAATGACTTAAGCAATAACCTCTACAACTATGCTTTTCTAGGCTAAGCAATAACCTTACAATGTGCTTTTATAGGCTAAGCAATAACCTTTACACAATGCTTTTATATGGCTAAGCAATAACCTTACAATCAAATGACTTCTCTCAAAGAAAGTGTTTTTCACAAAACACTCTAAGAGATTACAATTAAGCTCAAAGTTACAATGCCTCTTTAATAGGCTAATTTGAAAGTGAAAACTAAACTCACACAACACACTAATGAGTGCAAAGATGTATGCTAATGAGGTGTGTGTGTGACAACTTCAATCAAGTTTAAAAAGTAAAGTCCAATGAATATATGCTCAAAGCAATTCAAAGATTAAAGCACATAGAAAGAATTGATTGAAGTTTAAATGCAAATCACATGAACAAATCCTAACTTGTTGATGATTTAAAAAATCAAGGCTCACAAGTTGTATGAAATTAATTTGCCTTAAACATGTGATGCATTTTTAGTGTTGTTTTCAAAAACAAGATTTAACAAAGGTTTTAAAAAGATTGAAAACAACAATGATGATTCAAACAAGTTAAATTAACATGTTATAAAGAAATCAAAGTTTTAAACATAACATGTTTAACAAAGTTTAAAACTAAACTAAGTTTGAATCAAAGAAAAGAATTCATTACAACTTAATATCAAAGATTGAATGGAAGTAATGAATTCATTTCATCATAGTTATCATGCTAAAAACATTTACCAAAGATTTAAAACCAAGCATGAAACATATGATTAAATTAAGCAAAGCTTACTTGGAGATTTAACTTCATGATCCAAGCTTTAGCTTCCTTAATGACCTTCTTAATCCCCTTGGTTCATCCCCTTTATCTTCTCTTCAAACACCTCCAAGAAGGCTCCAAGTTTGTTCAAAAGTTCCAACATTTTTCCAAAGGGAATGAAGCCTTTTTATACACAGAAAACAGAGTTTCTGCGTGTCCCCGGTCGACCCCATGACAGGCCCGGTCGACCGACCCTTAACGGTCAGAAAAATGACCGTTGGAGAGCCAAACGGCTCTCTGCCCAGTCGACCCGCAGTGTACGCGGTCGACCGAGATGTGTACCCGGTCGACCGAGTACACTGGGCCCTGGGCCACTTTTCCCATTTTGCATACTTTTGCAATTTTCAAAGATTTTTGATGTGGGACTTGTTGGGGCCATTAAATCAAGCTTGAAACATGATTTAAATCAATCTAAGTATTTTTTAAAATCATGAATCATAAAAAGCCACAAATCATTTGAGACTTTAAAACTTAGGCTAAGCTTGAATTTTGAAATTCCTTTTACAAAATCAATTGCATCCAAAATTAAAACCAATTCATGCATAAAACATGAGTTTTACCATATTTAAAAACAATGCATGGATAAAATAAGATTTCAATGTTTTCTAAAATAATGCAAGTGTGAGAAATCAAATGATGATTAAAATGATATGCATCCATCAAATTGCAATACACAAAATTCCTAACACCTGGCACTCGCGAGTTGCCTTCTATCCTTTCTTCTTGATCGGATGTGTAAGCCTCCACAGCCTCCCTTAAGCTTGAAGACCCCGAGCTGGTGGAAGCGGATGCCTCGGCACCAAATGCAGCTCGGCTCGCAACGGGATCAGTCAGCGGAATACCCCCGTGCACAGCCAAAGTGACAGAGGGCAAGCCGGTATGCAGCTCGTCCCCCGACGCTGACTCAACCCTCTTGTAATGACCACGATACCTTGGCGTATAGCCTAACAGCTTCCAGGTCGCCCTGTTCTCATACCCGGTGTAATTCTCGACCTTTTTATGGTCGGCGACGTCCTTCTTCCAACTGTCGCACGCCGTTTG
Source organism: Litsea cubeba (assembly GCA_012931725.1). Lineage (NCBI taxonomy): Eukaryota > Viridiplantae > Streptophyta > Magnoliopsida > Laurales > Lauraceae > Litsea > Litsea cubeba. The sequence goes on from CM022949.1 coordinate 58,568,697, forward strand.
ACGCTGCCTCTCTCGCAGTTCTGCACAATAAACAAGGGTATCAGTTTGGCAGTTCGAAAGTTGGGCGAAATAAGCAAAATGAAGGGACGATGTTTACTTGGGACAACCCCGAGATGGCGCGGGACCATGTGCGTCCTGTCCTCACTGGCGCCGAACTCCCAATCCCCCGAAATGCAGAAAAGGTCGTCCTCGGCATTCTTACCCGAGTCTTTTAAAGCCAAGACGAAGCCCTTTCGGAGCTGTTTCACCCGAAGATAGTAGTTGCCTCCCCCGGCCTTACAAATGTCATATACATCCTCGATATCATGGACACCAAGGTTGATCCCTAAAACCTCATTCAACTTTGCCATGTCCATAACGACCTTGTAGCCGTTGGGCATCAACTGACAAGGGGCAAGGGACCAAGCACTGAGGCAAGCCCTCAGCAGGGCGTGTAAGGGAAATCTAACCGCCCTCGATCACGGAGATCAAGGGGAACGACATCCAGCCGCTGGACCAGCAGCGCAGGGCGTGGTCACAGGGAGTCGCTGGCCTGAGGCGAGACCCCCTTTGGGATATTGTACGCTCCCCTAAACTTAGCAATACCCTCGGGTGTCTCTAACTGGAACCTAGGGCTGGCCATTTCTACAGCCTAAGAGAGGGAAGGCAAGAAGAGAACTTGAAAGGCAAAAACCCTAAAGGAATAGAAGCTTGAGATGACTTACAGGGGCGGAAAGGCAAATCAGGGACGAAAATCACCCTGGGCACGACTTACTGTCTCCTCGCCTGAGCCTCTGGAGAAATCTTTAGAATGAAGACGAAGAGCAGAACGAAGATCAAAGGTAGAGATAACGGAAACTAGAAGTGAAAGTAAAGAGATAGAGCAGAAGAAGGCGCCCCCATTTATAAGAAGAAGGAAACCCTCCTTGGGCGCCATTTAGGAATTCGAAAAGATAGCGTCGCTATCCACGCCTGTCTCATCAATTTGTCGGCACAGTTAGTAATGGAACGACACGTATAACTCCCGATTCATTTCCCGGTGTAAGCCGGATGCGACATTGATTCCCTCGAAGAGTCGAAACGCCGCAAGATAATAATCGAACGTCTCCACTCGGACTCTCTAGCTTCCGACCTCTAAAGGCTAGGGCCCTAAGGAAGTCACATGATAGGGGGCAATTGTGTGGGGAGACTTTCAAGACTCCAAGATTATGATGATCTCCACGATAAGACACCTATTAGCGCACCCACGTGTCGTCCAGGCACACCTCGGCAGCAGGATCAAAGCCTCGGCCGAAACCGGCCCGACTTCGGCCTTCCATGCTGAGCTCGGCTGCGAAGGCTGACCTCGGCTGTACGCCTGACCCCGGCTAAGGAAGCCGGGTCGGCAGCCGGAATGAAGAAAAACCATGTTCTCGCCCCCACGTCCGCCACGTCATCGGACACGTGGCAGAGTACAGGCACGAGCCATTGGGATAGATGGGCCATCCCAGCCGTCCACAATCTTCGCCAGATCCCTGACAAGGCGATATCCAGCTACTGTAGCCACATCAGGGCAGGGCCCGAGGATGGATCCGATGGGACCTCAACCGCCAAAGGCTTGAAACATGATCAGGCCCAACATGACGTACATTTAATGCGACGTGGGCTGATCGGACTAGCATTAAATGCTTCGTGGGCTATGACGGACCCGCATTTATTACTTTGTGGGCTAATGGGATCATTTCCATCAAATCAAGGGGCCCACTCCAAGATATCAGGTAAAATCATCTATAAATAGCATGACATTCTATGACAAAGGTATGCACAAACATTCCCTCTTGAGCCGTTATTCTGTCTCACTTCTCCCTCTTCCTCCTCTGTTTAGTACATACACTAACTTAGGCATCGGAGAGCCTTGTGCCACTCAGGCCAGGGTCCTCTGACCGTTTGTTCCTCCCCTTTCAGGCTTAAATGCGGCTAATCTTCATCACATGTTTGGATAAGTCCTACCAGGCACCCCATAATCTTGTGAGTTAAAGTTTTTGCACTTACAGTTAGATTTTTGGGGCTTTCTTTGGTAGAGTGAGCTTGGGTTGACCGAGGTTTGAGGTTTGGTTTAGCTTCTGATTAGAGGCAAGTATTTAATTTAAATTGCATATTTTGGATGGTTAATCTTGATTTAACTCTTGAGATGTTAATCATGTTTAAGGAAAATAAATATGTTTTGTTAGCCCCTTCCATTGTTGGATTTTTTTGGGGAAAATCTAATTTTAAGGGTTTTGATTTTATTTGAATGGGCCTTAATAATTGGAAAAATGGATTTCCTTAGCCCTGTGAAGCCAGCCATCACCCCAGTCTTCACTATGAACCCTTGTCTGAAGAGGCCACCCCCCACGTGTGGGGCCCACAATGGGGCCCCTGCCTCTTTGATTTAGATCAGTAACAGGCCCCCACCTCAGTCCAGTGGCCATCAGGCCCATTGGCATTTCCTTCTTCTTTTCCACTTGCCTCGGCTAACTACACCCAATAGCCGTTTCCTTCTTTTCTCTGCCGGCCAGTCTGTCGACTGCTCTTCTTCCCAGCGACCATTGCTGCTACTGGCCACCTTTCTTCCTGCACATCTGTCGGCCACACAGCTGTCTTTCCGTCGCTGGCCACCATGCTGCCTTCTTCCCCAGCGGCCAGCTCTTTCATATTTCCTCCAGCGGCTAGAACCTGCACAACACAGCAGCCACTGCACAGCTTCAGCTCAGTGACCACTCATCCCCTACAACAGTTCCTCCTCTTCAGCTCTCGGCCATTTATCTCCCTGCACTCAGCTCCCGGCCAGCCTTTTCCCTACACTCAGCGGCCACTCCTCTCCCTGCACTCAGCGGTCACTTCTTCTCCCTCGCTCCAACGGCCAACCATGTAAGATCCCGGTCCCACCTATTATATATTTATTATATTTTTATTAGATATTATTATTATTATTATTTTAATTAAAATATATTTTAGTTATTTAAGTGGTTAGGATTAAGTGGGGCGCACGTTAGATTAGATGTGTGGATTGGTGAGTTGGGTTAATGCGTAGATGACCTGACCCGCAGTTTGACCCGACCCAATGACTTAAGCCCAATACTCTCTTAACCTAATCCCTTCTTTTAAAATAACAGCACGTCTCTATCTCTTTCCATTTATCTCTGTAACTCTTCCCATTCCCTATTTATCTTCTTCCTTTTTCAACCTCCTAAGCCTCTGCAACTTTAGGATCGAGCCATCAGAATCAATATCTGAAGATACCATTTTCTTGGTTCAACTTTCTTATAACAGGTAACATTCTCCTCAAACCATTAGGAGTAAATCTATACTCTTGGGTTATCTTCTCCTTCTTTCCAATGTTTTGTTTTGGGTAGGGTTATAATAGATCTGCTCATCTGGGCATTTCTTTTCCATCTCTGATGTTAGATTGACGATAGGATTGTGATCGAGCGCCCCGGTTATCTCGGATTGGGTATTGATAGGATCTCTTGCTTTTTCTATCAACCCAGGTGAAAGGCAAGTTCCGAAACATAATTTGTAAATTTAATGCTTGTGTTTCTCGTTGATTCAAGTGTTAATGCATGTATGAACCCCTTTTTATGCCTTTTCTTGTGATATTATTGTGATGCTATTTTGCTTTGCGACGAGATCGGAGATTTGGGGGCAAATTTGGTTTGTTTTATTGATTCTGCGTTACTGTTGCAGTAACCTCGACCTTCGGTTGACAATAGCACACTTTGTTTGGATTCCAAAACCCCTTTTCAACAATTGAAATTCGGTAACATAAGAATCACTGTGGACGATAAAACATGGAAGTTGGATGCAACTCAAACTCTCTAGACCTGTGCATATCATACCTGAACCAGAATCATCACATAGATCGTTTGGGGCTGTTCCGTGATTTTGACCATGGGACCCAGGTGGGCCACCACTTGCAGATCGGGTCCCCACATCTGATAGGGGACCCAGGGGTGAACCTAATGGTGGTAGACCCGTGGGGATTGGGTCCAATCTGACCACTTGTAATGCCCCAATTCCGAATACCGAGAAAATCCTCAAAGTACCGAAATTGGCACGCTACTTCTCGGAAAATCCGAGAACTTCCAAGATCGTAGGTCCGCAATGAGGTCCAATTTTAAACTTTTCCAACAATATTATAACCACGGTTAAAATTAAAGAAGCATAAAGAAATAAGCGGAAGCAATAATAGAGATAGCGGAAGCATAAGGTATCATGAAAGATATATCAAGTGTAACGGGCTTATCCAGCCTAAAAATGACATGTGATAAAAAATCAAGGTTTATTTACATATTTCTAAACACTACCTAACTCACTACAAAATATCGCTCAAAACCCCAAACAAATAGATACTCAAGCCCCTGCCACTGGTACTGGCTCTCCACCCTCCGGCTCGACCACTTGGTCGGCCGGTCCCCATCCGTAGTCATCTACTACAGGTGCCTCTACGAGTGCGTACGCATCGCCCTTGAACTCGGGGTCAAGACCTAAGCACCAAGAGTGGATCAGATCTAAAGATCTGGTAAGTCACAGTATGCAGATAATAGAGGATGTTTGCATCAAAATGAGTAGAGACAGTAATGAAGTCAAGAGAATAGCAATGGTATAGATCCTAGGCAGTTGAGCAAGATATACAATGTAGAATCAGAATAAGCATAATAATAAACCTACATAAAATGGCACACTCACACAAAAAGGATATCGCAGGATATTATGCCACGGCCCTCCCATACTGAACACAGTCGCGGCGGGGAAAATCTCACAGTGCTGGGGATTATCTAGCCCCGCAAATAACATCATCCATCAACACACACTGAGACCGGACCCGGTATCACACCGTCTGTCTCCAACAATGCTCATCATGATAGCCACACAACACTCTCAATAGCTCCTACCAGTGATGATCAGTCCAACTGGCTGAGCTTAGATCAACTGAGTGAATGTCTATGCCTCTCAGGAAACAATGAAGGTCTGTGGCTGTCTAGGCTTTGCCTTGCGTGAACAAGGTCCTAACAAAGTCCCTAAGAGGTCCAAGTATTCATGGAACATAATCCAGGTCCAAGTCCAATCGATGGATCCATACCAAGGCCCATCAAATACATGGCCTGGTCTATAATAGTCCAAGTAAGACACAAGTCCATTTCCAATGACATATGATCCATTTATACCCAGGATGAGTCACAAGCCCATACAATCTAACCTCTCCAGTCTAGGGTAATCCACATCCAAACTTAGGCCATAAAAGGGCCCGCCTAGCCACAGACACGGGTCAATGTTCACCCAGTCATATTACCGGGTCACCTCTAAGTAGTCCTAGGTTTAGGTCATCCATTTTCCATTTAATTAACAGGTATAAGCAATAATAAGGACAATAGAGTGATAGTAATAATATGAGGGAGATGAATCTCCAAGTACAAGGATCAATGGGAGATATCAACAGTCCAACCTAAGTAAATGATCCACTTCAGATTCAGGTCTATCTCAGGTAATTCGATCTTTAAGTGAAACCACAGATGCTAAGGAATACTGTGTTTGGTACTCAGAAGTTATGTGCATCACTGATAACGTATAAAGGTCGAATCATCTTAGATTACATAACCTGGACCTTAATTAGTGGACCCCACGAGTCAAGGTTGAGCCACACCATCGACTCGTGGTTAGCACAGTGATGGAAGTCTATTTGGATGGTCAATGGGCCCTATACATGATTACAACAATAGAAATTAGAATATGGGAAGTGTCACTGTACAGAGTGTGCTCAGCCAACCTCCTGGCCTGGGCAGTCAACTCGGCACACTGGGATCAGAGAAGCAAACACCCTGCAGGCAATGCCCGATTGCCTAGAAGTTCCTGTGGGCCCGGCTAACCCCCTGGCCTTGGCAGTTGGCCATGCACACTGAAAGCTCTGGCTAAAAGGGGATGTCCCAGGTTCTAGTCTCCTTTGTTGGAAACCTGCTTTTTCGGAATCCAGCTCGGAGTTCGGCTAACACTTGAGCTCAATTGAACACTCAGCTCGGTCACCCAGTAGAGCTCGGCAAAGCATCTAGCTCAGTTCGGTCACCCAGCTAAGTTCGGTAAAGCATTGAGCTCGGTCAGGCATTGAGGTCGGTCAAGCGCTGAGCTCGGTCAAGCACAGAGCCCGGTCTGGCACTGAGCTCGGTAAAACACTAAGCTCGGCCATAACACTGGGCTCGACCAAGACACTGGGCTCGGCCTAAACACTGAACTCGGCCTAAACGCGGATCTCGGCCTGAGCATTGTACTCGGCAGAACACTGAGTTCGATCAACACTAAGCTTTACAACACTGAGCTCGGCCAGTGCGGAGCTCGGTCAGTGCAGAGCTCGGCAGTGTGGAGCTTGGTAGTGCGGAGCTCGATAGTGCTGAGCTCGGTAGTGCTAAGCTCGACAGTTTTGAGCTCGGCCAGTGCGGAGCTCGGCCATCAAGGCACAGAGACGCTCTGCAACTCCAGAATTCCGGTTTCCTTCTTCAACCAGAGTTCAACCAATCTCATCCAAACTCCACAAAACATCCAGAAATAAGAAGAGCACTCCAATATACACCCAACCATTCAAACCACGGGCCATTGATCTTCCAAATAAGATCAACCCATCCATCAATGGCCGGTCGTCCATGAAAACATGCTCAAAGGTAAATCTAGCAGTCCTAACATCATCTAAATAGAAATACAGAGAATCAAAGACAGTAAACATTCATTCAATATTAAATAAGCATATTGCACTTGCCTTAATCAATTGCAAGAAGGAAATGAAAGAGAAAACAGAGATCCAATCCGGTAAAAGACAGTCCCAGCTCTATGGTATCCCAAACACACGATCAGCCCCAAAATCTCTGATCTATAGAGATTTCTATTCCTACACCCATTCCCACAAGAGAACTTCTATAAGGAACGAGATCCTGAGAGAGAAAGAGAATTTTCTAATGGAATTGAACTAGAAGGGGGTATTCACCTGATTTGAAGGAAGGGGAAGGGATGACTTATGCGAAGAAAAAGAGATCCCAATATAAGTTGCAGTGATAGGTCGGCAGTGGCTTTCTTCTTCTTAGAAGCCGTACAGTGAGAATGAGAGAGGGGACATGAGAGGGAGATGGGAAATTGGAGGGAAAATGGGGAAGGAAGAGAGAAAGAAGGAAATGAAAGAGATGAGCAGTAGCCTTCATTTGGAAATGGGGGGTTTGTTTATATAGGTTGGGTTTTAGGGCTAGGGACGAAAGTACCTTTTTAGTTTAAATAGAATGAGGGTTAGGGCCAAGGGCATTTTGGTCTTTGGGTGGGTTCTAGAAGATTCTTTATTGGACACCCCCCTATGGTAATTACTAATTTCTAGCTAGGGCCTCTAACAAACAAACTCACTCTAAAATTAACAAAAGACACCCTATTGACTCTACTAATTACACAACTAGACTAATCCTAGGAAAATACATAATTACCCTTAACTAAACCCCATAATTAGTATAATTTAAAATACTTAGGCTAATCATAGTATTCAAATTCAAATTGAGGGCCCACCAGGGTTGGGGCCTCACATTCCTCCCTCCTTAAAGACATTTGGTCCCCAAATGTAAAAACAAGGTAAGAACATACCTGCGGTAGAAGATGTGGATAATCTCTCACCACTTGATCGCGTAGCTCCCAAGTAGCCTCAGCTGGGGTGTGATGCTCCCACTGACCCTTCACAAACTGAATGATCCGGTTCCGAAGCACCTTCTCCTTGGTGTCGATGATGGCGACTGGCTTGGCGATGTAGGATGTGTCGGGCTGGATGTCGAGCTGCCGGTGGTGCAAAATGTGGGTAGGGTCCTCCACATATTTCCTCAACATCGAGACGTGGAAGACGTCGTGCACACCCGATAGCTCTGCTGGCAGCTGAAGTTTTTAGGCGACATCTCCGATCCTGGCCTTAATCTCAAAGGGTCCAACGTACCTCCGTGCTAACCGAATCTGAGGGTGCCTCGAGTTGGGGAAACCTTTAAGAATACACGGTCTCCCTTCTGAAACTCAAGTGGTCTGCGCCGGTTGTCTACATAGCTCTTCTGTCGACTGCGGCTAATCTTCAGGTTCTCCACTATCTGGTGGATCTTCTCACTGGTGTCGCCAACGATAGACGGTCCATGGAAACTCCTGACACCAACTTCCTCCCGACAGACTGGGGTCTTGCACTTCCTACCGTACAACGCTTCGAACGGTGCCATCTTGATGCTCGAGTGGTAACTGTTGTTATAGACAAACTCACAGAGTGACAATGAATCCTCCCAGTTCTCATTGTAATCCAGGACACAAGCTTGCAACATATCCTCTAAAGTCTGGTTGGTGCGCTCCGTCTATCCGTCCGTCTGAGGATGGTAGGTTGTGCTGAAGCTCAACTTGGTACCTAAGGCCTGTTGTAGACTCTCTTAGAAGTGAGAAGTGAAGCGCGGATCTCTGTCTGAAACAATCGAAGCTGGAACTCCGTGCAAAGAAACAATCCTATCCACATACAGCTTAGCAAGGACGTCGAGTCCTACTCTCATCAACACTGGCAAGAAGTGGGCTGATTTGGTCAATCTATCCACGATCACCCAAATGCCACCACTGCGCCTCCTGGTAGCTGGAAGTCCTGCAATAAAATCCATGGTAATATGCTCCCACTTCCACTGAGGTATCTCAAGCTGATGAAGTAGCCCTGGTGGCTTCTGGTGCTTTGCTTTAATCTGCTGACATATCAGACATCTAGCCACATAGCCTGTAATCTCTTTCTTCATGTTGTTCCACCAGTAGTAGCTCCTCAAGTTCCTGTACATTTTGGTACTACCTGGGTGAATCGAGTATCTGCTGTGGTGTGCGTCTGCTAAGATTTGGTCCTTCAGCTCCTGGATATCTGGTACACACAGCCTGTCCTGGTAGTAGAGCACTCCACCAATCATTCTGAACTCTGGCCTCTGGTCAATCTGCTCGATCACTCTGACAAGCTTGGGATGGCCGCGTTGACTGTCCTTGACCTCTCCAAGCAACTCTGGTTCCCATGCGGACATGGTGGCAAGCAAAACTCTATCGCTGAGTGGCTGAAACTGGACATCCAAGTCACTGAAGACATCGGTCCACACACCCTCTGCTGCTAGAAAATTGACTAGGGCGGTCTTCCTGCTCAAAGCATCTGCTACGATGTTCGCCTTACCCGGGTGGTATTTGATAGGGAAGTCGTAATCCTTGATGTACTCCATCCAACGCCTCTGACGGTTGTTGAGATCATGCTGAGTGAACAGGTACTGCAAGCTGCGATGATCTGAATGGACTTCGAACTTCTCTCCGTAGAGGTAGTGCCGCCACATTTTCAGTGCAAACACGACTGCTGCAAGCTCTAGATCGTGAGTAGCATACTTCTTCTCGTGTTCCTTGTCAGCTTGGTCAAAGGTGCTGAAATCGAAGAGAAGCTCTTGACGAATCCGCGGTAGTAACCTGCTAAGCCAAGGAAACTCTGAACTTCTGTGACATTCTTTGGTCTCTCCCAGTTTACCACTGCCTCTATCTTCGCTAGATCCACTGCTAGGCCGTCTTTGGAGATGATATGTCCGAGGAAGACTACCTGCTCTAACCAGAACTCGCACTTGCTGAGCTTCGCGTATAGCTGGTTGTCATGCAACAACTGTAGAGACGTCCTCAAATGCTGCTCGTGCTCCTCTCTGGACTTGGAGTAGACCAACACATCATCGATGAACATCACTGTGAAGCTGTCGAGGTACGGGGCGAAGACCTTGTTCATCAAAGCCATGAACACTGCTGGCGCATTCGTCAACCCGAACGGCATCACAAGGAACTCATAGTGCCCGTAGCGAGTACGAAACGCCGTCTTCTGCACATCCTGCTCTCTGACTCGCAGCTGATGATATCCCGATCTCAAGTCCACCTTCGAAAAGTACTGCGCTCCCTGAAGCTGGTCGAAATGCTCGTCGATCCGGGGAAGAGGATACTTGTTCTTCACTATTGCCTGGTTCAGCTGCCTGTAGTCGATGCACATCCTCATCGACCCATCCTTCTTCTTCACGAAAAGCACATGTGCTCCCCAAGGTGACATGCTCGGTCTGATGAAGCCCTTGTCTATCAACTCTTGCAACTGGTTCTTCAACTCTCGTAGCTCTGCTGGAGCCATGCGGTAAGGAGCTCTAGATATCGGTGCGGTGCCTAGCACAAGCTCAATGGTTAAGTCGATCTCTCTGACTGGAGGCAATCCTGGGATCTCGTCGGGAAACACATCTGGAAACTCGCAAACAACCGAAATCTCCTCGACTCCCTTGGACTTCTTTTCCTCTGAGATGAATGCGATATAGCCCTCGCAACCTGATCTCATTAGCCTCTCTGCTTTTAGTGCCGAAATCAATCTGGTGCTGTGTGGCTTCTACTCGCCTACAAACTCGATCGTGTCATCTGAACCGTCGATGGTGAGTCTGATTGTCTTCTCGATGCAATCCATCACCGCTCGGTATCGGGCCAACCAATCCATTCCCAAGATTAATGTCGAAGTCATGCATGGGTAACACAATCAAATCTACAAACATAATGCACTCCCCAATCTGCACTCGGCATCTGGGGTGGTAAGTCTGACACAGTACCCTCTTGCCCACGGGCGTAGACACAACTAGCGTGCAAGGCAACTCCTCTCCTACTCCACCAATAATTAAAGCAAAAGCAGAAGACACATAGGAATGTGTAGCACCAGGATCAAACAATACTCTAGCAATCTGATCACAAATAGAAAGAGTACCTTCAACGACGTTCCCTGCAGCTTCGGCCTCCTCATGCGTGAGTGCAAATGCCTAACCTGCGGCCTAAGGTCTCTGTTGCTGTCGCTGCTGTCCATAGGGCCTCTGGTGACGTCCTCGCTGGTAGTGCTGTCCTCTGGGCTGCTGGGGTCCATGTACCTGCTGCTGGGCATGGTACTGCTGCTGAGGTGGCTGAGGTGCCGGTGCAATCCGCGGAGCAGGTGGAGCAGGGGCTGGAGCTCTAGGAGGTGCTGGGAGCTGGAGTATCGGGGGCTGACCTCCCTGTAGTGGGCAAACTCTGGAGATGTGCCCTGGCTCCCCGCAGTCATAGCACACTCTAGGCCCACGCTGCTGCTGCTGCTAATACTGATGCTGACGCTGATGATACTGCCCAGCTGGCCTCTGCCTCTGGAATGGTTGCTGCTGTAGGGGCACGGGCTACGGTCTGGCCAGAGCAACCCAGACCCATCTCTGCTGCTGACTGGCCTTAATCCGCTGCAGTCGCTCCTCTGCCCAATAAGCCCTCCTCAAAGCCTCCTCATAAGTGTGAATCTCAATGCAAGACATGTTAAGCTGGATCTCATCCCTCAGTCCCTCGACGAACCGCTGAATCCTCTCTGACTCAGGCGTGACCAGAGCCTCTGCAAAGCGAAAGAGCTGGGTGAAGCAAACCTCATACTGGTAGACAGTCATGCTGCCCTGCACCAGTGCCTGGAACTTCCGCAGCTTGCGGTCTCTGACATGAGCTGGTATGAACTTCCGAAGGAAGTCCGCTCTTAAGGTAGTCCAAGCAATCTCATCTCCGATCACCTCGAAATGACGCTGAACTGTCCTCCACCAGTCCTCCGTGACTCCTCGGAACATGTAAGCAGCTAGCTGCACCCTCTGCTGGCCGATGCACTCAAAGACTCTGAAGATCTTCTCCATCCGTACGATCCAGTCATCGGCCACTAGCGGATCATCTGCGCCAATGAACTCAGGTGGTTCCCTCTTGAGGAACCTCTCAAAGATGATGTTCGGGTCTGCTTCCCGAACAGGTGCCACTGCTATGCCTGGCTGAGCCACCCTCTCAATGACATCCAGGACTTGCGACTGAAACTGCACAAAGTCCTTAGCCTGCTGCTGGTGCGCCGAAGCCTGGGCCTCCTGAGAAACAAGGAAGGCCTGTAGGAATCTCTGGAAACGGTGCTCGAAGTCGGGCTGGCCTCCGATTGCTGGTATCACATGTGGTGGAGAACCTTCTCCAGACATCTGTCAAGAGAAAAGAATTGGGTTAGTTCAAGTCCAACACTTAGGGCTACACTGATTCTACCCGATCCATCATCCTTACACGCATCCCCACACTGAAATCCTCACTACGTCCTAAAGTTTATAGTGTATTTTATTTCCTAGAGACTTGCCCGCTCTAATACCATAAAATGTAACGCCCCAATTCCAAATACCGAGAAAATCCTCAAAGTACCAAAATTGGCGCGCTACTTCTCGGAAAATCATAGAACTTCCAAGATCGTAGGTCTGCAGTGAGGTCCATTTTTAAACTTTTCCAACAATATTATAACCACGGTTAAAATTGCGGAAGCATAAAGAAATAAGTGGAAGTAATAACAGAGATAGCGGAAGCATAAGGTATCATGAATGATATATCAAGTGTAACGAGCTTATCCAGCCTAAAAATGACAAGTGATAAAAAATCAAGGTTTAATTACATATTTCTAAACACTACCCAACTCACTACAAAATATCGCTCAAAAACCCAAACAAACAGATACTCAAGCCCCTGCCACCGGTACTGGCTCTCCACCCTCCGGCTCGACCTCTTGGTCTGCCGGTCCCCATCCGTAGTCACCTACTACAGGCGCCTCTACGAGTGCGTACGCATTGCCCTCTAACTCGGGGTCAAGACCTAAGCACCAAGAGTGGATCAGATCTAAAGATCTGGCAAGTCACAGTATGCAGATAATAGAGGATGTATGCATCAAAATGAGTAGAGACAGTAATGAAGTCAAGAGAATAGTAATGGTACAGATCCAAGGCAGTTGAGCAAGATATACAATGTAGAATCAGAATAAGCATTTTAATAAACCTACACAAAATGGCACACTCACACAAGCTGGATACCGCGGGATATTATGCCGCGGCCCTCACATACTGAACACAGTCGCGGCGGGGAAAATCTCACAGCGCTGGGGATTATCTAGCCCCGCAAATAACATCATCCATCAACACACACTGAGACCGGACCCGGTATCACACCGTCTGTCTCCAACAATGCTCATCATGATAGCCACACAACACTCTCAATAGCTCCTACCAGTGATGATCAGTCCAACTGACCGAGCTTAGATCAACTGAGTGAATGTCTATGCCGACTCAGGAAACAATGAAGGTCTGTGTCTGTCTAGGCTTTGCCTTGCGTGAACAAGGTCCTAACGGAGTCCATAAGAGGTCCAAGTATCCATGGATCATAATCCAGGTCCAAGTCCAGTCGATGGATCCATACCAAGGCCCATCAAATACATGGCCTGGTCTATAATAGTCCAAGTAAGACACAAGTCCATTTCCAATGACATATGATCCATTTATACCCAGGATGAGTCACAAGCCCATACAATCTAACCTTTCCAGTCTAGGGTAATCCACATCCAAACTTAGGCCATAAAAGGGCCCGCCTAGCCACAGACACGGGTCAATGTTCACCCAATCATATTACCGGGTCACCTCTAAGTAGTCCTAGGTTTAGGTCATCCATTTTCCATTTAATTAATAGGTATAAGCAATAATAAGGACAATAGAGTGACAGTAATAATATGAGGGAGATGAATCTCCAAGTACAAGGATCAATGAGAGATATCAACAGTCCAACCTAAGTAAATGATCCACTTCAGATTCAGGTCTATCTCAGGTAATTCGATCTTTAAGTGAAACCACAGATGCTAAGGAATACTGTGTTTAGTGCTCAGAAGTTATGTGCTTCACTGGTAACGTATAAAGGTCGAATCATCTTAGATTACATAACCTGGACCTTAATTAGTGGACCCCACGAGTCAAGGTTGAGCCACACCATCGACTCATGGTTGGCACAGTGATGGAAGTCTATTTGGATGGTCAATGGGCCCCATACATGATTACAACAATATAAATTAGAATCTGGGAAGTGTCACTGTACATAGTGTGCTCAGCCAACTTCCTGGCCTGGGCGGTCAGCTCGGCACATTGGGATCAGAGAAGCAAACACCCTGCAGGCAATGCCTGATTGCCCAGAAGTTCCTGTGGGCCCGGCTAACCCCCTGGCCTTGGCAGTTGGCCGTGCACACTGAAAGCTCTGGCTAAAAGGGGATGTCCCAGGTTCTAGTCTCCTTTGTTGGAAACCCGCTTTTTCGGAATCCAGCTCAGAGTTCGGCCAAGCGCTTGAGCTCAATTGAACACTCAGCTTGGTCACCCAGTAGAGCTCGGCAAAGCATCTAGCTCAGTTCGGTCACCCAGCTATGTTCGATAAAGCATTAAGCTCGGTCAGGCATTAAGGTCGGTCAAGCGCTGAGCTCGGTCAAGCACGGAGCCCGGTCTGGCACTGAGCTCGGTAAAACACTAAGCTTGGCCATAACACTGGGCTCGGCCAAGACACTGAGCTCGGCCTAAACACTGAACTCTGCCTAAACGCGGATCTCGGCCTAAGCATTGTACTCGGCAGAACACTCAGTTCGATCAACACTGAGCTTTACAACACTGAGCTCGGCCAGTGCGGAGCTCGGTCAGTGCTGAGTTCGGAGTGCGGAGCTCGGTAGTGCTGAGCTCGACCAGAGCGGAGCTCGGTAGTGCTGAGCTCGGCCAGTGCGGAGCTCGGCCATCAAGGCATAGAGACGCTCTGCAACTCTAGAATTCCGATTTCCTTCTTCAACCAGAGTTAAACCAATCTCATCCAAACTCCACAAAACATCCAGAAATAATAAGAGCACTCCAATATACACCCAACCATTCAAACCACGAGCCATTGATCTTCCAAATGAGATTAACCCATCCATCAATGGCCGGTCGTCCATGAAAACATGCTCAAAGGTAAATCTAGCAGTCCTAACACCATTTAAATAGAAATACAGAGAATAAAAAACAGTAAACATTCATTCTATATTAAATAAGCATATTGCACTTGCCTTGATCAATTGCAAGAAGGAAATAAAAGAGAAAACAGAGATCCAACCCGGTAAAAGACAGTCCCAGCTCTATGGTATCCCAAACACACAATCAGCCCCAAATTCTTTGATCTATAGAGATTTCTACTCCTACACCCATTCCCACAAGAGAACTTCTATAAGGAACGAGATCCAGAGAGAGAAAGAGAATTTTCTAATGGAATTGAACTAGAAGGGGGTATTCACCTGATTTGAAGGAAGGGGAAGGGATGACTGATGTGAAGAAAAAGAAATCACAATATAAGTTGCAGTAACAGGTCGGCAGTGGCTTTCTTCTTCTGAGAACCCGTACAGTGAGAACGAGAGAGGGGAGATGGGAAATTGGTGGGAAAATGGGGAAGGAAGAACGAAAGAAGGAAATGAAAGAGATGAGCAGTAGCCTTCGTTTGGAAATTGGGGGGGTGGGGTTTGTTTATATAGGTTGGGTTTTAGGGCTAGGGACAAAAGTACCTTTTTAGTTTAAATAGAATTAGAGTTAGGGCCAAGGGCATTTTGGTCTTTGGGTGGGTTCTAGAAGATTCTTTAGTGTGGTAATTATTAATTTCTAGCTAGGGCCTCTAACAAACGAACTCACTCTAAAATTAACAAAAGACACCCTATTGACTCTACTAATTACCCAACTAGACTAATCCTAGGAAAATACATAACTACCCTTAACTAACCCCATAATTAGTATAATTAAAAATACTTAGGCTAATACATAGTATTCAAATTCAAATTGAGGGCCCACCAGGGGTGGGGCCTCACATCACTCATCTAAGGGTTTACACAGTTTGAGGCATCAATCATCAAAGGGGGTTTTATTTTGGATATCAGGCAGTGGTGGGGTCCACTGGCTGATTTGATCACAAATCTAGTCCACACATGCGTCCGTACATGGTTGGGCGACCATTGTTGTGAGGGTGATCTTGGGATTGGAGATGGTGGGGCCTAATATCTTAGTATCCATGCTACATCAGGCGTGAAGTTCAACTTCTGGAACTAGCTAGGTTCTGTCATGTACAAAGAGAGTGGTTTGGCTCTCTAGATCTGGATATACATGAGGAGAGAGATACCACTTGGTGTTAATCTATTATAGTATGAGTGTTGACCTGGACTTGTCTTGGAAAAAGAAGTCCAATTTTATATAGCTTTCCCATACACCCCATTAGTTTTAAGAATTTGAAGAAAGGGCCTTAGTTGTTTTATAAATACACATTAATTTTTAACTGGTATCTTTGATTTTTCATGGGTTGATATTATATTTTTATACCTTATTAATTAGATCTTCGGACCTGAGTAAATACCGACTGGGCATGCGGTATCTTACTAACAAGGGGTTTAGTGCTTCATATAACCTCAGGGAAATCCTAATGGATCCGAGCTCAACCCATCTCTATTGGAAAACCCTTAATTGGGTCTATGCACCATTAATTGAGAAGGGATGCGTTGATCTTTTATCTATTAGAGATTCATGTGGTTGTTGGATACGAAACCTTATGTTTGACCTTAGGATTGGCTTGTGATTATTCTTTAACCTTCGCATGCACATATGTTGGTTTAGGATATGTATTCCTTTAGATGCATACCCTATTGTGTTACGGACTATAAAGTGGCTTGGCAAATTTCATATAACGATTTGATTATGATATGAAGTGTGGAATGGCCAAAACTTTACTTTGACTTAGGACTCTTGTGTCGGAGCATTATTATTCGGGTCTATTATGCATTTATGTTTTTCTTTATGTGGGTCATTTATGAACGACTGCAGATCGTATGTGGACGGTTGATCACCGATGTGTCCGGATCACTTATAATCCGCTATGAATGTGAACAGGTTATCCTGATATTTGTTTATCAATCGATTTATGACCACCGACGTTATGGACGGGCTTTCCCGATTATGTAGGGTTGACCACCCAAAACGGGGACACTTGTCTCCGTGTGAATATTATTGCTCCATTTATTTTATTTGGATTTATGTCATACGTTCATTCATGTTATATCTTTGCCTTTACTTTTATATGATCACACTTGTCTTTATTCTTCTCGTTATGATATTTAATTTTGAATTATGATTATGTACTTGCTATTTACTTATAATATTTGGTGCATAGGTACCGAGCCCTACTTTACCGAGGAAACGGAGGAGGATCAAACGTTTCAAACGTTTGAGCCGACTAACGAACCCGAGTGGGATGCCGGAGACGGTTTCGGAGCCGTCTGAGCCTGCATTAGAGAAAACATCATCTTAACACTTCTTTAGATGAACTTTCTTTTAATATAACCCTTTCTTAGTAATTGTTTGATTTATTCTTCCATATTGACTATTAATATTTATTTGATTTTCGTGTTGGACTTTATTTGTGAACTTTGAATACCAATTGAATAAAGCCTCCGTTGCATTTAATGAGATTGATTTTGACTGACCGCAGGTTGAAATTTTATATGGGTCCACATTTGGAAGCTTGTGTTGTATTAAACACAGGATTTTAAATTTTAAATTTTAATTTTTCACGTTTTTCCCCAATTCTTATTTTGGGGACGTAACAATCCACCTGCATTTCTTCCATCCAGCCAGCCTGCAACTGCCCTGCACACGGACATCTTCTTCTCATTTTTCCTCCTTATTCAGCAGCCGAGTCTGCTGTCTCCTCTTCAAGTGGCCAACCCTGCTTCTGCAGCCACTTCACTCCCTCCCCCTGCCTGGTCAGTTTACCTGCAACTCTCGGTCACTCTTCTTCTCGCACTCAACTGGCCATTCCCCCTTGCTCAGATGGCCAATCGACCTACTGCTTCCAGATGACAGCCAGTCTCCTCTCTGCGCCGGCCCTTGCTGCTGCTCTTCCTCAGCCAGCGGCCAGTCCTCTCCTGCACAGTCCATTGGCCATTCCCTCCACCTGCACCACCCAGCGGCCACCTGCTGCTGCCGGTCACTCTCTCTTCTCCTTGCACTAAGCGGCCAGCATCAAACATGCACTGCTCTCAGCCACATCAAACCTGCACTGCTTGCCCCTAACGGCCACTCTTTCGTCCATTCTTCTTCTTCTTGTTCCACTGCCCTGTACAGTTCCTCCATAGCCTGCAGCTGCACCTCATTTCCAGCCCCTGCTGCCTTCTCCCTGCTGTTGCCAGCCAGCTCTTCCCCCTGCAAACTCATCCGGCCACCCCCTTGCACAGTGTCACGACCCGGCCCGCCTGGTATGATATTGTCCGCTTTGGGCCGCTGCCCGCACGGTTTTGTTTCCGGAGCCCTTTGAGCTCCAAAAGGCCTCATACCAAGTAGTTACCGACCTCGCACATATAGCCCATCGTCTGGGCGCTCTCATAGGCGATGTGGGATGGAGTCCCTGCCTTGCTCGCAGCTGACTTGGGTCCTCACACTCCCCACCACTTAGAGGAGAGCCGCCCCCGGCTCTGATACCACTAAATACCATTAAATACTTATTGTATGGTATCAGAGCATTAGGTTAAAAGACTTAGCAACCTTACAAACTGATGAGAGGAACAAGAATTCCATAACAAATCTTGAATAGATTTATGTTTATTGTTTTCACTATAAGTGATTGATATTGATGGAAGTGTAGAGATGTCAATCTTACCTTCCGTATTGTTTACAGTATGGCTTATGGATCAGGATCTAGGCAGGATGACTTTATAGCAATCACACCCCCTCCTATATCTGAGACCGATGCTAGAATTGCTGCTATGCTCGAGCAGATGGCCAAGAGCCATGAAGCGCAAATGAGCATGCAAGCTCAGTTGGTATTGAGTAATGCACAACTAGCCAAGAGTCAAGAGGCTCAAGCTGGTATGCAGGCTCAAATGATTAAGATGTTAGAGACTCAGAGCCAGATGCAGGCTCAAATACAGACACCATCACCAGTTCAACAGCATATTGAACATCAGGTGGTGAATCAGAACAAGGAAAAGGATCCTAACACCCTTTATGAGCAGTTCCGTAAGAGAGGAGCTACTGAGTTCCAAGGCACCGAGGATGTGATGCAGGCCGATGAATGGCTAGAACACATCGAGGATGTATTGGATACAGTTGTCTGTACTCTCAGGCAGAGAGTCTTGCTGACCTCCTCTATGCTCAGAAGATCAGCTAACACGTGGTGGAGAAGTGTCAAGGACACATTTAGAACACTGCCTGAAGATGGAATCTGGGAGACTTTCAGGAATTACTTTCAAAGAAAGTTTGTACCAGAACATATACAGCAGCAAAAGGAAGCAGAATTCCTTAATCTGAAACAAGGTCAATTGACTGTGTCTACATATGTGGATACCTTCCTCAAGTTATCCAGGTATGCTCCTGACTTGGTGAATACTGAGGAGAACAAGATTAAGCGGTTTATAATAGGCTTGAACCCAGAGTACAAGACAGTAGTAGTAGCTGGTCAGATACCTACTACGTTTGATGCTGTTTTGGATAGAGCCTATACTGCTGAAGAAATACAACGAGAGAAGGATGTTGAGAGCACTACTCAGAAAAGTAGTGATTCATGGTACCAAGAGGGAGGACAGTCCAAAAATAAAAAGCAAAGACAAGAGAATAATAGGAATGATAGGAGTGATAGGCAAGAAAACAAGCCAGTTTGTGAGACTTGTGGTAAGACTCACAGAACTGAGTTGTGTTGGAGAACTACTGGGGCCTGCCTGGTTTGTGGTTCTCTAGAACACAAGATGGCTCAGTGTCCAAAGAGGAGGAGAGATGATAGAGCCCCTTATCAACAGCCTAATCGGGGACAAGCAACACTTCCTGCACCTCCTCAGAGATTAGCTTTGCCTGCTCCTCCGGGGCAACCATAGCAGCAACCTCAACGGCAAGGTCAGCAACGTCCATATCAGAGACAACAGCAGCCTAATAGACCACAAGCAACTGGATTGGCTTGTGCAGTCAATAGAGAACAGGCTGACATTACAACCAATGTGGTTGAAGGTACTATTCTTGTAGATAATAGACTTGCTATAGCTTTGTTTGATCCGGGTTCTACCCATTCATTTGTAGCACCTACATTTGTCTGTGATATACAAGACCGGATAGAACAATTAACTTATGATTTTACTGTCTCTACTCTCTTAGGAAAGAGAGTAGTTTGTGAATTATACCTTCCCCAATGTAATGTTAAAATTGGGAAAATGTCAATGCCAGTTGATCTAGTTGTACTGACAACTATGAATGATTTTGATGTAATATTCGGTATAAAATGACTCGCGAAGAGTTAAGGCTAATTTAATTGTTAAGTGCGAGAATCATAAGATGAATTGAGATTTTATGGATTTGTCATGAACCAATGAAGTCACATGAGAATTGGTTATTGGTTATTGGTTCTTGGTTTGATTTAGTATATGATTTTGCATTCGGAGGACCGAATTATTCTAAAAGTTTAGGGGAATGTTACACCCCATCCCTGAGTTAATCCTGATTAGTACTAATTAATCAAGCTTAATACAAATTAAGTGTGATTAGTCATCTTAAATGTGATTAATGAATTTAAGCCTTAAGTAGACTCAAATGGAAATAAATGTTGTGAAAAGGGTGAAATTGTAAATGTGAATCCACATGTTATAACTTTAATGTCCCAGCACATCCCAGATGTCATGCATCAACTTAGTTGCATGAGGTGGCAAGGGAATCCAAATGGCTTTCATGCTATTGTCCAGCACAGAATCTAGGTGCTAGTCATTTCCTTGTTCCAGCACAGACTTTGTGAGTTGGTCTGTGAGTTCAGCTCACAACTTTGAGTTCGTTTCTTGATTCTTTGTTCTCTGTGTTGGAAGTTTTGCAAGTGAAAGCTCAAAGAGGAAATAACCAGTGGTTTTGATAAGAGAGAAATTGAGAAAAACTTCATCTTCTTCTTCTTTCTTAAGTTGGTTTTCACTTTGAAGTAGTAGAGCTTGGCTTGGAGAGGTTTTGATCTCATAGTAAACTATCAAAGGGGTTTTTCTTCCTCAAATCTTCAATAGAGGCAAGTACTTACATGTATTCTTATTTATGTTGTGCTTGAGTGTTTAGAACTCAAATAGATCTAAAGCCAGAGATTTGGCTTCAGAAACCTAAAGCTCGAATTGAGCTTCTGGGCGTCTGTCGGTCGACCGATCGGTCAACCGACGAGTGAACCGACAGGTTAAAACCTGTTGTTTTTCAGTGAAATCCAGTTCCCTGGATTTTGGACCGACGCATCGTCGGTCCGCCGATATGATGAGGTCGGTCGACCGACAAGTTGACCGACAATATGAAGACTTAGTTCAGAAAATTTCAGCTCTCTGGAATTTGAACCGATGCATCATCGGTCAACCGACCTGAAGCTCTCGGTCAACCGACAGGTGACCGACGACCTGACCGACAATGTGCAGAAATGCATTCAATTGAAGCCTAATGTATAAAGGCTTAAATCTGTTAATGTCTAAGCCTTCATAAGTGTAAACTTAGTTTTCCGAATACATGATTAACAAATGATATTCATCCCAAATAGTATGTGTATTGGAAAATGACTGTTTCACTCATTTGTTTGGCTTAGAAGTCTGATTAAAATTGGTTAATTGTCACATGAATTTAGTTCTCAACTCATTGAGTGAACTATACTGATTATGAATTGCATAATGAACCATTTCTGCTGCAGCGGATGTTTGAGGTGTTCCGGAACCTCATGGAAGTTAGTGATCTCTGATCAAGACACTGATCTATTCCATACTATTTGACAACCCTTGAATAATGAGTGTCCTAGTAGATATCAACTTACTGATATTACTGGATCCGTTATTATGAATAAAGAGTGTCCAAGTAGATATCAATTGATTGATATTACTCGATCCGTTATTATAACGGAAATGTTATATGAATTGAACTGTTCCAATGGATTATGTGATAGCTAGAACTATCATATCATAACATGTATGTATTTGTTGAACCGTTGTGTTCATGGTACTATGGATGAATGTCACAGGCCCAGATGCCCGTGCCGGTCCTGCCGAGGCCGCGCCGCCAGCGGTAAGATGATCCCGGAGTGCGAATGAATAATTTTGAAATGTATATAGTTTTGTAATGTAAGTGAAGTCCCCGTATTGTATTAAGTATACGGTGGTTGACTTCCTTATTGAACATAGAACTGAATGTGTATATTGGACTTTACTTTTTGTAAAGATTTTATGTCAATGTATATTTTCCGCAATTTTATACATTTGACAGGTATTGTAATTGATATCCCTTGTGAGTTTCGTATTAACTTTTGTTAACTCGGAATTGACGGGAGTAAGTATGCACTCACGACTCGGGGTTCGTCTAAGCTAATCAAATTTCAGGACCGGGTCGTGAGACACAGCCAGCCACTTTCTTCCTCCTCTTCTTCTTGCTCAGCCTGCCAATATCTCCCTCTACGTAACTTCAGCAGTACCAGCTCCACTCCCAGACCTGCAACAACTCCTTTGCTGCACTACAGCTGAAACTCCCCTGCACAGCCTCCACATGCACTGCTCCCACTTGCAACATGTCCCACCTGCCACTTGTCTAGCCCTCATGCAACTTGAACCTCCACCTGTTTTTAGCCTGAACCTCCACTTGTTTTTAGCTACAACTCCACCTGAGTTCAGCCCTCTACTGTGTATAACATTGGGCCAATGGGTCCCCACCCCGGGACCCGCGGAACCCGACCTTTAGACCTTGTTTTACGACCCTTAAAAACTGAATTTTTAAATAGGATCTTAGCCTGATTTAGACCTATTTTCAAACCTGATTAACCGTTAGGGATTTCTTCTGAATTTTCGAACCAAAACTTGGATGTTTTAACCAATGTTTGAAAAGGGATTTATAATCGCTTGTTTTTATAAAATAAAGGCTTTTAACTTCAAACTTGGACAATGAAGGGAGACTGTTCTTGATATATCCGGACCCCGACTTGCCCCATGTTAATTTTAACTCCGCATTTAGACCCGATCATTTATGGATGCATGTGGAGCACGGTGACTTGTATTTTTATCCGAATTTAGGGGTTGAATATTCCCACCTTCAGAATGCATCAAGCATATAAAAATACACCAATATCCATCCCTTTGTGCGTATAACTTTGAGAATCATCGTACTTGCAAGTTGTGGTTATTTAATAAATCTGATTTTTAGCATTTTGCCACATGGGACTCCGAAGGTCTTAGCGCGCGGTTCTCGCCCTACTTTACCATTGGATGTACCCGATTCCACAAGGGTTCCTCGGTTTGTGTGCGAGCGATTATTGCCCTGCCTTTCCGAGTTACCTAGATCACCTTTGTTTTCCGCCACACGTTTTTGGGTCCCTTATTTCTACCCAAAATGCTACCCGATTTTCTGTAAAATTCACGGACTTAGAAAAATACCATCTTGAAGCCCATTTTTACCCATTTTCTGTTTTTAGCCTGAATCGAAGAAAATATTATCTTGAAATCTATTTTGACCCGTTTTACTGTTTTCCGCCTGAATTGAAAAGAATACCGTTTTGAAGTCTGTTTTGACCCTTTTTTTATTTTTAACCGGAATTGAAAAATATCACCTTGAAACCTGCTTTAACCTGGTTTGTCATTTTAAACTTGAACCTGAAAATATTGTCTTGAAAACCTGCTTTGACCTGTTTTACTATTTTAAACCTGAAACGAAAAATACTATTTTGAAACTTACTGTAAGCACCTCATCTTGGCACCCTATGAGGGGTAATTCAGTCCACCCTATTTAACGATGTCCTGATTAGGTCCTGAGTCAAAGATCATTTCTGGACCTCTGATTGCCCTGGGAATTGGCTCATTGCAATCCGCTCATCGAGGGCTTTCCGTCCATGTATAGAACTCTGAGATCTGACGGGCGGATCAAAAATCATAATAGCGGGTCCCACACCCTGGGTGCCCACCTGAAAAATGACCTACCATTTTTACACCTCCAATTGCCCTGAAAATTGGTTCATCGTGACCTACTCGCTGAGAGCTTTCCGCCAATGTGTAGAACGTCAAAATTCGACGAGCGGATCAAATCTATGAAGCCTGGCCCCAGCGATGAAAACCCGACCAAGCTCCGTCGGAACCCATCAAATTGGCCCAAGCTCACCTAGACCCAACCAAACCCGAGCTGCATGGCCGATCGCTGGATAAGGGATGGAGAGTCCACGAGATCTAGACTCTCAATCTCAAACGCTCTGAAGGTTTTTTAGGACCCACTAGAATGAATTGTTAGTTCTAATTTAACCAATCAATGCAGCGGAAATAAACCAATCAGACAGAACTAGCAAATAAATCTACCAAGCAATCACCACAAGAAGGCAGACATAAATTTTACCGTGGAAACCCTTCCGGGAGAAAAACTATGAAACAGAAATCAAGAGTTTACGAACAGATTACAAGATATACTCACAAGGCTCCTTTACCTCAGTCTGTACCTCGACCTAAGGACCGTAGTTGTTCTTGCATAGAATCCACTAACACGACTTCCACCGTGCACCGTTCTCCTTACTTGATCTCCTCGCACCTTGTCCACCAAGATGATCAATCTTCTACAAGAGAGTAGAAGCAACAAAACTTTCTAGAGCAGTCATTTAGAACAATCTCTCAATAGCTCTAGAGAAACAAGAAAATCTCCTTTTATGGTATTCTAATATCATATCAAGAGAGAATTAACTTCTTGTGTGTCTACTTTGGGTTGAGAGGAACACCCAATAAATAGGCCTAAGTTCGTGCTTAAGACTCCTAGAAATAATCTCATCAAGAAAGAAGTCCCTTTGCAACTCTTGAAAAGAGTTCTGAACGAACTTGAACTCCTATGCCCAGCTCGCTATAGTGAGCATTATGCTACTGTCTCACGCCTGACCGAATTTTGGCAAGTGTGTTTTGGCCTCTCATCATGGATGTCTTGACTTTGTGGCCTAACCACTTCTTCTGATGCCATATCAATTCTTCTTACATCATGCCAACTAAAAAAATATTCTAACAATCTCCCCCTTTTGGCAATTCTTGGACAAAATCCCTAGAAAAATACAATTTGATCTACCCAATAGTAAAACCCAAAATACATTGAATTTTTAAAACAAAAAAAATTCAGCTATGTAGCAGCGATCATGTATTGCCTTTGCTTGAACTTTTAGATCTTGAATTGCCTTGGCTTGTAAAGCTCCCCTTAGCTTCATTCTTCTCCCCCCGTTTTTGTCCATAATTGACAAACAAATATCATCATGCAGCTTCTGTCAACTTGGATGCAGTAGCTACCCCTCAATATTGACTCCCCCTCAATATGATCTGCGTATTAGCACTGTGGTGGGGGCTTGATCTTGCACATCAGGAGTGATGAAGCTTAGGCACACACACTTGTAAATTTAAATATTTCAAGGCACCAATACAGAAGAGAGGTCTTCTTTCTTGACCCAGACAACTTTCATTTTAATCGGAGACACTACCTTCTATTTCTTCCATTGCGTTTGATTCGGTAAACTTCGCAGCTTGTTGCAATGGGGTCGAATGTGCCATTTAATTCCACAATGATGACAAGTGGGGATTCATTCAGGACGTGACACATTCTGCTTCGTTTGAGCTTTCTTTGCAACACTAACAATAGGATTAGTAATAACTGAATTTTTAACAAAATAATTTTTACCTTTGGCATTTGAAGTGGATGCTCCGTTAGCGTAGCCAATGTCATGCTTGTTAGTGTTTGTCTTTTGACTGCACAAGATGTCATCTAATTCTTCAGACCCCGTATTAATCCTGTTCAATGAAGCTTTAACAGTGTCTAACTCAGATAGAACCATCTTAAGTCTTTCATTCAGATCAGAATTCTCTGCTTTCAAAGTCTTCATATTAGAATCAAGTAAGTCACACTTTTGTGATTCTGCAGTCAATCTGTCAGCCAACTTGCTATTTTCATCCTCCAATTTTTGTACTTTTGCAAGTGAATCTGCAAGTTCAGCTTTCAAGGAGGCATTCTGCTCTTCAGACATTTGCCAATTAATAGCAACTTTTTCATTAACTTTAACCATCTTCATGGTTTTCTTGAAAAGTGTTTCATATTCAGCTTTCCAATCTGGTTCTTCCTCTGACTCAGTATCTTGATCAGTCTCACCTTCAGAAGAAACATGGGAAGCAACAGAATTAGAAGTTGCCATAAAAGCAATAAACTTCCCCTTGCCAGTGTCAGACTCAGGATTTTCATCATTCTCATCAGAAGTGTCATCTTCCCAAGTAGTATTCAAGGCCTTCTTTTTAGAATTTTTGTTTCCGCAGTCATTAGCAATGTGTCCATAGCCTTGACACTCATAACATTGAATCCCTTTAAAAGATTTCTTCTTTCCAGAATCTTTAGGGATCTTCACATTGGTTTTCTGCCCCTTCATAAAAAGCTTGATTGCTAACATCTACTTCAAATGCCAAAGGTAAAAATTATTTTGTTAAAAATCCAGTTATTAATAATCCTGTTGTTAGTGTTGCAACAAAAGCTCCAAAGAACCAGAATGTGGCACGTCCTGAACGAATCCCCACTTGTCATCATTGTGGAATTAAAGGACACATTCGACCCCATTGCAACAAGCTGCGAAGTTTACCGAATCAAAAGCAATGGAAAACACAGAAGACTAAGCTGAAAAAGACGAATATCAAAGTTGTCTGGGACAAGAAAGAAGACCTCTCTTCTGTATTGGTACACACTTTGCTGAAATATTTAAATTTACAAGCGTGTGTGCCTAAGCTTCATCACCCCTGATGTGCAAGATCAAGCCCCCACCACAGTGCTGATACGCAGATCATATTGAGGGGGAGTCAATATTGAGGGGTAGCTACTGCATCCAGGTTGACAGAAGCTGCATGATGATATTTGTTTGTCAATTATGGACAAAAACAGGGGGAGAAGAATGAAGCTAAGGGGAGCTTTACAAGCCAAGGCAATTCAAGATCTAAAAGTTCAAGCAAAGGCAATACATGATCGATGCTACATAGCTGAATTTTTGTGTTTTAAAAATTCAATGTATTTTGGGTTTTAATATTGGGTAGATCAAATTGTATTTTTCTAGGGATTTTGTCCAAGAATTGCCAAAAGGGGGAGATTGTTAGAATATTTTTTTAGTTGGCATGATGTAAGAAGAAGTGATATGGCATCAGAAGAAGTGGTTAGGCCACAAAGTCAAGATGTCCATGATGAGAGGCCAAAACACACTTGACAAAATTCCGTCAGGCGTGAGACAGTAGCATAATGCTCACTATAGCGAGCTGGGCGCAGGAGTTCAAGTTCGTTCAGAACTCTTTTCAAAAGTTGCAAAGGGACTTCTTTCCTGATGAGATTATTTCTAAGAGTCTTAAGCACGAACTTAGGCCTATTTATTGGGTGTTCCTCTCAACCCAAAGTAGACACATAAGAAGTTAATTCTCTCTTCATCTGAGATTAGAATACCATAAGAGAGATTTCCTTGTTTCTCTAGAGCTATTGAGAGATTGTTCTGAATGGCTGCTCTAGAAGGTTTTGTTGCTTCTACTCTCTTATAGAAGATTGATCATCTTGGTGGACAAGGTGCGAGAAGATCAAGTAAGGAGAACGGTGCACGGTGGAAGTCGTGTTAGTGGATTTTGTGCAAGAACAACTACGGTCCTTAGGTCAAGGTACAAACTGAGGTAAAGGAGCCTGTGAGAATATCTTGTAAACTGTTCGTAAACTCTTGATTTCTAGTTCATGGTTTTTCTCCCGGAAGGGTTTCCACGGTAAAATTTATGTCTGCCTTCTTGTGGTGATTGCTTGGTAGATTTATTTGCTAGTTTTGTCTGATTGGTTTATTTCCGCTGCATTGATTGGTTAAATTAGAACTAGTAATTCATTCTAGTGGGTCCTAAAAAAAACCTTGGGCTTTACTTTTAGGTAGATCAAATTGTATTTTTCTAGGGATTTTGTCCAAGAATTGCCAAAAGGTGGAGATTGTTAGAATATTTTTTTAGTTGGCATGATGTCAGAAGAAGTGATATGGCATTAGAAGAAGTGGTTAGGCCACAAAGTCAAGACGTCCATGATGAGAGGCCAAAACACACTTGACAGAATTCCGTCAGGCGTGAGACAGTAGCAGGTCTCGCTATAGCGAGACTAATGCTCGCTATAGCGAGCTGGGTGCAGGAGTTCAAGTTTGTTCATAACTTTTTTCAAGAGTTGCAAAGGGACTTCTTTCCTGATGAGATTATTTTTAGGAGTCTTAAGCACGAACTTAGGCCTATTTATTAGGTGTTCCTCTCAACCCAAAGTAGACACAAGAAGTTAATTCTCTCTTGATCTGAGATTAAAATACCATAAAGGAGATTTCCTTATTTCTCTAGAGCTATTGAGATATTATTCTGAAGGGCTACTCTAGAAGGTTTTGTTACTTCTACTCTCTTGTAGAAGATTGATCATCTTGGTGGACAAGGTGTGAGGAGATCAAGTAAAGAGAACGGTGCACAGTGGAAATCGTGTTAGTGGACTCTGTGCAAGAACAACTACGGTCCTTAGGTCGAGGTACAGACTGAGGTAAAGGAGCCTATGTGTATATCTTGTAAACTGTTCGTGAACTCTTGATTTTTGGTTCGTGGTCTTTCTCCCGAAAAGGGTTTCCACGGTAAAACTTGTGTCTGCCTTCTTGTGGTGATTGCTTGGTAGATTTATTTGCTAGTTCTGTCTGATTGGTTTATTTCCGCTGCTTTGATTGGTTAAATTAGAACTAGTAATTCATTCTAGTGGGTCCTAAAAAAAACCTTGGGTTTTACTTTTGGATAGATCAAATTGTATTTTTCTAGGGATTTTATCCAAGAATTGCCAAAAGGGAGAGATTGTTAGAATATTTTTTTAGTTGGCATGATGTCAGAAGAAGTGATATGGCATTAGAAGAAGTGGTTAGGCCACAAAGTCAAGACGTCCATGATGAGAGGCCAAAACACACTTGACAGAATTCCTTCAGGTGTGAGACAGTAGCAAGTCTCGCTATAGCGAGACTAATGCTCTCTATAGCGAGCTGGACGCAGGAGTTCAAGTTCGTTCATAACTCTTTTCAAGAGTTGCAAAGGGACTTCTTTCCTGATGAGATTATTTCTAGGAGTCTTAAGCACGAACTTAGGCCTATTTATTGGGTGTTCCTCTCAACCCAAAGTAGACACACAAGAAGTTAATTCTCTCTTGATCTGAGATTAGAATACCATAAGAGAGATTTCTTTGTTTCTCTAGAGCTATTGAGAGATTGTTCTGAAGGGCTGCTTTAGAAGGTTTTGCTGCTTCCACTCTCTTATAGAAGATTGTTCATCTTGGTGGACAAGGTGCAAGGAGATCAAGTAAGGAGAATGGTGCACGGTGGAAGTCGTGTTAGTGGATTCTGTGCAAGAACAACTACGGTCCTTAGGTTGAGGTACAGACTGAGGTAAAGGAGCCTGTGAGTATATCTTTTAAACTGTTCGTGACCTCTTGATTTCTGGTTCGTGGTTTTTCTCCCGGAAAGGGTTTCTACTGTAAAATTTGTGTTTGCCTTCTTGTGGTGATTGCTTGGTAGATTTATTTGCTAGTTCTGTCTGATTGGTTTATTTCTACTGCATTGATTGGTTAAATTAGAACTTGTAATTCATTCTAGTGATATTTGGATCAACACAATAAAATAGTGTAACCCACTCTGATACCAATTGAAGGTTTTTTAGGACCCGCTAGAATGAATTGTTAGCTCTAATTTAACCAATCAATGCAGCAGAAATAAACCAATCAGACAGAACTAGCAAATAAATCTACCAAACAATCACCACAAGAAGGCAGACACAAATTTTACCGTGGAAACCCTTTCTGAGAGAAAAACCACGAACCAGAAATCAAGAGTTCACGAACAGTTTACAAGATATACTCACAGGCTTCTTTACCTCAGCATGTACCTCGACCTAAGGACCATAGTTGTTCTTGCACAGAATCTACTAACACAACTTCCACCGTGCACCGTTCTCCTTACTTGATCTCATCGCACCTTGTCCACCAAGATGATCAATCTTCTACAAGAGAGTAGAAGCAACAAAACTTTCTAGAGCAGCCATTTAGAACAATCTCTCAATAGCTCTAGAGAAACAAGAAAATCTCCTTTTATGGTATTCTAATATCATATCAAGAGAGAATTAACTTCTTGTGTGTCTACTTTGGGTTGAGAGGAACACCCAATAAATAGGCCTAAGTTCGTGCTTAAGACTCCTAGAAATAATCTCATCAGGAAAGAAGTCCCTTTGCAACTCTTGAAAAGAGTTTTGAATGAACTTGAACTCCTACGCCTAGCTCGCTATAGCGAGACTTGCTACCGTCTCACGCCTGACGGAATTCTGTCAAGTGTGTTTTGGCCTCTCATCATGGACGTCTTGACTTTGTAGCC
Organism: Litsea cubeba; assembly: GCA_012931725.1. Taxonomy (NCBI): domain Eukaryota; kingdom Viridiplantae; phylum Streptophyta; class Magnoliopsida; order Laurales; family Lauraceae; genus Litsea; species Litsea cubeba. The sequence continues at coordinate 58,598,958 of CM022949.1, forward strand.
TAACCACTTCTTCTGACATCATGCCAACTAAAAAAAATTCTAACACGCTCATTATCCTGATCTCTTTCAAACCCCCCATAAACCCCGTCTCTCTCTCTCTCCCTCTTTCTTCTCATTTTTTCTGTTTTCTTTTCTTTCCTTCTCCCTTTCTTCTTCCTTCCCTTGCTACACCTTGCACTTCTTTTCTTTCTTTTTATTCTTTCTCCTTCTTCTTTCCTCTCCCTTCTTTTCTTCCTCTTCTTTTTTCCCTTCTTTTCTCTCTTCCCCTGTCTCCACAGCCCCCTGCCGCTGCACACCAGCGCCCTCCACGTTCTTCTTCCCTTCTTTTCTTTTTCTTTCTTTCTCTTCTTTTTCCCCCTCTTTCTCTTCCTCCCCACCTATACCCTCCCTTACGGCCTGCACCTTCTTCCTCCCTTCTTTTGTGTTTCTTTCTTTCTCTTCCTTTTCCCTCTCTTTCTCTTCCTCCCCACCTGTACTCTCCCTTACGGCCTGCACACTCTCCACCGCACCATCATCTTCGTTTTCTCTCTTTTTCCTTTTCTTTTCTTCTTTTCCTTTCGTCACCTTCTCCTCTTTCTCTCCTTCCTTCACGCTTGGTACACCTCCACCTCGCCAGTCACTCACCGCACCACCTTCTCACCACAACACACATACTGCACCCCACCTGCTGCACACCCTCGCTGCCTCCCTGCACTCATCTTCACCACGTCCCTTCCTTCCCTTCTCTCTTCCCTTCTTTCTCCTCACTCCTTTCCCTTTTTACCTACACTGTGCACCCACTTGCACCTACACATAGTCCCTGTACGTAGCACCCACCTGCACGCAACCCCTGTACGCTGCATCATTCCACCTCTTCTTTCTTCTTCTCCCTGCATCACTCTATCTCCCTGCACACAATCCACCTGCAACACCCTGCACTTCATCACTCTATCTCCCACCATTCACCACTGCGCCCCCACTACTCACCCTCCTCAGTTCATTACACACTCCCCCTCACTTTACTATTGCACCCACTTGCCTAGCCCATCTATCTAAACTGAACCGATGCATGCCTATTGTCTTTTTTGCATTGAATTTAGCTCTATATATTTATTATTTTTTTATGATATTTCATGCATCTAGTATGCTCATGCACCTAGGTAAATTTTCCATTTTACTGTTTATTCCAACTTGTTCAAACATGCTCATGCATTAAAATATGCCCATGCATTATAATCATGTTCCACCTTATTGCTTTATTTTGTTCTCTTCATAAAAATTAGGACTGCATTTCAGTTTAAAAAAATTAAAATTGCATAATTCATAAAAAACCAAAAAAGAACAAAAATAGAAAAGAACAAAAAATAGTATTCTAAGTATTAGATTAATTAAAATAATTAGGTTAGGTTTAATAATTAACCTCCTTTTCCTCCTCCCTTTTCATTAGCTAGGGTTAGGGAATCTAATTAATTAGTTCTAAATCTCTTAGGTTAATTGATGAATAAAAATTAGTAATTTATTTCCTTCTCCTCATCCCCTTTCATTAGGAATAGAAAAATTAGTTTAGGAGATTTTAGGCTTTATAAATAAAACCAGAAACACAATAAAAATAATAAAACCAAAAAGACCAAAAACAAACTAAAAGAAATTAAAAATCTAAAAATAATAAAGTTAGAAATTAAATAGTGGTTTAGGCTGACCAGGTCAGACCCCAGACCTAGATCTAGGTCTTCCCCTAGCTAGGTTAGACTACCTTTAGTTTCTCTCATTTAAATAAGTTAGGTCCCACTCTCTCTCCGGGCCCCGCTAAGGGATCGGAAGAGCGGATAAGGGCGGTTAGGACCCTAGGATAGGGTAGAGATCTATCAGGGAAATTGATTAGTTAAGTTAAATCCAAGTAGAAAATCCCCTAGTTTGGCACTTCTAGCCTCCAATTATTAAAATCCCAAAAAAACCATAAAACCAACAAATCAAACCCAAAAACATTTTATTCTCTTTTCCATCACCTCCGGTGCCAAATATTCATTTGAATCAAAGATTAAAGGGAATGAAGGCTGATTCCAAGAATCTGAATTAATGAGAATAATGAGATGAGACGAGTGATTTCACACACCCCAATATCAGTTTATTTGCTTTCAGCCCTTCATTGGCCTCTTTTAATCAATCTTGACCCAATATCGGCCACTTTTAGTTTATCTTGGCCCATTATCGGCCACTCACTTTATCACTTGTGTATTGCACACAAACCCACAAAAATAACAACTCGAAGTCTCGCTTGCATCGTTCTTTCGATTTGAAGAATCAGCTTTTCAAACTCTAGGTTGTCAAAGGACACCAGGGGGTACCGGGAATGGGGCTGATCCCCTTCTAAATATTTGGCACCTTCCCCCCTCATTTTCCTATTTTATTTCTATTTTATTTAATTTATTTTTAGAATACTTGGATTTAATTTCAATTATCCCGTATGCCCATAAATGTAGATTTCCCCTACCTAGCTCACATGACCCAATTATTCGACCCAAATTTGACCCAAATTAAGTGACAAGACAACCGTCATGTGTTGCCGGCAACACATTAGACAAGAGGAATAACCATCCCATTTTCTCTCGCTTTCTTTCAGCTTTCGTCGAAGGACGGTGCTACGGCCGTATCCGTAGCTGGCAATCGTGATCCGTCGATTTTAGGGGTCGTTGGAATCCTCATTTTCAATGTAAACTTTTTATTATCTCATATAGTTGAATGGCGATTCCCCTCCCGGGGGGGATCAAAATTCACATCCGACACTTGCCTTATCTTGTTTTACTGTTTTAAGCCTAAATTACTCGGTTTAGTGTTTTAAAAGCCGAATCCACCTTTTTATGTTTTTTAAGTATTCTAATTGTCTAATAATTTCTTGCATTTTCACTTGTATCTTGTGATTAACCAATTTCCTCATTTATTCTGATTTAAGCACTGAAACCTGTTTTCCACATTGATTTTCAAGTCAGCACCACCAAGCTATTATTGCTCGCCGTATATTGTGGTTTGAGTCCAGTATCTGTTATATATGGTTATATATATATCTATTGTTTGCTGCAATTTGAGTTTTGATGTGAATGTTGAAAATGTAACATGCAAACTGCGTTTCGCGTAATTGACGGTTGAAAGACGTGCTCCTAAAAATACTATTATATTTTTCTACTTTGAGATGGGTTTCTGGCAAGTTAGTGCTTAAGAACTAATCTCGTGGGATTCTACCCCGTTTCTGACCGAAAACCGTATTTTGTGCAGTCAATAGCCTACATTTGGTTGAAAACACATGTTAGATGATTCTAGGGCATTTCAGGGTATCACGATCTAGTCTTTTAAGCTTTCAGATGCGCTTCGTACTATTTTAGGCCGAAATACACAATTTAGGATATTCTGAGATACGTTTAGCTACAAAATGTGCTTTACACGATTCTGGTGTCTGGAACAAATTGCAGGGGTTTCAAGGTTGTTTAAGACCAAGACCGGTGCTTCGGGTAGTTCGTTGGTAATTCTATGTGACGCTGGGAGAATGAAGGTTGTAAATTATATTTAACGTAATTCATATTTGAAGGATGCGCTCTGGGAATTCTATGACGTCTTCTTACTTTAAAACGGGCTTCTGGGAAATTAGGGCTTAATAGCTAATCCCGCGTGACTCCGCCTCGTTTTTGACTGACAAGACAATTTTGTGCAATCAATGCCCATTATTTGGAGAAAAATGGGTGCAGCATGACTCTAGGTGATTTCGGGGGTATTCTGGTCCAGTCTTTCACTTTGAAATGCGTTTCGTGCGATTCTATGGAGTAGCATGCATTTTATGATATTACGAAATACCTTTATCTTTAAGAATGATTTTAGGCGAGTAATGGCTTAGGACCGCATTACATAGGCTTTATTAGTGTTGTTTTAGACTGAAACGCGTGCTTTGAGCAGTTCCTGGGCGATTTTATTGTGAAACCATAGTCCTAGGTGGCTCTAGGAAGATGCTGGCTCCAAACCGCATTTTACGAAATCCACAATCGAAAGACGTGCACTAGAAAATTCTGAGAATTCTTTCCCCATTCATATGGGACTTGGGCTAACCAGGGCTTAACAACTAATCTTGCGGGATCCAGAGACATTCTTACTGAAAACCGTATTTCACCCGATGAATAGCTTATATTTGGATAAAAACGCATCCTGGGTGATTCTACGACATTCAGGGGGTTATTGTAAGACCCCGACCCCCAAATCTTTCGTTTAGTGTTGTTTTAATTGTGGTTTAAATTTTTAAGTGAGATTAGAGTTAGTTTGACTTTGTTTTTGAGTTTGACTAGATTTTTCATAACCTTGGACAATTTTGAGGACCGTTGACTTTAGTTGACCCGGCCTTTGTAAAATGTATTTTTGAGAGAAATTACTCTTGATTTCTAAAAATCCCAAATTCTATTTATTTTGATTCATTTTATTGTTATAAACAACTTTCATGTTTTGACCATTTTGATTTCATGCTCAGAAATTGCGTTTTTCCAGAAAAAGGGGCAAAAATGAGATTTTCACTAAATCTGTCCATAAATTTCAGAAAATATACTTTTTAGAAAATAGATTTTTCGATGAGCAATTTTATTTTCTTCGTTATCTTCGTTTGGGACCCACAAATGTCAGTTTTAACCACTTGAGCCTTGGTGCCCTTTTGGTACCCACTTGCCCACTTTATATAAAGGGAATAGTTCTCTCCCTTTCCCATCTTCTTTTTCCAGCAACTATTCATTTGCAAGAGGGCTTCTCTTCTTCTTCATTTTCTCACCTTTTGAAAAGCCTAATCTTGTGTGCAAAGTGAAAGATTGATCTCAAAACCTTCTACCCCACCTCTAAAGCTTTCCTAGGATGCCATTTTCAAGAGATTTGAACAAAGATAAACCTCTTCTTCAAGCTCTTCTTCTTCCTTTGAGCTGTAAAAAGGTTAGCCATGGATTCTCTTCTTCAAATCTTGGTTTTTCAAACCATTTAGAATGTTGTTATCATACATGCAAAAGGATTTCATGGACATTTACAAATGATTGATTTCTAGGGCTTTCTCTTGGATTATTTTGGGGGGTTTTGTGGATTTGGAGCTAGATAATTAATTGAGGCCATCTTAGAGTGATTTGCATCTCTTATTGACCCAAGGCAAGTGAATACTTCAGCTAATATGATGATTGTGTTGAATGTGAATGATTTCATAATATTTTCATTGAATGTTATGTTCTTCTTATGATTTATAGATTTATCTTTGAAGGGTTGAGTAATGGTTTATGTTTACTTGTCTTTAAGCTATTGTTTTGTAACAATCTGGAATTTTGTTCTCCAATTGCTTATCTTTAGTTCAACTCTTTATATTTCAGACTTTTAATGTTTTATTGAGTGAGGAAAGCTATGTTCTTTTAATTGATTTATTGGATGTGAATGGAATGATTTAGTGTATGAATGATTTAATGGAGTTGTAATAGCAAGGAGAAGCCCAAATGTATGTAAATTCATGTAGAAGAGGAAAGAGGGGAAGAAAAGAATCATAAGATGTAGAAAAAGTGCATTTTCTGCACTTAGAACGGACCCAACAGAACTGGGTCCGCTCGACCGACCCAATGGGCCGCTCAGGTTCTGGATGGGGTCCGCTCGAGCCCTGTTCTGGGTCATTTCGTGGGTCTATTTCTGGGCCGTCTTATGGCTTCTTTCTACGCTTGTTTAAGGTCCATTCCTGCCCATTCTCTTGGCTGATTTGAGGCCCATTGACTCCTTATTTATTTATGGAAGCTTGGGAATGATTAAGATATATTGAAATACTTCGAATTGTGTAAAACGAATGAGAAGAATGGGAGAAAGTTTCGATATGAGATTTACCGGGGAATTTTCTATGAGTCTTAAAGCACACTTTATGACCTTAAGTGTTGTGGATTTTAATTGGTACCAAACCCATTTTATAAATAACCTTTAGGGATTAAGTGTGCATTGAGACATCCCTTGGTAAACTATTAAATCACATACACTATTTCCTTCCATGTTAGAAAATTTATATGTATTCTTTTATTAAATGATTTGAGTGGTTCTTCATATTTGAAAGGATCAATTGTACGATTTTCCTACAAATTATATTGAAATGTATTTGAGTGATTCGTTACGGAATTTCGTATGATTTTCTACTAATTGATTTGAGATGTATTGCAGTGGTTCGCCACGTTTTGAAAGTATCATTTATATGCTTTCTACAAATTGATTTGGAAATGTTTTTAAGTGGTTTGCCACTGGAGATTTGTATCTTTTCAACAAATTGAATGAATATTGATTTGAGAAGGCTTTCCCACATTTCAAATTGATCTATTGTATGAATTTTGTACAAAGTGATTTGAAGTGTATCTGAGTGGATTCGCCACGTTTGATCATCGATAAAACTACTCGTTTGAGTGAGTGATATTGTCCGTGTGATAAGTGCCCAGAGTAGTTACTTTTATCGATGAAAATGTATCGAAGTGATTTGATTGTATTGATTTGGTTTTCATTCGGCACCAGTAGGCTTGGGTTCCTCTTCAGGCTGATTACCCGGTTTGGGATCCTTATATTGTTTGCCAACTGCAGTTTGGAGCTCTTTATGAGCTGAGTGTTTCCAGCCATGGCGACGGTTAGATCTTTTCTTCCATTTTGTATGGATTAGAATTGATCGAGTACCTTGTTACTTCGGTAATGAGGTACGAGTACCTTTGTTACTTCGGTGACAGGTACGAGTACTCTTGTCACTTCGGTGATGAGGTATGTTCCTGAGTGAGTGCTCTTGTTACTTCGGTAATAGGACAATTTAGCTATGTGGTTGTCAATGCTTTTATCAAACGCCATTGATTTATTTGACCGTCATTGATTTACTCGATTGTTAATATTTTATTCGATCGCCACTGATATATTCAATTACTATTGATTTATTTATTTATCATTAATTTATTCACCATGTCATATTTCTTCATATTGTCAATGATTTAGAAAGTGTTTTCCTTACCCCACTGATTATTTGTGTTTCAAACTTTAAATGTATCAAGATTGAATTTATATTATTTTATAAATGTTTATCATCTTATTACCTATTTATTTGCTTGCCAGACCGTTGTGTCTGACCCCTCTTGTTTGGTGCCAGGTCTTGATTCCTTTGCCTTTTTAGGTGGCTTGAGTGAGGAGGCGGTTGAGCCGCTGGTTGGACGCGAGAGGCTGCCCATTGATGTCAGGATGGCACCGGAGTTCGTAACATAACTGGGGTAGTGATTTATTTAGGTAGTTTTTGTTTGAATGGCTTTTATTAGCCCTTTTCTTTGGGATTGTAATGAAAATACTTTGTAAATTGTAACTTGAACATATGTGGGAAATAAAATGCCCTATTACTGTCAGCTCAATGTTTTATGATTCATGATTTGTATCAGTCTGCTTAATTGATGACCTTATGTTGTGGTTGAGTGCGACACGGAATCCGATGGCCACGGGCTCCGGGTGCAACGCCATACAAGCTTCCGCGAAACATTTAGATTGTGTGGAAATGTGTGAACCTCATCCATGCGGATCTTGGGAAAAGAAAATTTTTTAATAAATTTTAAAATTTTGCACCCCGAGATCGGATCACTGTAGGGTCCCGGTTCCGGGGTGTGACAGTTATTGTCTTCCGTTTTGCTTCGAAATGCATTTTATACGGTCTTAGGCTGAAATACGCATTTTAAGATATTATGAGACACGCTTTTTCTTTAAAACGGGTTTCACGCGATTCTAGGGTTTGGAACGAATTGCGGGGTATTCAAGGTTGTTTAAGACTGGAACTCGTGCTTAGGGTAGTTTGTTGGGGATTCTAAGCATCTATTGGAAAATGTAAGCTGCAAATTGCGTTTCGTGTGATTGACGATTGAAAGACGCGCTCCTGAAAATACTATTATATTTTTCTACTTTGAGATGAGTTTCTGGCAAGTTAGTGCTTAAGAACTAATTTCGTGGGATTCTACCCTGTTTCCAACCGAAAACCGTATTTCATGCAGTTAATAGCCTACATTTGGATGAAAACAAGTGTTAGATGATTCTAGGGCATTTCAGGGTATCACGATCTAGTCTTAAAAGCTTTGAGATGTGTTTCATACTATTCTAGGCCGAAATATACATTTTAGGATATTCTGATATACGTTTAGCTTTAAAATCGCTTACTGAGTATCCATTTTCTTGACATGACACATGATTAGATTTTTGGTACCTTGTTTTAATGGATTCTGAGCCTTGCTTCTTGAAAGATTTTGATTAAGGAAACTTGAGGGGACTACTCTTTGTGCTTTACATATTATTAGCTTATGCTATTATGTCTAGTCTTGCTTGCTCTGTCCACCTCGCGTGGCGGAGGATCTTTGTTTTTTTTTTTCTTTATTTTGAGAAGTAGTTTTTCCCTTTTTCGTGATCTGTCTTGTAAATATATTTTCGTCTTGTGCATTCATGAAATTGAGTAGACACCAATGAGCTTGGACTGCCCTGTCGGCCCGATCCACTATCCAGGGGTCCTTAAATACGTGGACTGTCTGTAGACTAGTTATATATGTCACGCCCTCAAACCCGGATCCCTGCAGTGGTCTGACCTCGGGGACTCAAATAGGGGAAAAGTAAATGATAAATAATATTTCTCCTCAGGATCCGCATGTGTGAGGAAGACATAATTTCCAAACAAATCAAGACATTTCGCAGAAGCTTACGTGGCGTTGCGACCCGGTGTCCGTGGCCATTGGATTCCGTGTTGCACTCAACCTATCAGTGTAAAGCTGTCATAGCAATGCTCAAGCTCAGACTGAAACAAACCAAGATAATAACATATACGGAACTAACAGTAACAGGCTGATATTACCCAAGCATACTCAAGTGATAAATTAACAAGTGCATTAAATACAATTCCAATGAGAAGGGCTAACAAAATCCGTACAAAATAACAAACTAAGAACAAATACTATCCAGGTGTGTAACGTAACTCCAAAGTCAAGCATGGCATCTATATGACATCCCTGACACAACAAACCTGCAAAACTCGTGGGTTAATAGCCATCTGCACAAGCACTGGCTCAAGACAAGAACCTGCTACCTAAGGCACCAAAGTATAGCATATCAGACTACGGCGGTCTGGCAGGTGATCAATTTAGGCATGAGTATAAAAAAAAATTAAAGTTTGAAAGAAACAATGTTAAAACAATTTACTGAATTTAAAAAAAATACATGACTAAGATACATTTCGAAGAAACGAAAGTCCATGAACGACATACGAAACGAAACTAGCATGCATACATATAGTATCATGATTTTAAATCCACATTGAGCTCATCCTTTCTCTATCATACATGATGACAAGAGTAAATAGAACTAAACAGAATCCCATGCCACACGCTGTAGACGGGGACCGGCCGCTGAACCAAAACAAAGCAAAGATGTGTATGTAGATACACGACTAATCTGCAGATAGTCCATATGTTTAAGGACTCCCGGACAAGTGGATCAGACTGAAGGGGCAGTCCAAGCTCAGTGGTATTCACCTGAATTTATGAATGCACAAAACAGAGCAAAACATATACAAGACAGATCAAAAATAGGGGAAAATCACTCATCGAAACAAAGCAAAGCAGGACTAAGCAGATAATAGCATAAGCTATAAGCATATCAAAGCATAAGAAGTGATCCCCTTTTTTGTTCTTGAAACCATTCAAAACAAAACTGATACTTATAAGTCAAAATAAGTGCAAACCGATACCCAGAACAAAACTGATACTTATAAGTCAAAACAAGTGCAAACTGACATCCGAAACAAAACTGATACTTATAAGTCAAAACAAGTGCAAACCGATACCCGAAACAAAACTGATACTTATAAATCAAAATAAGTGTGAAACAATATTCTTCGTGTCAAAACTAAGTTCTCAAAATGATCTCTCAAGTATATGCTGAGACCCTTCATTTGATTCTTGTGTAATTGAAACCCAAATGCTGGAATTAAAAGCGGATAGGTGCCTCTGAAGCTAAACAACATTTCAGATTTCCAAGTGCATAATATCAAGTTAAAAGCCCTTAACATATTATGGGTTTTCATCGCACAGAAAACATTGAAAAATCCCTTTTTTTCTGGACAGGCGGTCACCTGGTCGGTCAGCACTCGGCTAGCCGACTTCATCCTGAGACAAAATTAAGTTACTGATAGCGGTCACCAGTCGGCTAGCCTACTGGTGACCCCCAACTGACCTCCTCCTACACAGGAAATTACATTTCAAGTCAAGTTTCCACCATTTTTCCTCCCTTCTTCTTTCCTTTCTTTGCTGTACATAACCTTACAATTTCACTGAGCCTACATTCTCTCCAAAGGCTCAATTTCTATATCAATCAAACATCCCAAACACCACCATTCTCCAAACATTAGAGATCATCAACCAAACCATTCAAAATAAGTAAATTTGCAACCAAAAACAAAATTCAAACTTGACTAAATGAAGGATTTTCAAGCCATATTAGAAACATATGCATGCAAGCTTAAGAATAGATTTCAAAATAAACCAATCTTGTTGATATCAATACAAATGCAAGATTAGTAAATGAAATCATATACTTGTGATCAAAATAGTCTCCATACTAAACATGCACAAGGAAAAACTAAAGAGATCACTTGCCTTAGATAAAAAAAATGCAATCCAAAACCTTCTCAAGGATCCCTCTCAAGACATGAAGCAAGATCTACAAGAAGCCCCAAGAAAACATCTAAAAAACTCAACAAATTTTGAAAACAAAGAACCCATTTCGAAATGGGTGTTGCATGTTTGAAAAACAAGTTCCTTAGGAGTTCACAAGACTCCATTGAAGAGATGGGCTGAAGCTCTTACCTAGAAGTGTCCAAACAAGAAGCAAGGAAGAAGATGAAGGGGTTGTCCAGCTGAGATTTCCAAACAAATGGTAGTAATGAGAAGCTTAGAAGGAGAGGAAGAGGAATATGTGATCAAATCTCCATTTCAAGCCCAATAGCCATGACATGCAAGAGGAATAAGATGGAGAGGAAAGAGTTCTCTCAGGTTCTGAGTTTTCTATAACTGAGATGAAGTTGCTGGTTTTGAAAACGTGAGTGAGGGAGAGATGGGTTTAAGTGTTGAGTGAAAAGTGGGCCCCATTGGGTCTAAAGCTTCAAATGGCTAAAACATGCTTTTGCGGGCCACGGACGAGATCGACGAAGAGGACTAAAATGATCCTCATAAAATCTAGTTTCCAAAAAGTATATTTTTGATATGGTTCTGGAATTTCAAAATTTGGGCTCATATTTCAATGTGACAAGGCTGTTTTGCCCCTAGGGCTGAAAAACTGATTTTCTGGGCTTCGAATGGGATCGGTGTGAACACAAAAGTTGTTGGGGCTAATTTGACCTATAAAAAAATGAAGTTTCTCAAAATCAAGAATAATCCTCCACGCTGACACATGCACCCCAAAATCAAGAACAATCCTCCACGCTGCCAGACTGGGTCTAACGGCTCTCAAAACTCCCCACAACTATAAAAAACTATTCTAAACCACAAACCAACTCGATCAAGCTCAAAACTCACTTAGAGAACTAACCCACAACTAAAAACACACTAATCGCAAAAATTAGGGGTCGAGGTCTTACAATATATATATATTCGTCTTGTTTTCGGTTACGCGACCGGACCCCGTCTACCTCATGTGGCGTGAGATTCAGTTTTGTTTTGTCTTGCTTTGCTTTGTCTTGCTTGCTCTTGTCATCTCGTATGACGGAGAAAGGATGAGCTCTTGTGGATTTACCAATCATGATATTATTTAGTATTCATGCCAGATTTCTGTCTTTCATCTTGTTCATAGATTTTCACTGATTCGTTAGCCATGGTTTAAGGATAATGATTTATCATGCTTTCCTGTTTTACACTTGAAAGGACATTTGCATCTTTTGATAAAATATCGTGTTTTATTGCATGTTAATTTATCAATATATTTTCTATATGTATTTGCCTATCTCAATCACCTGCTACACAGTCGTGTCTGATATACTACACTTTGGTGCTTTAGGTAGTAGGTTCTCGTCTTAGGCTAGTACGTGTGCAGATGGCTGTAGAGCCATGAGTTTTGCAAGTTCGTTGTGTCAGTGATGTCATGTAGGTGCTTGACTCCGGAGTTACGTTACACACCTGGGTAGTATTTGTTCTTAGTTTGTTATTTTGTACGGCTTTTGCTAACATTTTTCCTTGGAATTGTAATTAATGCACTTGTTAATTTATAACTTGAACATGCTTGGGTAATTATCAGCCTGTTATTATAGCTCTGTATATTTTGATATCATGATTTGCTCCAGTATGAGTATGAGCATTGTTATGACAGCTTTATACTGACAGGTTGAGTGCGACATGGAATCCGATGGTCACGGGCTCTGGGTCGCAACATCACGTAAGCTTCCTCAAAATGTTCTTGATGTGTTTGGAAATTATGTTTTCCTCACACACGCGGATCCTAGGGAGAAATATTATTTATCACTTACACTCCCATATTCGCGTCCCCGAGGTCGGACCACTGCAAGGATCCAGGTTCGGGGGTGTGACAGTTGGCAAACCTACCCATCTGAGTGGATGTTGACCCTTTTCTATTTACATAACTTCCTACAGGCTACACTACCCGTGCAAGATGAGTTTTCTTTAAGGAACCACTTGAGAGTTATCTCTTTCTCCATCACATGGTTTTGTATTTCTGCACCACCCAAGTGTACTATCCTTTCAGTGTACTGTCCTTTCTTCTCTTTCTTTTTTTTTGCAAAAGGAACTGTACTATCCTTTCAAGATATTTAGGGCCTGTTTCTTTGCAGGAATTCCTAGAATTCATATCTGCTGGAATTTACAGAATTTGAGATGCTGGAATTCTAAAATGCTGTTGAATCCTGGCATTGATGAATTCCCTGTTTCTTTCATCTTAGAATTTCTGCCTGAGAATTTCATGTAACCTGAAATTGATCTGAGTGTGAGGAATGAGATTGATCTGATCCCAGAATACCCAAGTCGGCTTCTGGGTACAGAGATACAGGTGTAGAGCTGGCCGTTGACACGCAAATCGCCCTACTTGAAGGAGTCCAAAAACCCAAGTGATTGTTATAACCTTCAGGCTCTGCTACACGTGGTTGCAAGTTGGAATGGGAAGGAAGGGGAGTTTGGGTTGCAAGTGAAAAGAAGCATTGCTCTTGTGAACAAGTCTTCTAAGTACCTCAAGGATGAGTGCTTGATACCAGGGTCTTGGTGGGTGGAGAAGAACAAGGGCATGGTGCTAGAAAAAGATGGAGAATGGCAATTGGCTCCTCCTAATGAAGAAGACGTGCCATCAGAAACTGGGAGGTGGGTTTTTACGGGGATTGATGGAGGCCTTATGTAGATCCACCTACGATATGGCAACAACCCGAAGATGGAATTGCAGTGCAATCTCCACCAAACTCATATTGATTAATCTTTCTTCTTTGATGGTCAGGAAGAGCCAGAGTTCTAAGGAAGCCTCCCAGAATGCCAGAATTTCTAAATACTGGAGCAAGGGCTAGCATTCAGGAATTTCACTTTTTTGGAATTCCAAAATGCTGCTTGCCTCAAATGCTGCGAATTCTAGTAAATGAATATAGAATTTCTGACTGGAATTCAGGAATTCACAGACAGCCTGAATTCGTGTCAGAAATGCTTGGAAAGAAATAGGCCCTTAAAGTGCTTTCCATTTTGGATTTTGAGATCCATACACAGTCGGGTATCAATTATAATTCTATCTATCCATAAATGCAGATTATTTCACACGTTGGATGAAATGAAGAGATGGATGGTTGACAAAGGTATTTGTTTAATTTTGATCCCGTGATCAACTAGCGTTCACTTTACTTAAGCTCAGGCGCCGCTCAGATGGAATAGATTAGACCTGGAACATTTGGTAGACTAAACTCAAAGCTGAAGTTTATTATTACCCGTTATGCTCATATGTTAGCAAAGCTCAAGTATATTATTATCTATTATGCTCATATGTTAGAATGAGTGGTATTCCAACCAGTGATACATACTGATTATTCGATTATCTGATTATTCGGCAGTCCCGACCCGCACAAAACGGGTCTAGAAACTATTTTAGGTTCCAATTCATAAATGGGTCCGGGTCAGGAACCCAATTTAGATTCCAATTGATAAACGGGTCCAGTTCTAGGTCCATATAGGTTCCAACCCGTGGATCTGAGACCCCCCATACGAGTTTGATATTACAAATTGTACCTCAAAATTATTATTATTATTATTTTTACGTTGTTATGTATAATATTGGAGGTAGTAGATTTGATGCACTGTTATAAGCTGAATGATATACTTATTTTAAGAAAAAGTCAAAGAAATGAAGAGAAATTAGAACCGATTTTGGAACTAGATTCCAGTCCTCTAGGTGAACCCAGTTTCGAAACAAGATCTGGGTTTTCGTATCAGAATCGAGTTTAACGCCACAATTCTGAATACCGAGTTTATCGCCAAGGTACCCGAATTTGGCGCACTACTTCCCGAATAATCCGGAAACTTCTAATATCATAGGTCAGGAATGAGGTCCAATTTAAAACTTTTTATCAACATATGTAATCAATGGTTACGTGCGAAAGCATATAGAACATATAGCGGAAGCATTGACAAATGATAGAGGAAGCAATAAAGGTATCAAATCCAACATATATCAAATGTAGCATTGCATGAGTCTAAGCTAATATCAAAGTATAAATAATAGATGTACATATCAGATAAATCCCCATGCTCACAACAAAGGTCACTCAAAATCCCAAAAGAAAGATATTAATCATGCCCCAATGCTGGCTCTCCAATCTCCGGCTCAACCTCCTATCTACCGGTCCGCACCCATACTCATTCACTATAAGTGCCTCGAAGAGCACGTCACCCTCGGGGTCGGGGATAATACTTAAGCACCAAATGATGGGTCAGATACAAGGATCTGGCAAGGCACAGTATACAAGTAACATAGGATGTATACATCAAAAGAGAATAGAGACGTTGATAATATCATGAGAGTAACAAGGGTACAATACTAGGTAGTTGAGCAAAATCTAACAAATATAACCAATAAGGAAGTAAAGCATCTAACTCACCATCTAATCAATATGGAACATTCACACGAGCTGACCACTGCGGAATATTATGCCGCGGCCCTTCCATACTATCAACTAATTATGGCAAGGAAATAAAGTGCAATGCAAGGGACAACAAGCCCCGCCAAACAATAATATAAAAACCCTAAAAAGAAAATATGATGTTATCAGAGTCTGGTGGATGCGAACATACCATATATACCCGTATATGTCGTTACCGGAGTCTGCCGGCCGGGAATGAAACATATACTTGCCGAAGTCTGCCGATCTTCTAATCATAGCTCATCATGATGGCCGCAACCACAAACAATAGATCCCACCATGGACGATCAGTCCAAGGTTAAGTTTATAACAACCGAGTGAATGTTTAACGCCTACTCAAGGAACGAAGTAAATGTCTGTGTTTGTCTAGGCTATCCTTGCTCGAGCAAAGTTATAACATATCCATACAAGGTCCGGTATCCAAGTCCAATCCTTGCTTAAATCCATAGTCCAAGTCCATCATTGAATCCATGGTCAGGATCCACCATGTCATGGTCTTAGTCCATTACAATCCAAGTACAACATTGTCCAAGTACATTGCCATCCAAATCCACCATTGTTCATTCATTGCCCATTAATAAATGAGTTTATAAACCATAATAACAGTCCTCTCCTCTAAGATAATCATATCCAACCATCCTTAGGCCATATGATGGCCCACCTTGTCATAGACATGGGTTAAATGATTTCCATCCATAAGTCCGGGTCACCACTAGGCAATCCTAGGTTTAGGTCCTCCAAATTCCATTTAGTTAATTACCAGGTTTTAAGAAATAGATAGATACAAGGGTGACAGCAATGAATAGAATCTAACATAACCAAATCTATGCCAAACAAGGAATAATAGCAAGGGTCCAATCCTAGGTCATGTCCCTCTTTTAAGGTCCAGGTCCATATTAGCCAATTCAATTACTAAATAAAGTTCCAAATGCCAAGGAAAGTGTATTTGGTGCTCCTGAAGTAACAGGCATCTTCGATGACGTTTAAGGATTGAATCGAAATCCATTCAATATACTAGACCCTACTTTGGTGGCGTCCATGAGTCAAGGTTAAGCCAAACCCTTGACTCATGCTTGGCTCATCAATGGAAGTCTACTTAGATGGTCAATGGGCCCTACAACAGATCACATCATCAAAATACACAAATCCGGAACTCATTGTTTATAGTGTATCCGGTCGACATCCTCCAAGGGCGGTTGACCGGATGCACTAGGAAGACAGGAAATCTGCCTCCTAGGTCGACATCAGGCCTAGTGTATCCGATTGACATCCTAGGTACCATGGTCGACTGCATACACTAGGATCCTAAGGACAGAAACCTGGCAAACAAGATCAATTTCTGGATTTCTGCAGTGTGTCCGATCGATGATCGGCTTGCTTTTTGTTCGCGGTACTTACTGGGGTCAGCGGACATGAGAGTCTGTGGAACCTAACCCTTTCGTGACCGGAGACAAAGCAAACATTAACTTTTGTATACGAACATGGCAAATTTTCTACTCTACTTGGAATTGACAAGTGGTGGTCCGTAGATCCACCTTCACAAGTAGAAAAGAAAATTAACTTTTTCTAACTTTTATCGCAAATGTGCTAAGAAAAGAGACATGATTTGACTTGAATGCCGTGAAAGACGGTTTTTATTTATTTGCCATGAAAGGCGATTTACAATTCTTATCAAAAGAGAATATAAGAGTTGTGATTTTTATGTCTATTTTAAAAATATAAAATACAATGAAAAGCAAGAAAATGAAATCTAACTTCTTAGGAGATTGCGGGGACTCGTTCAGATTAACAGTCGCAAGTCATGTTTGGACTTCGCCGTCATCCTTCAAATGAGACCAGAGGATGCTTTTGATTCTTTTGGCTCGGCTTGAACCTCAAATTTTTAGAGAATAAGGACCAAGAGGAGGTCCTATATCCAATAAAAATCTAAATAGACGGCCTGAAAAGCCACGTCTTAGCCATGGAGATTAAAGGATAAGGCCTTGGGGGGATGGGCCCCCAAGGGACTTTGGTCACCTTGCAGTGGTGGTCACTGCAGAACTTCTTCAATGGAGGAGAGGTTGTTGTTGGAGCGTCGTAGCAACTTTGTAGAGTTTTTTCGTGTCTTGTGTCTTGTTTTTTTCCCGGCCTTGGAAATGGAGGAAATTGTTTAAGATTTTGTGTTTTGCAATTTGATGGATGCATTATCTTTTAATCATCATTTGAATTTCCACACATGCATTGATTTTGAAATCTTGAAATCTTGTTTTTCACATGCATGGTTTTAAATCTTTTTAGAATTCATGGTTCATGCATGTTTTGATTTATAAACTTGGATGCAATTAGTTTTGAAAAGAATTTTTATGAATTAAGCAAGCCATTGTTTTAAAAGTTTCAAATCATTTTAGGCTTTTTATGTTTCATGTTTTTAAGCCTCTTAGTTTGATTTTAAAACATGATTCCAAGCTTGATTTATTGGCTCAAAATATTCCACAAGAAAATACTTTAAATATGTAATTTTTTTGGGAATTTTGGTCCCTAACCCGATCAACCCACAGTGTACTCGGTCGACTGAGCCCATGGACTCGGTCGACCGAGCACACTGTCGGTCAACCGAGGAAAGAGCCCTTGCACCTTTTTCAAACGGTCATTTTTCTGACCGTTGAAGGGTAGGTCGACTGGGGGTTAGTGCAGGTCGACCGGGCACTCGCTGAAACTCACTTTTTGAGTATAAAAGCAAGTTCATTCCTTGAGAAAGAGAGTTGATCAAAGTGGAACTTCTAAGCCTTGTTTAAGGTGTTTGAAGGCAAAACATAGGGGAAGAACTAAGAGAGACTAAGGGATCATTAGTAAAGCTAAAGCTTGGATCAATGAAGTTAAATCTCTAAGTAAGCTTTACTTTTCTTAATCAAATATGCTTTGTTTAAATTTTGGTAAATTTTTTTAGCATGATAACTATGACGTGTTTAATCCATTACTTCCTTTAATCTTTGATTTAAGTTGTGTTGGATTCTTCACCTTGATTTCAAACCAAGTTTGTTTTAAAACTTCATAAATCATGTTTTGTCAAAACCTTTGATCTCTTTTATAACATGATTCATTTACTTGGTTGAATCTTTCTTTATTGTTTTCAATCATTTGAACCTTAGTTAAATTAGTTTGTTTTTAAAAACAACATAGGACATGCATCACATGTTTAGACTTAATTAATTTCATACAACTTGTGAGCTTCTAATTTTCATATCATTAACAAATTAATAGTTATACATGTGATTTGCAATTCTCTTCAATCAAATCTTTGTGTGCCTTAAACTTTTAAATGCTTTAAGAATAAATTGATTGAGCTTACTTTTAAAACTTGATTGAAGTCTTCACACACACATCATGAGCATTCATCTGCATTATATAGAGTGTTATGTGAGTTAGTTTTTCAATTTCAAATCGACCTATTTTAGTGGCATTGTAATTGAGCTTAAATTGTTTCTCTTCTAGTGTTTGTAAATACACTTCTTTGAGAGAAATCATCTCCTTGTAAAGGTTATTGCTTAGCCTAAGACCTAAGAAAAGCATTGTGTAGAGATTATTTCTTAGCCTAAGAAACACATTTTATAAAGGTTATTGCTTAACCTAGAAAAGCACATTGTTAGAGGTTATTGCTTAGCTTATTAAAAAGCATAGATAGTGGAAATCCGGTGGGGTGTTGGATCACAATTCGGTAGTGGATGTAGGTATTGAGGCCAAACCACTATAAATCTTTGTGTGGTGGTGCATGCTTTGTGGTGATTGTTTTTGTTAAGCTTCCGCATTTTGTTTGATAATCATCACTTGTGACTAGTTAATTTTAAAGAAGTTAAAATTTATTTTTCATTGGTCACTAATTAGAAGCTCACCCTATTTACCCCCCTCTAGGGTAAGGATCCCGGACTTTTAGAAATAGCCTCCTTTTATAGACTTTTTTTTGGCCATGAGGGGAGTTTATGGGCTTTAAATGCATTAATGCTCCATGATGGGAGGAGTTACACATTTTCATTTATGTTTTTGTAACTCGTTTTTCATGAATTTTGATTGGCCATTGGAGAATAAAGGGCCTTTAATTGCCTTTAAACTTCATGATGGGAGAAGTTACATGGTTTAATGCCGTGATTATGCTTGACTTGTAACTCCCATTTCTTGGCTTCTGATTGGGCCGTCATAAAATGGGTCATTAACTGCATTAAGTGGCCGCCAAAGCATTTGAAGAGTCGCGGGCCGCGCTGCATCTTTTGGAATTCTACCCCCGACGAAGGAGGCCTTGATCGTCGATGGATCTTCATGTCAATTGTGGTCGGATGATCATGTGATTTAAGACATTAATTGCTACCAATGGGCTAGTACCATCTGTCTTGTTGATTTCTCGATTGGTCGGGCAGAAAGTGTGCTTTCTTGGTCGGCCAATTGTCGATTTCGAAGCGTCCGATGACGAACTCATGTTTTCAATTGTGAATCTGCGATGTTGTCGAATATCGACGGATTTCGTGCATCAACAATTAGATTTTTGGAAAATCACATAGGCCAAATATCTCGAAACGTGAAGAGGGACCCAAAAATGGGTTTTCAGCAAAAAAATCGGCGACCCGGAATTCTAGGGTTGCCCGCGACCATGGGGCTTTTTGCTCTTTTTGGTCGCCGATTTTCGGCCGTCTTCTAGTTTTTTCTACTTCTTTCTTCTTTGACATTTTTCTTGGCATTTTTCGCATATGTTTTGGCATGATTCCCCTGTAGAAAACTTGATGAGAAGTTGCGCAAATCAGAGGGCAAAGTTTATGATTTTCCAGGATAGCTGAAGACTTTGTCGCGCAGAGTTGCCGATTTGCTGTCAAAAGCCAAAACTAAACGATATCGGAATAACCTGAAATTTGAGTTGAAGTGGGCAATAAATAAGACCAACCACAGGCTTTCGTTTGAGTTTTGAAGATGTGTGGAGTTCTATCGCAGATAGACTTGATTTTACTACGAGGAAGATGCCGTGCTTTGATGTACGTTGTCCGATTGACCTAAAATTTGGCAGGGAGCTTATTGGAGTCATTTTAAGATGATCCATTAGCTCCAATTTGCAAATCATGGTCCCAAGGGGATCCGCCGCCAGGAGGCCCGATTTAGCTTTCGAGAGTCAAAGTTCTTGACAAATGTTGTCGAAATGACTTGAAACTTGACATGTAGCCCTTTGGAAGTATTTTGAGATAACCCTATGCTTTATTTGATGAGTGATGACCTTCGGTGGTTCCCGCCGCCGCGAGGCTTAAGTTTTATTGTTTGAGGGTTGATGCTGGGTCAAACGTTGTCGATTCGACCTGAAACTTGACATAGAGCCTCTTGGAAGTATTTGGAGACCACTTTGAAAGAGTTAAGCGCCATTACTGGATTGCCTATCCTTGACAAACTCTATGAAGAGTTTATGCCGATCGACAGCGTCCTTGAGGAGCAGTCGGAGGAGTTCAGGCTTCTGTACTTTTATCTTGTCGCCTTTTATGATTTTTTGAAGGAGAATGAGGGCTTGAAAGTTAAATCCAGCTAGTTGGAAGAGTTCTGGCTATTCGTTCCCTAATTCTTTGACAGTAGGGAATCTTCTGATAGCACGACCCGGGAAGCCAGGGGATCAGGATCAGGGTTCGAAGAAGACTTCGGCCATGCAAGAAGAGTTGAGGGGTTTCTTCACAAGTACAGACGCCATTTTTTCTGACATTGAACTGCAGAGAGATCTTGCTGTTTATCTCACTTATTTGTTGGGTGAGGTTATTTTTTGCTGGAGGAGATGGAATACACATCAGGCCGCATTGTATTTTTTTGGCTTGTCAGATGGCTTTCAGAGAGCGGCTTGCTTTGGTGCTAGCTCTTTACTCCTACTTGTGTATCAAACTACAGGCTGCTGCTTTTTTTGTTCGGCTTGGGCTCCCTATGAACAGGGTATTTTCAGCCCACATTTTCTATTCGTGGTAATTATACTACTGTCCTGGCTTCCATCGGCTAGGTGCTGCACAGGATGATGATCCTCTGATGATTCGATTGGCTAAGGGCAAAGCCGTGCTCGAATCACTTTTGTTTGCCCCCAATTGAGGATCCGACGGTTCAGGGATGCCGAGATGGGCCAGTCTTAAGTGAATCTTTCTCCGGAGTTGCCGAAGAAGGCTTTTGATTTTGGTGCCTCCCGAGACTCTACCAGGGCAGGGTCGGGAGGTCATTACTCCTTGACAAATGCAGAGAATGAGTGGCTTTTTAGCATATGTGTCGGCACGATGGTCTACCGCAGACATCTTTTCGTCGACATCCACCATATGTACCTTCTCATTTTGCTCTGCAGTTTGGCTTCTCTCAAGGCGTTGTTGGAGCGCCTTTAAGGCATGGTGAAGCGCTTTGGAGGTTTGCAAGACAGGAGAAACGCATGGCCTTTCTATAGTGCTGAAGACACTACTGCCATGATTTCTTATCTTGTGTTGTCAACTTTCGGATTGCCAGCTTCGCGAAGTGGTTTGCGAAGAGCTTTTTAGCATATCGGGGGCTTTCCAAGAAAGAGCTTGATCTGAAGCTGTCGTCTGAAAAAGCCTTCGAAACTCGGATGGCGTCCGGCGAGAGGAAGTTTAGGCCCTCCTTTCTGGAGAGAAACACAAGATAGGCTTTCTCGATGACCAGGGCGTCATTGATCTGAAGCTGTTCAGGAAGTACCTGATGAGGCCTTAGAGCAGCTAGAACAAGAGGAAGTTGAGCTTGACGCTTGGATGCAAGCGGCACAGAGGCGAGCTTTCGTGGAGTCTACTGACAAGGGTAGACCATCCAGTGAGGAGTCAATTGCAAAACCTAACTCTGACAGCAGGGCAGGTTCTTCTAGGAAGCGAGCCCGCAGAAGTAAGAGGAAGAGGAGTCAATATCGCAGCAAGGGGAAACACGATGACTCTCCTGATATGGAAGTCCCTCTCACTATCAATGAGGAAATGCCAGAGAATGTTGACGAGCCTCCGGAAAAGAGGAACCGAGAAGAAGAGACCGTGGATGAAGGTATGATTATTCCTCTTTCTCTTTTCGTTCTTTTCATGGGATTTTCCCATGTTCTGATTTGATTTCTATTTCTGCTTTTCCTCTTTTTTTTTTAGAAGAAGAAAAAGACTTGGCGATGCTTGAGGTTCCGACCGATGAGGCGGTGACAGATCCTATGGAGGCACCTGAAGAAGTACCGAGGGACTTTGGAGTGAATACAGAATCTCCAATTGGTATAACTTCTTTTCTTTCTTTTTTTTTATGTCTGTGGTTTGATTTGCTAACATTTTTCTTGTCAGCTGACTTGCCACTAGGATTCTGATGACTTTGAACCATCGATGGATGCAAATGTTGACAATGCTTCCGATGAGCTCATGGGGGAAGAAAGTGTTCCGCCAGTCATCGAAGAAGGTACTTTATAGTAATAACCCTGATAATGTTTTTTTTTAATAGGATTATATTCATACCTTTTTGTGTATTCTTTGGCAGGTTTTGAAGTGACAGAAGAAAGTCCATCGCTTTCTTCAGAACCAGAGCGAGGGATGCCAAAGGTTGATCCTAGAGGTAGAGACTCCTTCAACCAGTTCTGACACGGCAGAGGCAAAAACTCGTGATGAGGTTCCTTCCCCGGTGGCTCCAATTGGAAAGAGTTCTTTTGTTACTCTTCCAATGGGGCATGACATGAGCAACCGACCGATTGAGCGGGGCGAATCTTCATCCGGGCCATCTCTTCAATTTGCGAAGGTGCTGGCACGAGTTTTGAGCTCTTAGATCGAGACTCTCCTTTCTGGACACTTGGATGCCGGATTTTGCATGATCCAGCATGTACAGGAGATTCTCACTGATGCCGAAGAAGTTGGTCTGGACGTCACAGGTGCCAGGGCGATCGTTGATAGGATCATTGCGCTGGGTGACAAGTGGTTTGAGACTATGGCTTTCCCTAATGGTGACTTCTTCAAGGAGATGTTCCAAGATCCTGTTAATAAGGCTCAATTTGACTTGCATGAGACAACACAGAGCAGGAAGCAGTTCGTCCAGGAGAGAAACTTCGAAGAGTTAGCCATCATCGGGCTGAGGAACGACATTACCATCCTTGATAGGGAGGTCGCCGAGGCTAGGCAACGTCTTGAGAATTTGGAGGCATAAGTAGCGGCCAAGTGGGCTGCTATGACAGAGGCTTGCGACAGGGAGAGTGCTCTGATTCGCCAGGTTGCAGATGTCGATCGAATTCTCAAAAGGAGGACCGAGGAGAACAAATGTTGGCGAACTTCCTGGGATAAGCTTCCCGGTGTAAAAGAAGGATTACGGCATTCTCCAGCATCTCATGGCAAGTTCCTGAAGAAGCGTGCCTTGAAAACTTTGACGGCTGAGGCCAAAAGTTTGCTCGATGAGCTGAAACTTTGGTTGGAGACCATTTTTGACTGAGCTCCTAGTTTATCATTTTTTTTTTGTAACAGAAACTCTTCTTTTATTTTTTTTGGTACCACATGTATATTTTTTTTTGGTACTCGCTTTTTTTTTTGTTTTCCCTACGCTCACTTAAATCTTTTTGTGATGAAAGCAATTGTTAAATGGGATTTGATCAAAAGTTTGTCATTTTGTGAAAACCTTTTATCGAATGATTGTTTTGGCATGGGAGCCAGATTCTATTTGTGGCATGAAAGCTAGTTTTTGTGGCATTGATAGTCTGTTTTTTGTGGCATTGATAGCCGGTTTGTGGCATTGATAGCCGGTTTTGGTGGCATTGATAGCCGGGTTTTTTGAAAGCCATGTTTTGGTTTGTGGCATTGATAGCCGATTTTGTTTTGTAGCATTGATAGCCAGTTTTGTTTTGTGGCATTGATAGCCGGTTTGGTGGCATTTATAGCCAGTTTGTGGCATTGATAGCAGGTTTGGTGGCATTTATAGCCGGTTTTGATTTTAAAAAAATGCAAGTATTGACTAAAAGTCACCTCCCTGCTGAATGGTCTTGTAAGTATCAATGGAATGTCACATCCTTGCTCATTCGGTTGTGAGTATCGATGGAATGTTGAATCCTCGCGGATTTGGGTGCAAGTATCAATGGAATGTCGCTTCCTTGCTTTTCAAAATTTGGTTTTGTGGGTACTGACTTGATGTCGTTTCAACACAATTTTTAAAATTTGCGGTTTTCTCAAACCTTTGCGTAGTGGATATCAACTGCAATGTTGCATCTCCATGATTTCTTGTTTCAAACCTTTGAAATTTGGGTTGTGGATATCAACTGAAATGTTGCGTCTCCACGGTTTTTAGGTTTTTTTAACCTTTGAAATTGGGGCTGTGGATATCAACTGAAAGGCCATTTTTCGTTGTTTTTTTTGCGATTCGAAGCTTCCAACTCCTGGGATTTTATAAAATTCATACTTTTGAGGTGCCAAATCCTTTGACATCCGTCAAAATCACGGGTCAATCATTAAGAGTATCAAAATCAACATTGATCGTCAACCGGTCAACCAAAAAAGTGTGTTTTCTACCCGACCGATCGAGAAATCGACAGGAAAGATAGCACCGACCCGCTGTCGGCAACCAATACCTGAAGTTACATGGTCATCCGATGTCGATCTACATGAAGATCCATCGATGATCATCGCCAGAAGAATCCCAAAAGACGCGGCACGACCCGTGACTCCAACTGCTCGGCGACCACTTAATGTAATTAATTGGCTAGCTTTATTGCAATCATTAATTCATTTCTTTTGGACGGCCCAATCAGAAGCAAGCATCCGGGAGTTACAAGTCAATTGATTCATGGCATTTAACCCATGAAACTCCTCCCTTTATGGCGATTAAAGGCGATTAAATGCCCTCAGTCTCCACCGGCCAATCAGAAGCCAAGGTCCAGGAGTTATGAAATATAGGAATTAAACCTTGTAACTCCTCCAATTATGCGGTTTAATGACGATTAAAGCCCATAAACTCTCCTAAATGACTACTAAGAGCCTATAAATAGGAGAACACTCCAAAGAAATCCAGATCGGAAAAATCAAACAACTCCAAGAGATTATAATCAAATCAGCTTCCAAGCACAGAAAATCCAGAGAAAGAAAGAGAGAAAACTCTGTGAAAATTCTGCACCGGCCACCACTACAAGGTGGCAAAAGTCCCTTGGGGGGTACCCCTCAAGGTCCTTGCCTTCTCCTTCTACCTCCAATGGCTTAGACATGACTTTTCAGTCCGTTTACTTAGCTTTTTATTGGACTGTCCTCTAAAAACCTGAGGTTATAGCCAAGCCAAGCGAATCAAGAGCATCATCTGTTCTCATCTGCATGGATGATGGCAAAGTCCACATATGGCTTGCGATCGTCAATCTGAATGGGTCTCCCACAATCTCCTGAGAAGTTAGATCCTCATTTTCTTACTTTTCATTGTAGTTTGTATTTTTCTAATAGAGACAATAATCACAACTCTTGTCTTTCATTATTGATAAGAATTGTAAATCGGCTATAAATGCCAAAATTGGCTATAAACGCCAAAAATCAGCTATAAATGCCAAAATTGGCTATAAACGCCAAAAATCGGCTATAAATGCCAAAAAAAATTGCCTTTCACGGCAAATCAAGAAAATGTCTATTTTCTTAAAAATATGTGCAATGGAAAACTTGAAAGAAGTTGATTTCCTTTTTACTTGCGAAGGTCGATCTCCGGATCACCACTTGCAATTCCAAGTAAAATAGAAAATCTGGCACACCCAAACAAAAAAATGTTGATACCCGCTCCTGCCCCCCGAGCGCGACAGTGTTGGATCAAACGGACTCCCACGTCCGCCGACCTCGGTAGCACCGAGCAAGGAATGCGCGGTCCATCAAGCTGGCTCCACCCGGTGGGACCCGTTCATTTGAGAACACGATGCTAGAAATGAAATATTTGCATATCATATCTTTTGCTCTATGCTTATACTTCTTTTCTCGATTCCTTGGCTACTTTCTAATTGGCGGCCTATGTTGTATTTTGCATCTAAAAAAATTGAGATAAGATTTTTTAGAAATTTCTAATTCTTTGAATTTATTTCCACTCTTTCTCTTTAGAAAAAATCAGATTTCTTAGTTTAGATCCAAAATTGAGAAACTTTGATCCTTTTCGTTTCGTCTCTATGCTCGTGGAAATCGTTGAGCCGGTTCGAATTGTGGAAATGGCCATTGTTTCTCTTCGATGAATTCATTAGAAATTAAAAAAAAATCAGATTTCTCATTTTGGATTCAAAATTGAGAAACTTTGATGCTCTCCTTTCGTTCGTGTGCTCGCAGAAATTGTTGAGCCTATTCGAATTAGGATTTGGGCCATCGTTTTTATTCGATGAGTTCATTTGGGATAAAAAAAAAGACATAGACCACTAAAGTTAAACCAATTGAGTTCTTTAATCACGGTTGATTCAAGAAAAGCCTTGTCCAGAGTGTGGAGACAACTTAACTGTTCTAGGCAAGGGTCTTCCAAACGGGTTCATTAAGTAATCCCACCCTTACCTAGGGGCAATTCTATCAATCGAGATTTCATAAGACTGAGTTAGAAGGCCTATGTGTACTCTCTCGTCTGTTAAATAAAAATATTTAAAATAAAAAATATTTAAAATCAAAAATTAAAAATAATAAAAAAAAGATTTTTTTATAGAAAAAATCTATAAAAAATAATAAAAAAAGGATTTCTTTTTTTAAAAAAATATTAAAATAAAAAAATATTTTTCAAAAAAATCTTCAAAAAAAAAAACTTCCGTCAAAATCGGAGAAATTTTGGTCTCCTCCCTTCTGAGCACTGGCGCTCGCGGAAATCGTTGAACCCGTGTTCAGATTGGAATGCCTTTGCTCTCTTTGATGAACCCGATCATGGCCTCTCAAAAAAAAAAAACTCTCGTCATTTTTTGGGTTCAGATCCGAGAAATTATGGTTCCTTCTCTTCTGGGTACTGGCGCTCGCGGAAATCGTTGAGCCCGTATTTGGATCAGAATACCATCTGCTCTCTTTGATGAATCCAATCTTGACCTTTCAAAATAGAGAATCTCATCTCATGGATGCGGTCTCCAAACATTTGTGTCTAGCGGTACTAGTACGCCCTTTCAGGGTCTACTGTATTCGCGACCGGCACATTTGTAACTTCAACCTTATATTCTTCTTACATCGAGCAAGCTCTGCTTCTCGATAAGTCGAATTTAGGTTCACAATTGCTTCTAGCAGTCACTGGGACGCTCATTCTGGGTTCACCATACTTGCGATCAGAACAATTGTACCATCTATGGCTTTTTGCCTTCTTCATATTGCTTGGGTCATATCCCTCTAGCGATTTGAAAAGACAAAACCATAGAACTCCCCATTTATGATCATTATATTCTTGTGATTACTAATGGATGTGGTCTTGTTTCAGAAATTTTTCAAAAACTAACAATGGCAGCTTCGCTACCCATTACTTTCGATGAGAACAAGCACCAACTCATGCTTTAACGAAGCAAAACACACGCACTTATAAGCGCCCCATCAGCTGCCGAAGCGTCAACTCCCTCGGCGACTCTCTGAACTCCGGGTCGACCTCAACTCCCCGGACTATCGTCTTTGGGACCTGGGACCATTCCCACTTCCCGAAGAACAAACTGCTCTTTCCAAGAAGCAGAAAGTCATCTCTCAACGTGTCACTACCGTGACACCAAAGGCGAGCACCAAAAGGCCCGAAGCCCGTGGCACCCCCACGAAGCCTCGACCCGCAAACGACCAGGTCTATCCCAAGACTTGGTCCCCAAGACCTTCACCAAAACAAAGAAGGTCCCAAACATCCACCAAGCCAGCATACATGGCCCCACTATAGGAGAGCCAGCAAACATGGCCCCACCAACAGGCTTGGCTGCTGCGCCTGAGGGAGCACATCCTTCATTGTCAAAGCCCAACTAGAGCTGACTAAAGCTCAAGCTCATCGTATACGCCGCCGCACGTCGTATCGACAAAAGAGACTAGAGAAGCAAAGGACCCAGCCTCCTACCCTTCAAGTCTATCCCAAATGGGTCGAAAAAGAAAGAGCCAACCAAGTTGTTGCTGTCCATATGGTTGGAAAAGCCAGAAGACGCCAAAAGTCAGCATCCAAAATCCATGTCCGACGTCCGATGACTCGCAGCATCTCCAGGATAAGAAGACATTTAGAATAATCTCCTGCTCCTTCAAGCAAAGGACGGCAAAGTGATCCTTCCTCAAGCTCTTCATAAAAAAGAATGAGCCCCAGCTCAATTACCAGGATAATTTCTTCATTCGAATCTCGAGGGATGAACGTCCTGGCTACAAATTCTGAGCCACCACCTCGCAGTCCACCTCAAGATGATGCGCTCACACGGATCCAGCAATTGGAACAAGGCCAGCAGAGGATTGAAACTCTGATGGAAAACCTTCTCCTCACCTTCCAAAATCAGGCGAACAATGAACCTCCTCCAAATCATCAAGATGATGAGGTAAATGGAGAAGAAAAACGAGTCACGCGCCCTTACCAAAAAGGACGTAGATAATATCCTTGCAAAAGCAAAAGAAGAGGATATACTCAAGGAGCATGGGATCAAGCCTTCATACCCCTTATGGATGGACTCGGTCCCGTTCCCCACAAAATTCAAGCATCCTATTCTCCAAATATATACGGGGAAAGGATCAGCCAGACAACACGTCATCCATTTCAAGATCTTGACGGGAGCTATCGCGGATTAAGATGCACTCAAGATCCGCCTCTTTGCAAGTACCCTAAAAAGTACGGCCTTCGACTGGTACTCCACTCTTCCGGAGGACTCCATCTATAATTAGGCCATGCTAGAGACACGCTTCCTGACTCATTTCAAAGGTGAGGATCATCCCGCTACTATGGCTCAGCTGTGCAGCCTAAAACAGGGGGGAGAATGAGTCAACATATGACTTCATTCACAAGTGGAAAGTAATGGCATACAAATGCTCTGATGAATTGCCACAAGCGTCGCTAGTCGACATTTGCTGAAACAACATGAGAGCTAGAACCCGCTCCATGATCATCGACAACAAATCAAAGAACCTGGGAGAACTCCTAAATGCTTCCATGAAAGCTGAAACGGTGATTAAAGACCTCAACAGTCAGAAATCATCAAGAAAATAGCCAATCGCCATTGCAACCTAAAAAACAAAGAAAAAAGAGGTCCTCAATGTGCAGACCAAGTCAACTCCTCAGCCACCAAAGAAAGCTGAAAACAAAGCTGCTGGTAAGAGACCCGAACTTTCTGATGCCTTCAAAGAGCGAGTAGAAAAGAAATACACGTTCGATGAAGATGTTGATGAAATCTTCGGGGCTCTCATGGCAAACGGCAAGCTCACTTTGCCTGAACCCAAAAGACAGGGTGATGTTGGCAAAACCAACTATCATCGGTACTATCCATACCACCAGATGATCTCGCATCCTCTCAATAATGCTTCGTTGTAAGGGAGAAAATAAACGAGATGTGGAAAAATGGTGTCATCACCTTTGACAAAAACTATGGGTCTGCCTCCGTCAACATGGTGTCATGTGGACAAACACCAAAATCACTGGAGAAGAAGATCACTACTTCCTTCAAGGTGATAAACAGAATCCAAGCGTCCTAAGAACTGGCTCCTTACCCGACACTAGATGGACAACCCATATGGGTACATCCCGATCTCCTAGAAGATGAAAACTGGGAGGTCGTGAAAACAAAGCCTACAGCTCAACAGCGAAGGCAGGCTAGGAAACATCTCTTCAAGCTCAAACGGCAAGAGAAGACCCAACCAAAAAAAGAAGTCCAAGAAAAGGCATAGGCCTCCTCTACCGCTTCACTGGAGGCAACAAAAACGTCCCTTCCAGAGACTTCAAACGGGGTAAGAAAATTCACTCATAGTGATTTCATGCCACCTCAATTCAAACAAGCCATGCAGGGGGCATCATACTCTTGCAATTCGGTAGTTGGATTCTCCATTCAAGGATACGAGTCCAGCGACACCGATGATGGATTTGAATCCAACTACACCGACGAGTGGGAAGAGTCCCTTGAAACAGGAGAATATCTCTCCGATGAAGAATGGGTTCCCGAGACTCATCTTATGCCAGTAATATGGTATAACCCCTACAGCCACAAGGATCCTGGTCTAATGATGAAGAAGACCAAGAGGCTGTACATGAAAATGTTGTTGAACCAGCACTCGTCATTGCTCCAGTGGAAATCAACTATGTTGAGCCACAAAGAGTAGATGAAGAAGAATATTTGGCTCCCATGCCTGATCTTGAAGAATATGCAAGGATCTTGCAGCATCTCGCTCTAGAACAAGAGCAAGACCACGTCAACGAGCCTCCTTGCAATCCCGAGCCTGAAGTCCCTGAAGACCATCCGGTACATCCTCCCTTAACTCCTGAAAATGGAGAAAATTGCTGGATAAATGATCCTCTTACATCCGAGGATGAGTCTGACTCCGATCAGGCAACGTCTCCTGTTAGAGCTTCCTGTAATATGATAATTAGGGATTATAGCTCTTCCGAAGCATTGTCTAATGAGATCACTTACACTCCGACGACACCTAGCAATGTATCCTCTGAAGCCACCTCATCTCACGTGACTTTCACTGAGACGGCACCCTCTCAGGTTTCTTCTCCTGAGACTGTGACTTCAAAGCTCACACCCTTCCTGACTGAAGAATCCCCAACTATTGATGCTTGGGATGATGAATTGGTCAACAAAGAAGAAAGGTTGCTGGATGCTGTTCAGAACTTGTTATTAGAAAATGCTCCATGCAACACAATCACTGAGGATGGCAACTCTGCTACAGATACATCCTCATCAAATGAAAAACGATAGCCTCTTGATCCTGAAGACAATCTTCCAAACGAAGACCCTTCTCAAGAAGCTCTCGTAGTTGGTAGAGGCACTCGCTCTGGCCGGGACTACCACAAGAATTACAACCAATCTTCATTTACTTATGTAAATCCTTCGGGAAAAGATGTTGTAAGCGCCCCTAGTGGCAACCATGATGAACATGCAGGCCCCAAGGAGACTTTCAAGTATGACTTGATTGAACACTTCAAGCACATACCTGCACGTCTGCACATCCTAGATTTATTGCGAATGTCCCTGCACACTCGTGATAATCTCATTTCAGAATTACAAAAGTTGAATGAGGATGTCGACAAACATGCCCCGCAAGTCCTCCAAATCGAAATGGACTACCGGGTCAAAAACTCAGAATTTTCCTCAAAGGGAGAAAAGAAGAAAACTAAGGGATCATGCATTGAATGCCTATCGGTTCAAAAGGCAGCCAGTGCAACCATCGCTTTCACTAAGGACGACCTCCTACTTGGCGAAACAAGGCACAACCGACCCCTGTGCTTCACAGGGTACATCAAGCAAAATGCCTATGCACAGAGTTCAGATTGACCCAAGTTCTGCGCTCAACCTCATCTCCACTTAGGCTCTCGAAGAGTTGGGCATCCCACCCAGCAAGTGAGCCACACATCTATATCTATCTTTGGATACGATTGGAGTACTCAAAGGCCTATCGGCAAAATCAGGTTGAAGTTGCAGATCGGTGATCTTATCTTTGAGGTCACTGTATATGCAATAAAAACCCCTTCATGATGCAACATCCTTTTCGGATGCCCCTAGATCCACGAGAATGGTGTTGTCCCTTCAACTCTATATCAATGCATCAAGTTTGTTGGCAACGACGGCATGATACATCGAGTCTTTGCGGACAGAAAATCCTTCAAAGGTAAAGAAGCCCACTTTGCAGACTCACAGATGTATGAATGTGAGAAAGAAGAAGAGAAGAAGCACACAGTACCCTTTGCCGAAAATCTCCAAAAAGATAAAGGCAAGGCTCCTCAACAATCACCTAAAGAAAACAAACCATCCAGTAAATCCGAAGAGAGCATTCAAACTCCCTTCATCATCTCCCTCAAAACTTTGGTCATCACGACTAAAGTGAAGAGGGCAAAGCAAAAGTCTGGGGGCAAATTTGTTGTCTTTTTTGTGTCTATCATATAAGACACGGATTCGAATTCAGAGCCAGAAGACGACACATCGTCAAGCCAAGCTGACACTCAGCAAGTTTAGCCTGCTCTTACTCCAATGGAGACAACTTCTGACATAGAAGATCCTACGTCACCTTCCTTCGTTGTTCCAGCAACTTTAGCAAAGGAAAAGCCGATCTTCTTCCATAGATCGGATGCTTCTTCATCAAACTCCATGCTCGAACCCTACCAAAATGAAGGTATGCCTCAACTATCCTTATATAGTCCTGTGGCACAAGCTATTATGAAGAAAATGGGCTATGACGCTCAAAACCTAGTCGGTTTGGGAGAAAGACGCGGTATTCTTACGCCATTGGGGCCCATCTTGACCAAAAGCCAGCTGGAAGATTGGAGACTCTACGGCCATATAGAAAAGTCTTCACATGGGCTAGGGTATGATCCCGAAACTCCCCTGAGACAGTTGACACAAAGGCTTAAAAGTCAATTTACCGACCAAGCCTCGACATCTCGTATCCATGAAGACATCGATGTCCCTGGATATCTCTTCGATGAGTCACCCGACAAAGATCCAGGAAGCTCATCCAATTTGTACGATTTCTCTGACAACAAAGAGGAATTGTCCGATGGCACAGACATGTGGTCTTCTGACCCAGAAGAACCCTCATCTCCAAAAGAAGTACCCTACTTCGACCCGGTTCAACAGGCAATTGGGATCATCTCATAGCAAGCCTTGAGAAAATTGTCGATCAAGAAGACCCGTGGAAAGGAACAAAACCTTGGTCTGGAAATGCCGTTGAAACCCCAGAAGATTTCGTAGAGCTGGAAGCCTCTGAAAATATTATGGAGGAACCACCTTCAAACCTTCCAACAGAAGATCTTGTTCAAAAGATAGACTTAGGAACACCAGATAACCCACGTCCTGTATTCATAAGCAAGAATATAAAGGATGATAAGTTACCCGAGTATATCGCCTTTCTTCATAAGTTCGTTGATTGCTTTGCATGGTCTTACGCTGAAATGCCTGGTTTAGACCCCAAAATAGCAATCCACAAACTTAATCTTCAAGAAGACATCAAGACCGTCAAGCAGGGCCAAAGAAGATTCCGTCCAGATGTGATGGATAAAATTGAACAAGAAGTTCAAAAACTCAAAAGCGTCGGCTTCATCCGTGAGGAACAACATCCTGAATGGTTGCCAAAATTGTCCCCGTGACAAAGAAAAACAGGCAGATCAGGGTCTGTATTGACTATAGAGACCTGAATGGCGCATGCCCTAAAGATGAATTTCCGCTCCCCATACCAGAGGTAATGATTGATAATACCTGTGGATTCGAGCGAATGACATTCATGGATGGTTTCTTTGGCTACAATCAGATAAAGATGCATCCTGAGGATGAAAAACATACATCCTTTCGGACCCCATTTGGCGTGTATTGCTACACTGTCATGCCATTTGGTCTGAAAAATGCTGGTGCCATATATCAGAGGGCTATGATGAAAATATCCCAAGATATGCAGCACAAGACGGTCGAATGTTACATTGATGACCTCGCCGTCAAAAGCAAAAGAAAAGAAGATCATCTCGAAGACCTTCGAGAAGTCTTCCTCCGACTTCGCAAAAACAAATTGCGGATGAATCCTATGAAGTGCTTCAACGGCGTCTCATCAGGTAAGTTCCTCGGATTCCTAGTTCGGAAAGCTTGAATAGAGCTTGGCCCCCATAAAAGTCAAAGCCATTCTAGAAATGCCCTCTCCAAGAACCTTGAGAGAACTCAAAGGGCTTCAAGGGAGATTGGCCTACATCAGACGGTTCTCTCCAATCTTTCGGGAAAATGCCGTCCATTCTCTCGGTTGATGGAAAAATATGTAAACTTTATCTGGGATGCTATCTGTGAAGCTGCATTCTAAGATATCAAGTCATACCATACCAAACCTCCAGTGTTAGTTGCTCCTACCACTGGAAAACCATTCATCTTGTACACAAGATCCCTCGATCACTCTCTGGGCGCTCTGCTTGCACAAGAAAATGATGAAAGAAAAGAAGCTACTCTATACTACCTCAGCCACATGCTAGTAGGTGCAAAGCATCGCTACTCTCCAGTCGAAAAAGAATGTCTTGTAGTGATGTTAGCCGTACAAAAGCTACGTCACTACTTGCTTTCCAATACAGTCTATCTGGTCTCAAGGATCAACCTCTTGAAGGTCCTCGTCACAAAAGCAGGTTCTCTCAATGCCCGACTAGCAAAATAGTCCATCCTTCTGTCATAATTTGATATTAGCTATGTACCATAAAAAGCAATCAAAGGCCAAGCTCTAGCAAACTTTCTCGCAGAGCATCTATTGCCTAAAGATTCTCCACTCAGAGATGATCTCCCAGATGAACCAGTCTACAATGTGGAGACTTTCTCACAAAATGCCTCCTGGGACATGTACTTTGACGGTGCAACCAGGACAAATGAAAAAAGACAGATGATCTCGAGTTGGCATCATCTTTGTTAGCCCCGACAAATGATGGACTGCGCATTCTGCTCGGTGCTACCGAGGTCGGCGGACGTGGAAGTCCGTTAGGTCCGACCCTTTAACGCCCGGGGGGCAGAAGCGGGTATCAACATTTTTTTGTGTGGGGGGTGTCAGATTTTCTATTTTACTTGGAATTGCAAGTGGTGATCCGGAGATCGACCTTTGCAAGTAAAAAGGAAATCAACTACTTTCGAGTTTCCATTGCACATATATTTAAGAAAAGATACATTTTTGTTGATTTGCCATGAAAGCCGATTTTTTTTGGCATTTATAGCCGATTTTTGGCGTTTATAGCCGATTTTTGGCATTTATAGTCGATTTACAATTCTTATCAATAATGAAAGACAAGAGTTGTGATTTTTATCTTTTAAAAAAAATACAAACTACAATGAAAAGCAAGAAAATGAGGATCTAACTTCTCAGAAGATTGTAGGAGACCCGTTCAGATTAACAGTCGCAAGCCATATGTGGACTTCGCCATCATCCATGCAGATGAGAACAGAGGATGCTCTTGATTCGTTGGCTTGGCTATAACCTCATATTTTTAGAGGACAAAGACTAAATGGAGGTCCTATATCCAATAAAAAGCTAAGTAGACGGACTGAAAGTCATGTTTAAGCCATTGGAGGCAAAAGGAGAAGGCAAGGACCTTGGGGGGGAGGGGGTACCCCCCAAGGGACTTTTGTCACCTTGTAGTGGTGGCCGGTGTAGAACTTCAACAGAGTTTTCTTTCTTCTTTCTCTCGGATTTTCTGTCTGCATTCTTCTGGATTTTCGATCTGGAATTCTTTGAAATGCTCTCCTATTTATAGGCTCTTGGTAGCAATTTAGGAGGGTTTATGGGCTTTTATTGTCATTAAGCCGTATAATGGGAGGAGTTACAGGGTTTAATTCCTTTATTTTGTAACTCATTTTTCTTGGTTTCTGATTGGCCGGTGGAGATTGAGGGCAGTAATCGCCTTTAATCGCCATGATGGGAGGAGTTTCATGGGTTAAATGCCATGAATCAATTGACTTGTAACTCCCATTTGCTTGCTTCTGATTGGGCCGTCTAAAGAAATGAATTAATGACTGCAATAAAGCTAGGCAATTAATCGCATTAAGTGGTCGCCGAGTAGTTGAAGAGTCGTGGGCCGTACCGCATCTTTTGGGATTCTTCTGGCGATGATCGTCGATGGATCTTTATATAGATCGACATTGGATGACCATGTAACTTCAGGTATTGGTTGCCAACAGCGGGTCGGTGCCATCTGTCTAGTCGATTTCTCGATCAGTCAGGTAGAAAGAACACTTTTTTGGTTGACCGGTTGGCGATCAATGTTGATTTTGATACTCTTGACGATTGACCCGTGATTTTGACGGATGTCAAGGATTTGGTGTCTCAAAAGTATGCATTTTGGAAAATCCCAGGAGTCGGAAGCTTCGAATTGCGAAGAAAACAACGAAAAATGGGCTTTCCGGGGCGAACCCGGCGATTCCAGGCTCCATGGTCGCCTGCGACCATGGGCCAGGGTCGCAGGGGTCTGTGACCCTGGGGGGGAATTTCTCCCCTTTTGTCCCGTTTTGCGGCCGTTTTTGATATTTTTTTATTCTTTTTTCTTCTATATTTTTTTCTTGGCATTTTTGGTCATTTATTGGCCTGATTTCCCTGTAGAAAACTTGACGAGAATCCTTGCATTTTGGAGTGCAAAGTTTTCAATTTTTCAGGAAAGCCGAAGACTTTGTCGGGTAGAGCTGCTAATTTTCCGTCAGAAGCTGAAACTGGGACAAACGATGTCGGAATGACCTGGAATTTGGGGTGAAGCCTTCTAAGCAATAAATAAGACCAACCATAGGCTTTTGTTTGGGTTTTAAAGCCGTTTGGGGTCCTGTCGCTAGTAGACTTGCTTTTATCGCGATGAAGATGTCGCGCTTTGATGTGCAGTCAACCGATGTTCGATTGACTTGAAATTTGACAGGGAACCTATTGGAGTCGTTTTAAGATGATCCATAGGCTCTGTCTTGGAAACCATGGTCCCGGGGAGCTTCGCCGCCAGAGTGTTAAAGTCTGGTTAAATGTTGTCGAAATGACCTGAAACTTTACGTGTAGCCCTTTGTAAGCATTTTGAAGCCGTCCATGTGCTCTGTCTAACGAGTGATGGCCTCGGTGGTTCTCGCCGTCGAGAGGTTTAATTTAGCTGTTCGAGGGTTGATGTAGGGTCAAGCATTGTTGGTTTGACTTGGAACTTGACGTGGAGCCTTTTGGATGTATTTTGAGACCATCCACAGGCTCTGATCGAAGATTTATCTCCGATGCTTTCGCCGCCAGGAGCTCCTTTTTAGCTACTGGAGAAGCGAAGTTAGGCCAAATGATTTTGAAATGACCCGAAACTTCTTATGTACTCCTCTTTTGGCTGTCTTGAAGGATCTTGCAGTTTTTGTTTGATTCTGACAAGATTTGATTTTTGGAAGTAGCATTGCCTATTTATGGCAGGCTGTGACTTCATGTAGCTTTTTGGATCTTGAAGAGGCAAAGTGACATTTTTGGTGTCAACAAATGCCCCCTCGAGGTGCAGCGATGAGTTGCCTAACTTTTGTAGTCGATGTGCCTCGAAGAGATTTTTGAAGGAGAGCTTGTGACTTATCCAAGAGTCTTTGAGCAGTCTTTCTTTTGGTATTTGTAGCCTTTTGAGCTTCCAGGGAATTTTTATGGTTGTGAAAGGGATCACCTACCATCTCGAGGCAAAGTTTTGAAGATGACATCGGGGATGTGGATTTGGGTTTTTTTTTTTTACCTTGTGACCTAACAAGCTGTATGTGGCAGGTTAAGGGGTCGGGTTTGGTTTTGACCGTGTGACCCAACAAGCTGTATGTGGAATGTTGGGGGGGGTCGATTTTGGTTTTGATCTTGTGACCTAACAGGCTGTATGTGGCAAGTTAGGGAATCAGGTTTGGTTTTTGGTTTTGGTCTGGTGACCTAACAAGTTGTATGTGGCAAGTTAGGGGACCAGGATTTTGTTTGAATTTTTTGTGGAATGTCAATTTCAAGATTTTTGGCTCAATTTGGTATATGAGGCAGGATGGTTTGAATTTTGGAAGCTCATGGGGCTTGGAATTCTTTTTGTATGGTCCAATCAACTCAAAAGAGGTATGGAACCATTTTTGTATGCTCTTAGTAAGAGGAATTTTTTTTTCCTTTGACTAAAAGCCCTTTTTTTTAGTGCCTAGGTGGTCAAAACCTGGCTCATATGGGCTAGCCCATGGGATCTTAAGCTTTTGAAATGGCTTAGATCTCATATGGTGTCATTTATAAAGAATATCTAAAAATATCTCCTGTGGATAGAGAATATCTAAGAATACCTTTATTTTGAGAGAATCTCTCATGTTCCCTTTATTTTGGAAGAAAATATTTCAAGATTTCTTTCTTTGGGAGAGAATATCTCAAATCTCCTATCTTTTGGGAGAAAATCTCTTATTGATTTCTTTTTGGGAGAGAATCCCGCAAGATATCTTTCTTTTAAGAAAGAATCTTTCTAATTTCTTTCTTTTGGTAAGGTTACTAATTAGTAACACTTACCTCTTTCTTCTTTCCTTCTTTGGTTTGCTCTCTTCTATAAAAGCAAAGAGGAGGTTGGATCTCTTGCTCTTATTGCTTTCTTTGCAACAATTCCAAGAGGGCTTCAAGACCAAGAGTTCTTCTTCAAGATCTTCAAGACTATCTTCTTCTTCTCCATCAATGGCTTCAAGTAAGTTCCCTTTTTCAAGAAAACTCCATTGTAGGAAATAGGATGATAAAAAAGTTCTTTTTTTTGTTCCTTTCTTTTCTTTTCTTTTCTTTTCTTTTTCACATGTTTTCCCCTTTTTTTTGACACGTTTTTTCTTTTTTTTTCTCGTGCTTTCTTTTTTTTTGCACGTTTTTTTTTCTTTTGTGGGCCGTATGGACAGATCC
Organism: Litsea cubeba; assembly: GCA_012931725.1. Taxonomy (NCBI): domain Eukaryota; kingdom Viridiplantae; phylum Streptophyta; class Magnoliopsida; order Laurales; family Lauraceae; genus Litsea; species Litsea cubeba. The sequence continues at coordinate 58,637,532 of CM022949.1, forward strand.
GTACGGATCTTGGCCAATCGACCATTAGATAGGCAAATCGTCTTTGGCTTGCATTTTTTTTTTGAAACCGACCAAACCACACGCTGGGCGGTTCAACAATTACTTATGCGTCAATTGACGGCTTTATGTGGCCATTTTCCTCCGGCGTACCCCCGTTTGGTACGCATTTTCTATCAAAACTTGGAAACAAAGGGGCGTTATGGAGATGTCCTGTCGTCCAGCATTGATGGACATGACATTTTTGTGACCGAGGAGGATAATGCTCATGCCCTTGGCTGTCACCCCAGTGCGGGTAACTTCCCCCGTTTTCCAGCCACCCCCATTGTGGCTAGTATAACAAATGAGATGGGTGGGGGGTCGTTTTAGCAAGGATAACTACGTGAGTACTCGTCGTAGTTACCTACCTCAGAGGATGTGGTTAATTTATTAAGTGCTGCGTGCAAATGCATTTCCCACGCATCACAAAGATGAGAGGAGGGGGGGACTTCCTATAGACTTTGTACACTATCCACTCTGGAAACGCGGTATCTCTTTCATAGATGATTTTTCAAGAGATATGCAAAGTCTATAGGCTCTCTAAAGAGTCCAAGAAAGACCTGGAGAAGAAAAGGCCTTTGCCTTTTCCTCATTTGCTCACAATGTTATTTCTTCATCCTTCGGAACCAACGGATATCCCTTTTCCCATTCCATCTGATGAGGAGTCTATCCCATGCTCTGACATGTACGGTGAGGTGCAATGGACACAGAGTGTCCAGTCCATTCTTCGCAATGTTACCGAGAGTAGATGCACCTGTGGTTGACAACCGTGCCACCTCAAGTCCTTCCAGTTGTCCACCCTCCCGCGGGGCATGCTGACCCATTTTACATGTCCTATGCTCAATACGAGGCAACCATCCATGGTCAGCAAGCCCTCCATTCCCGTTGGGTGGTTTTTGAGTCCTGCTTTGAGGACTTTAACACTCGTACCACAAACCCTCTCTTTGAAATGAGATCTCTAATGAGAGGTCTAAGTGGCATTTCCCTTCCCCGTAGAGATGATCACATGGACGATAGAGTGGGGGGGGGCTGGCCATGACGGGGGTGGGGAGGAAGATTGAGGCTACTTTTTTTTTTTAGGTGACCATTTGATTTTAGTGTATATATAGTATCTTAGTTTTTTTTATTAGGATTATTTTTTATATTTGTGTTCTTGGATTGCCGCTAACATTTTGCAGGTTCTTTCGTGCGAGTTGGGGGGTCTACCCAACTCTTTTTTATTTGCAACTTCTGTTTAGAGGTACCCAGGTGATATCCCTCCTTTTACTTTACTTTTCAAGTCCTTTATATTTCATTTTGATTATTCACATTGTGGGCAATGTTAAGTATAAGTTGGGGGATGGGGTATTAACTATTGAGTTGGTCTCATTAGTTCCTTTTCTTTAATTAAAAAAAAAGACAGATTTTTGTTCCTTTTTATTAGTTTTTCAGGGGATTTCTAAAAGGATTTTTATGAAACGAAGATACCTTGATTTTTGGAACTTTTATTTTGTGAGTAAAAAGAGAAAAAAATGGTTTACTATCTTGTTTTAGGAAAGAGTTTTTGAGAAATTGTTGAATTATCGATCTCTCACTTAACACGTATTATATAGAAAATGTGAAATGTGAAGCTATGATTTACATACTTGTGATAACTTCAAAACAAATAAGATGAAAAGCCGACCCTCAGTCATACAGTGTCCTGGTACAATTGAGTGGATTAATTCGGGCATATGGAAAGGGCTGCCTATTGTTGGGGACCGTATTGAAAAAAAAAAGAAAATTTTTTTTTTCACTACGATAGTATTGTTACGGCCTTTAGAAAAACAATAGCGTGAAAGCCACCATAAACGCCTTGAGTGGAAACTGTTCGTCTTTACTGGCTATGGAAAAGGCTGCCTATTGCTGGGGATCGTATAAGAAAAAGAAAATAAAAACCACTGAAATAGTGTTATCACGGCCTTTGAAAAAACAATAGTGTGAAAGCCACCATAAAGGGCTTGAGAGGAAGCATGTTATCTTTTACTGAGGTTAGGTGGCCAAGAATTTTGAAAGAAGAAGAAGAATATCTATTTTCATGAAAATTTTAGTGGATCGTTTTATGCTCTCCTGCTTCTATATATCCATAATTTTCACCGTGCATGATCAATTTTTCCAGCAAGATTTCAAGGATTTCTGACTAATAGATAGGATTTGTGAACCAAATTTGAGATGTGTATTGAAAACTCCATAATCAAGAATATTCGGTGTTCGTAGATATAATTTTGTAGAAGACTCCATGACTTTTGTGTTTTAGGAATTTTGTGGGTAGATTCACTACAAACCCTCACGAGACTATAACTCGTCATCGAGGGGGAACTTAGAGGTTTAAAGGCTTGTTGCACATGCTAAGTGCAGTCGTGCTCCCTATGAAATGGCCTTAGTTAGTCTTTCCTTTTGTTTTAGCTTTGCTTGAGGTCTAGCAAAGTGTAAGTTGGGGGGTGTGATGATGTCAGACCCCGACCAAGGTTTGGAATATTTAATTATATTTTTAACCGTGATTAGTCGATAAGTGGGGTTAGTGGACGATTAGCTTATTTTCTTAAGCTAGATTAGAATGTTTGATTTGCTTTGGGAACCTTTGAGAGTCATTGACTTAAGTTTGACGCGGGTCGGGGCGCCCGTGGATTGTGTGTGAATTTATGGAGCTTAACTTTGATGTTTGTAAAATCCCAATTTTGTGCATTCCGATTCATTTCATTTAGATTATCAACTTTCATGTTTTGACCATCTTGATTTAATGATCAGAAATCGCGTTTTTCGAGGAAAGGGGCAAAACTAACCTTTCACACAAAATCTGTACCCAAATTTCAAAAATTTTAGAAATTGACAAAAATATACCTTTTGGAAAGTAGAAATTTTGCTGATCGTTTTTGTCTTCTTCGTCGTTTTCATTCGGGGCCCGCAAATGCCACTTTCAGCCTTGTGAAGATCGGGGCCCACTAGACCCATCTTATAAGAAGGGGAACTCTCTTCTCCTCCTTCATTTCTTTTCCAGCAAGGTTTTGAGCTAGGGTTTTTCCCTCTCTCCCCACACTTTCTCTCTCATCTGAAACTCTAATTTCTTGGAGTTTTCTTGGAGGAATGATCTCCTAAAGTTCTTCCCCTTCATTCAAGCTTCCCAAAGATATCTTTTTCAAGGATTTTGAGCTAAGGAAAGGCTCTCATTCAAGCTTCTCTTCTTCATTTGGGCTTCTCAAGGTTAGCAATGGCTTTCCAAACTTGAGATTCTTGTTTTCCTCTCCATTTAGAGTGTTTTAATCCCTCATGTAAGGGTTTTTCTTGGAGATTTACAAATGTTGATTTTTAGGGTTTTCTTTGGGAAAATTTTGGGCTTTTTGTAGATTTGGAGCTTGAGGCACTAGAGCTTTGTTTGAAGAGTAATTTTGCTCCCATCTTGACTAGAGGCAAGTAGATTTCACAATTAATATGATGATTTCTCTTATTTGGTTCCATTTCATGGCTTCTCTTCTTATGTGTTAATCTTCTTTGATTTATGGATCTACTTTGGATGAGTGAAGTAATCTTGTGTTGATTTCCACTTATGCTATTGTTTTACATTGTATGGGGAGTTTGCTTTCACTTTGGTCCTTTAGAAAATTTGATTTCCTTGTGTTAAAGGTGGGTGTTCAAAGAAAGGGGGAAAAACTTTGATTCTTTTAAAAAGTATTGTGTTTGATTTATTGGATGATTATGGATGATGATTTGATGATTTGTGGAGGTCAAGAAAGGGTCCAAGTTATTGTGGAATTGTGTATGGAAGGAAAGGAATGAAAAATGATCAAAAAGAATGCAAAAAAAAAAGGAGGAAAAATCTGCCAGACAAGCCGGACTGGACAGAGCCCAGTCCGCTCGAGCGACCCAGTGGGCTCTGTCTGGGCTTCGCTCGAGCGGACCTTGGGTCGCTCGAGCGAGCCCAGCCCAGCCTGGGGGCTCGGATCAGGCCTATTTCTTGGTCCATTTAAAAGTTGTTTTGGGCCTGTTTTCAGGGCTTCTTTGGGCCTGTTTCAAGGTCAGTTTTTGGGCTATTTTGAGACCTGATGATGGGCTGTTTTGAGACCTGATGTTGGGCTGTTTCATGACCTAAATTCTGGGCTACTTTAAGGACTGTCTTGGGCTTAATTGGTGGACTGTTTGAGCTTGGGTTAAGGCCAATTGTGGGCCTGATTAAAAAGGGTTTAAACTCGTGTCTAATGAGGACTTATTGGATATAATTTCAAGTCCACTTCAAGCCCATGTCCAAGCCCAATTCAGCCCAAACTCTTTCCTATAATTGAAGCCCATTCAGCCCTTTTACAATCCTAGAATTATTGTAAGAATTGGCTTGTACTATGATCAAGACCATTTGGTAAACCTTCAAGTTTCAATGTACGTTTCACCCCTTGTAATTGTCAAGGATCTTCGGTGGCACCAAAGTACGTCCTCTTAATGACAATAAAGGGATCAAATGTATATCGAGACGACCCACATTAGACGATCGAATCATCATACATTCATTCCGTGTAAAAAGACTTTTGTTCGGGTTCTTTCTCCAACCCTTTTGAATGTGTTGTAGTGGTTTACCACATCTTTGGATATTGATAAGACTACTCACCTACTTTGCTCGGATTCGCCAATATGCATTTGTTCAGAGTAGTTTTCTTATTGATTTTGGAAATGTATCTTATAAACTGATTGTATTACTTCGAGGTTTCGAACTTTCATTCTAATGGCACCACTAAGCTTAGGTTATCTTGTCGGACTGATCATCAGGCTTGGAATCTTTAATCTGTTCACCAGCTGCAGTTTGGATTCTGTCTGTACCGACCATGGTAACGGTTATATCCAGTCCCATGTGTAGTGGCTACGGTTCTGTTTGATAACGACTATGTTCGTTCCGGTCCCACGAGTAGCGGCTACGGTTTTGTCTGCTCCAGTTACTTCGGTAACATGAGAATTTAGCTTTACGTGGTTTGCCAATGTTTTAATGCATTTAACGTTTATCTTATGGTATTTGTTTATTTCACTTATCATAACATTGGATTTGTAAACCATTGAGATGTTTATCTTCCATCTTAGTTCGTCATTGTTATTATTCGTGATTTAATCGTGGCTCTCATTTATTAATGCTTTGTTTTGCTATCATCCTATTATTGTTATATTTGCTTGCCAGACCGTCGTGTCTGACCCTGTTTGTTTGGTGCCAGATGTCGAGCCCCTCGCGGTCGAGGCGCACTTCGAGGCGGAACCCATAGTCCTTATGGAGGGCGAGTGGCAGCCCGATGATGTCGTTTAGACGTCGGGTTATTTTTGGAGCTGCGACCACATTTTGGGAAATAGATACTATACATTTTGGGATTTTGTTGTGGCCATTGTTGGCTTATACCTTTTGGGAAAAATTGTAATTAATGACTAACTTTACTTTTGTATTAACTTTAAACTAACTTTGGGGCCTACCGATGAAATGTTTCTCTTTTTTATGCTAGTCTCGTGCGTTCTCATCTTATACCCGTTTGTGAGAGACTTTTATGTTTGCTACAATGCTTCCGCGTAAGTTATTTGTATGAAAGTGATTCTTATTTATCACTGTTGGATCGGATTTCGGGAATCCTTACCGTGGAAACCTGTGGAAACTTGCGTGTGCGGGCAGAATTTTCCGGCCCGTCGCGCCACGACCCTGGATTAAGGCCTCGTTTAGCGAGCCCTCGGTCCAGGGGCGTGACAGATGAGAACCTAAATGCACCATTTAGGCCTCTCAATAAGGACTTTGGTACACCTTCCGATGAGACTAATTAGTTTAATTATGTTATTTTAATGTGTACAGGTGCCCTAGGTGGAAAGAGAACAAAATCAGAGGAAAATAGAAAAAAACAGGACAAATTGGAGCAAATTGCCTCGTGTCTGGCGTTCGGATGCTAGAGCCCAGAACTGAAGCTGAGGCTACAGGCGTCCGAACACCCGACTCGGGTGACTCCCCCTCCTAGCGCGAATTGAAGAGATTTTTGGTCCAAAATCTACAAAAAGGATGCCAAACTCGTTTTTAGGTCATTCACATCTTGGGAGAAGAACGAGTGGTTGATTTTGGAGGATTGGGAAGAGCGCCAATGGGGATTTCATCAAGGATTCTTCGTCAATCTCTCTCCATGAGTAACTAACTCTCCACCTTAGGGTTCTGATGAAGCCCTAATCTTGTATTTTGGTGATGTATAGGTTCTAGAGTTTTACTTTGAACTCTTTTGGTTATATGACATGAATGTTATCCATTGATTGGATTTTCCTTATTAATGCAATATCTTTTTTTAGTATTTTAATCTTGTAAATTCGAATACTAGTCATATAATGATGCTTGAATGAATGTGTTGTTAGATCTAAGATAATCTATGCCATAGAGATAGGTTGTGCACCGATCTAAACCTACATCCTTTATTTGTTGACTCTATGAAGGTTTGTAACCAGAACGAGTCCTTTTAGCGTTAATAGTGAAACCCTAGGTCTATATCCGCCATTGCACGAGGCTAAGGTGAATTCATACCCTAAGATCTTTTCTTTGATTGAGTCAAATCTTGTCTTTACTTTACTAATTTAGGAATCAAACCCATCAAATCAACACTTCATTTTCTAATAGGATTAGTTTAGGAAATTGGGAACCAACACAACTTAGCCTTTTTGTCCTAGTGGATACGACACTCGGTTAACATCTTACACTCACAAGGAGAGATAGTGTGGCTAGGTATAAATTATATTTGCAAACCCTATTTTGGGACGATCAGTCATCGGCAAAATGAAGATGAGTAATAGCCTCCCCATTGCGACTAACCTCAATCCCACCGATTACCTACAACTCCTTTGCTTTTAACAAAAGCAAACTCGTGGCCTCCACCGCAATAGTAAATAAAAAGGGAAAGAAGGGGTCCCCTATCGAATACCTCTAGAAGCTCTGAATAATGCGGAAGAAGAGCCATTAACAAGCACAAAAAAGGAGGTAGTAGAGATACACTCGTGAATCCAACCTCGCCAAGTCTCCCCATCCAATCCACATTGTCATAAGCTTTCTCTAGGTCAATTTTAAACATCACCCCTTCTTTCTTTGACCTCTTCGTGGAGTCAATGGGCTCGTTAGCAACCAACACCCCACCAATGACCTGTCTTCAAAGGCCCCTTGGAAAGGGCTAATAATAGAAGGAAGAACCCTCTTAGACGGTTCGTCAAAATCTTAGCCAACAGTTTATACAAGCAACCCACAAGGCTAATGGGTATATATCCTTTAACTCGATCGGGTTAGGTACTTTAGGAATAAGAGTTAGAAAGTTTGTGTTCATTTCGTTGTTAATTCTTTTTCGTAGATGAAATTCTGAAAGCATGCTTTTAAAGTCTACTTTAAGAAACCCCCAACCTACCTTGATGAAGGAGAAATTAAAACCGTCTGGACCTGGCGCCTTACCCCCACCACATTCCTCCAAGGCTCTAAGTACTTCCTCCTCAAAAGTCCTCTCCAACCAACTTCGATCTTCCAAGGAGATGGAAGCTCCTATATATTTTGAGAAGTACATGCATTTTTTTATGTGGCCTACTTAAGTTTTTTTTTTTATACATAGTGCCCCCAAGGAAGAATTCCCTGATCCGCCCCTGTACGAAGCAGAGTCCTTGACTGTGGAAGAACCGGTTGCTATTAATGAGAGCATGGACCTTATATCGATTAGGATTGAGCACCCAATTAGAATCAGTCCCATCTATTTTTACTCTGCACGATCCAAGGGCAAGGAAGGATGCCCTTATTGTGGAGTGAGATCAGCAAGATCAAGCTCAAAAGGGAGGGTCGCCATGAAATTATTTCTCTTTCCACTCCCTTGATCCCTCTAACTGAATGATGAGATACCGGCTTAGGAGAAGGATGATCACTTCCCTACGTATAGAATGGAGGAAGAGTTATCTCTTATCTCATAATTAATGTAGATAATAGAGAAAACCTCTCCAACTACTTAGTGAGATAATATATAAGTTGGTGGGATTCAATCTCCTTTCCCCCTCAATCTCCTTTCCCTCTATTAGTTGGAGCTCATCACATGTGTTCACATGTGGGCCCTATGAATGGATGTCAACAATTTTTCAGCGTGCAGTTGCACAAGAATTATCTTGATTTTTCCGCTCTCAACCTCGTTTCGGGAATTGTAAGGAGTGTCGGTTCTTACTTGCTTGCTCCGGGTTCAAATCTCGGATACGTCACTTCTTCTCATTTGTACTAGCGTCCTTCCCACTTGAGTGGGCTATCCGGGCTCTCTCTTGGGTCCCAGCCTCCTTGGCTGGGGTACATTTAGAGTTCACTGATGCACTTCAAATCTCAAGTGAGAGAATTTTTCCCTCATTTGTTAGATTTAAGCAGCCATATGTCGCTTCTTAGTGAGTTGTTCTCTTGGTTTTTATTGGGCAATTAGCTTTTTCAGCTACATATAGGACTCAAACTCACCCCTTGTCCCTCACTAGTTGAGCTAGATCTAGTCAGGGACGTATGGGCTCATTTGTTTCCACATAAGTGAATTGCTAGGAATGTATGCAAACCTTCCTATCAAAAGGGCTAAAATTGAACTAAATATAAAGGGGGAATGTTCATATGCATCTTTCCTTCACCATAAGGCGAGGGACACTCCCCTTTTTTGCACATGAAAAGTGCATTTTGTACCTCACCCTATCTATTTGAAAAGTACATTTTGTACTTGAAAATTTCCAAAAAGAGAAGTTTCCCTCACCAGGATGAGGGAAAGAAGCATATGAATGTTCCCTAATATAAAGATCCATAAATGGTGATCTAATGATGTCCCCTTGGCAAGAATGATTGCCTAGCTAGTCTTCACCCTAGTGAAAGTGAGGGTCCCTCTATCTATCTCCGGTATAGGGTCTCTTCTGCTGAGATCTCTCACAATATATATGTGAGAGAACTTTTTTACCCTCACATTGGACCCCAATGTTGAAGTTGTGAGAGGTAACTTTTCTGCCTCCATGTTAGACCCCTTAAAATCAAATTCAACTCCCTCACACTTGAGAATGGCTCCTTACCTAAGTGGTATGGAGCAGCAATTCTCACCTTGGATATGCCACCTTTATTGTGTGTGCGGGGCTTTCTCTAGGGACCAAGCCCCCTAATTAGATAGGATAAAAAAAAAAAAAAAAGAAAAAACCACCGTTACACTTGGTACACCAATTAATTGGCACTTGCCCTAATTTGATACTAATCTGAAATGATTGAATTTCATAAAAGTGTGTTACTTAATAAATGATTAAACTTTGATGCCCCTAATTAATAGTTGTGCTATCTGATCAAGATAGTCCATGTCCAAAATTATATCCAAAATCACACTTTTCCATCGCGCTATCCTCTCATTATCTCCATCCCATTATTTGTAGAGCTTTTTATATATACCCCACTAAGGTTTGTAGGTTTGTAAATAGGCCCCTGAGGTTTTAGTATTTGCAAATAGGCCCCTGTATTTTCATTTTAATACCTTTCGTGTCCCCAAAATCAATAGTCTTCTAACCACCATAGGTTTTTAGAGCGAAATGACACTTTCGTCCATCTCTTTTATCCTTGTATATATAATTTCTAAAGCTTTGGACTCAATTTTTTTTCATGAAGCATGTACCAATATCAATTGCACTTAGTGGGATAGAATAACCCTACATAAAAAAAAAAGATTTTATCAATACATGCTCATTTCATTAAATCAAGATTAGTCATTGAGATAATCAACACCTGTACTTATAACCGGTTATGATTTATCCAATCTATAAATGACCCACTATTGGATTGATGAAAGTTTCAAAATATATGATCTTACTTCATGTGTATGGGTGTAAAAGAAATATTGAGGGAATGGGCAAATGTAAAAAATATATATTAATTTTTAGAATTTGTAAGGGGGTGTATGGCTCTATGTAAAAGAAATATTAGGGGAAGGGGACAAACGTAAAATAAAAATAAATAAATCAATTAATTTATAGAATTTGCGTGGGGGAAAACGGGGAATTTAAATTTTTCTCAAATATGGGTGGGGGCTTTAGTCCCTAGGCCCTTGTACCTGGGCCCACTCTTGGTTATATGCATGAGAGAGTTATTGAGAGAAACCATTGAGACTTGAGATAAAATAATGGTTTGCTCATTTTTGTTTAATGGATGTAAGGGCAAAGCTGTCATTTATATAAAAATTCAAAAAAAAAACCTCATGGTGGCTCCCCATTTTTCTTAGAAATATTGATTTTGGTGACAAGAAAAGTATTAAAAAGAATAAGCAGAGGCCTATTTATAAATACTAAAATCGTAGGGCCTATATACAAATCCTACAAATCTTAGGGGGGTATATACAAAAAGCTCTTATTTGTATGCGTCCACTGCCCAGACCCACCTTAATAATTTCAATCCTAAGGATTCTCATGGGGCGGTCTACGTTGCTTTGGGTCTGGCATGGATATTAATCAGGGCCCATTTTCCCCACAAAGCCTGGCCTGACCAGACCTGGCAAGAATAAGAAATGCTTGTAATTTAGTGATAGAAATAGTTGCTAGAAAGCCCATAAGACTAATAAAAAGTCCGGTTCCACCAAACCAATTGACTAGATGGGTGGGCTGCACTCTAGCCAATGGACACTTGCACCAAACAAAGTTAAAGTGAAAGGTTGGATTCTCCACCTCTAAGAGCAAGACTCAACAAAAGAGGACTAGTCAGGTTGATACGATCGATCTTGCAATTTGAGATTCATGAGCACTGTTTGGATGAGGGGAAAATGTAAAAGTATTTGCCCTGCGGAATTCTCTTTGCTCTATACCATTGCATTTGAGTTGGAAAAATTGAGGACCTGTAGACACAGTTTTCATCACTTGTTGAAGAAAGCAAGAGCCCCACTGAGGGATAGGAAATCGTGATTTACCCACACTTTTAACCAATGGATACCCGGCATGAAACAGAAGTAAAGAGTAAGGTGTGGGTTCCTCCACATCAAAGAGTAAAACTCAGTTACTACCATACTGATTTTGCCATACTGATTTTGCCACAGTTAAGGCCTGACTGATACTTGAATTTCAGAATATCAGCCTGGAATGAAAATCCAAGTGAGGGTGCCTTTGTTTTGCATGGAATTGAATTCTTAGGATTTCTAAACAAAACCAAACCAAACCAAACCAAGCCTTTTCCCACTAGGTGGGGTCGGCTATATGGATTTGACGACGCCAATCAAATCTGTTTAGGGCCATGTCCTCCGTTAGATCCATGTAGGCAAGATCATGTTTAATAGTTTCTTTCCAACTTCTCTTGGGTCTCCCTCTCCCTCTCCTACTCTTGGCAAACTCCATGCTTTCACACCTTTTAACAGGTGCCTCTGTTGGACGCCTTCTAACATGGCCGAACCATCTCAGTCGATTTTCTCTCATTTTATCTCCAATCGGTACTATTCCTACTATGCCCCTAATCTCCTCATTCCTAATCCTATCTCTCCTTGTGATCCCGCACATCCATCTTAGCATTCTCATCTCCGCAACTTCCATCTTCTTGACATGATTATGCTTTACTGCCCAACACTCTGATCCATATAACAACGCTGGCCGTACCGCCACCTTATAATACTTTCCTTTAACCTTGAGGGGGACTTTCCGATCACACAAGACCCCCGAAGCACTCCTCCATTTGGTCCACCCGGCTTGAATCCTGTGACTTACATCAGTATCAATCCCTCCATCCTGTTGCACCATAGATCCAAGGTACCTAAAGTTTTCTTTTTCTACTATCTTTGTGTGCCCAAACTTACTTCTATGTTACCAGGTGTCCTACTTTGACTAAACTTGCATTCCATATATTCCGTTTTGCATCGACTTAGCCTAAACCCTTTTGTCTCTAATGTTTTCCGCCACAATTCAAGTTTAGCATTCACTCCTTCTCTCGTCTCATCCACTAAAACAATGTCATCTGCAAATAACATACACCACGGCACCTCATCCTGGATATGTCTTGTAATCTCATCCATAACTAGGGCAAACAAGTACGGGCTTAACGCTGAGCCTTGGTGTAGACCAATCGTGATAGGAAACTCCTTAGGATTTCTAACAATATTTCTAAAAAGTGGATAAAATTGGGGGAAAGGGTGAATATTAATGAATGGCATTAAGGAATATGAGCTAATTAGGGAGATGGAAAATGAATACTCAACCATCACCCTACTAATTCAAAGCCTAAAAAAGTTAATGCCTTCTGAGGGGGCATTTCAAAACTCCATTCTAACCTAATAAGAGCTAATTAGACTAAGCTCTAGAACAAAATCTCTAATTTTTAAGTTAAAATATATAATTAGTGTTTGGTCAAATTATGAAGAAAAAACTCTTACTTCACATTAACGTGGTTGGTAAACATACAAATAAGAGCTTATTAGAGCGGAAGGCCTATTTTATTTTATTGCTAGTGTCGGACTTGGACTGAATATGGGCTTGTATTTCTGAAGTCGAGCCGGGCCTAGATTTGCGTCATGGCCCCACCTGGCCCTAATCACACCACCAGCGTCCCTATTTTAGAGCAAGCACAGCTTTTACAATGTACATATATTATTCAACGTTGGATTTTTTCTTTAAAAAACTGCATGGTCTATAGCCATTACACTTTTAGGACTTGAAACTAAAGATTGGGATCATTTGATTGACCTGGTAACTCATAATCAGATACCACAAATTGAAATGTATGGCCTAATATTGATGGTTTCGCTCACTTTTGAAACCCATATTTGTGTCTGGAAGTGCCCCCCTATGTTTGCTACTAAACAGGAATCATAATTGTTTAGATTTAGAGAAATGCAGAATACCCCAATCTGAATGTAGCTGTAAAAGAAAGCTGTAATGAAAATAGAAGACAAAAATAGAAGCCTGATTGTTTATTACAGTTCTTGACTCATACTTGATTGAAAGGAGAACAAAGAAGAAATTCTTGAAGACCAAAGACAACCAGTACAAAGCATAAAGCTGATGGATAAGAGGAAATCAGGTGCGAACACTTCCTTCTAAGGACACTTGGTTCTGTTGCCATGAGTGGTCATGTCAGTGTAGCACTTTCCACACAGCTCCCTGTTACCTGCTGTCCCTGGTGGAACACATTTGCAACGTACACAGCAGGTGCAGCACACTCTATTGCAATGGTTTGGCCTTGAATGCAATTTGCATCTTTCTTTACATAGCTTAGGGCATTCTGCTCATTCCACGAGAATATAAGAATTTTTTTAATTTCTTCCTCACAAACAGGTAGGGGTGTTCATGGCCGGTCAGGCTCACAGGCTTTAAATGTTAGGCACAAGCCCGCCCATTTACTCAATTGGGCTGGGCCAAAATGGGCATTTAATCTGTTTTACAGGCTTTCTACCCATTGTTTGGACAACTTATCAGTTATCACTAAACTACAAGAACTCCTTATTTGGGATGGCCAGGCCAGGTTTTGGCTTTCTATCACTTAATCCAATCTCAGTCCAAATAATAACGGGCCCAGATTTATATATCAAGCCCGTCCCAAAATGGCGGCCCAGCCCATGAGCACCCCCAGGCTGGATTTGGGCAAAGAAAGAAAAAGACTGATAGTTAAATGGACTAAGCTTGGACTTATGTAAGTTAAATGGTCAGGGATTGGGTTGGTCATAAATTGGGAAACGGTATCTGCGCAAACCTGAGTTTAATACCCACGGCTTCATTGTAAATGGATGTGGTCAAATTTCTAAATGGGCTGAGACTAGACAAACTTTGGTCCCAAATGACCCGAAGTACTAAGAACACCATCATCTCACCTACAGGTTCCATTCAGAATGTGGTGTGAAATTGGGTATTTTGCCCTGAAGGAGACAATAACTTTTACAGGGAGTGTTACATTGGGTTGGGTGCCTATACAGTTCTGGGACTCAAATTGAATCATAATTCTAGCCTTTTTGGTAACTACTTAGTGGGCCATATGGTTCTGCAGGCTCAAACATGTTGAGTCAGGTAGGGGTGAGCAATCGGTTAATCGGTCGGTTATTTTAAGAATTTTTGACCAAACCGATTTTTTGACCACTTTAATGTATTAACCGAACCGAACCGATTTTTTATTATGTAAAACTTTTAACCGAACCGACCCGAACCGAATTATTTAGGTTCGGTTTTCGGTCGGTTCGGTTAATGTGATGCATTTTGTTGAACTTAATAATCGCCCAAGTTTTTGAAAATTTAGAACTAGATTGCTATATTATATACATTTCATTTGTGAAATTTGGCTTAATAATTGGCCCATAAATCCATTATCCATAAATGATATATCATAGAAGTGCTTGAAAATACATTAAACACATTTACACAAATAGACGATAACCATAAACAACACTCCAACTAACAAGTCTAAAAATATTTAGTGGGCTGGGTAATGGGTAATAAAAATATTTAAAACAAAATTGCATATATTTCGGTTAATCGGTTAATCGGTTAAATAAGATCATTAACCGAACGAAATTATATAACCGAATTTGCCAGTAAATTTACCCGAACCGAACCGAATTACCCGAAATAACCGAACCGAAATTAAATTTCGGCTATGGTTCGGTTTGGTAAATCGGTCGGTTCGGTTTTTTGCTCACCCCTAGAGTCAGGTATCCCAACTTTTAGTCGGTTTAAGGGGAAAAGACCTTGTACTGGACCAATATTTCAATGGTATTGCCAAAAAACCAAATCTTGCTCAATGCCCAGTCTTTTTACTGACCCACGTAGAGTCAAAAGTGTATTAAGTTTTCTTAGTTAATTAACCATTTCAACCAAAACCTCAAAGTGTTAGTAGAGGCAGCATGCATATTTTTCTTTTTGTGCAGAATCATTCCTCCAAGGAATCTAATTTGCGATGAGTTGGATCTTATACCATATTAAATTTCCTTCACTAACCACTCCTAACAAAATCTAAAAGTGACTTGCAATAGAGAGATAACTGATGAATATTGGATGGCCAAATGGTGCCTTGAAAGTAAAAGAATCTCTTTCGCAAGTGATACAGTGAAGGTAATGGTAAAGTTGATCAAGGGTCACATATTCTCCCTTTATCATGTTTGGTTAAAACATAGTGGAAAAGTAAAAAAACCAGACACCACTTTTTTTTTTCTTTTTCTTACCACAAACTTTAGCACAAGTCACCCACTTTTAACAATAAAACTGAGGTAAAGTGTGGTAAAGTTAATTTAAGGCAGAAAGCAATTACTTTGCCCCAACTCTCTCTCCCTCTCTCAAAAATGCCGAAGAGAAACATTACTTCACCAAATACTTTATCTTACATTTACTATTCACGCGGCATTTACTTTACCACACTTGCTCAGGCACAAAGTTTATACTAGCGTGACACTAAATCTGGAAACAGATGGATGGAAGCATCAAATTAATTACCTGATATGCTCACGGGTGGCATGTATGGTATTGGGGGAGGTGCATGGACAGGGGCAGGGAGAGGTGCCGCGGCGGGGACACTAGCATAAGTCATCTGCATGAAAACAACAAAACCCAACTTGTCAAACTCTCTTGCATTTTTACTCAATTCCTCTATTAATCAAGGTTGCAAAACAGTGATGTAGCCAAAATCACACATTGAAAGAGACTAAATTCATCTTGGAGGCTTCACAGAGTGCAAGCCGGATCCTTTTTTTATTTGTCATGTGAGGCCCATTAGAGACCATCCCAAATTACACCTCACATTGGGATAGAAAGGTCTCATCATAGTTCTTAGGGTAGAAACTGGTTCCAGGCCAAGACATTTGATATGAATTTTTTTTTTTTTTTTTTTTTTTTTTTTTTTTTTGCTACTGGAGGGTTCCCAACCCTTTGCGCTGAACTAATCCCTTCGGGTCCAGAAAAAAGCCGGGTAAACACCCCTATGGCTCCAAGGATGTAGCACAAGTGGACTCAACCTTCGATTTTTTAAGAAGGGGGAACCGGAGGTCAATACTAAGACCTCTAGCTCCGAAAAAGGGAGGAATTAACCGTGGTGATCTTGACCACTTGGCCAACCCGTTAGGGTTACATTTGATATGAACTTAGCATGGGGAAATCCAATAGTGAATACCACACTTAGCAAGATCAAATTTGGGCTACTGGTCGCCTTAAAGTTGCCTCCTACTGTGTCATTTTCCATACTCATTCCACCATCTAGTTCTATTTCCCAAGCTGTAAGGATTACGATTAGGATCATCTAGTCCAAAAAGGTTTCGAACATCCCGAAGCTTGAAAATGGACTATTTTGGGCTTCATGCGAGGCCTGATGGACGGGGACAATTTCAGGACCTACTATCATGCCTTGCTTGGCATAGGATTGTGTGGGTCCAGATTCAACTCAGGTCCATGTTCTAGTCCAAATCTATCGGGGCACACTTGAGACAATAGGCCCTTTGTTTGAGACTGGGCTCATTTCAAGCAACAAAATTATTGGCCTTGCTTGGGCTGACCTAATCATGACCTATAGACAGGCACACTAGTAGTTTTTTTTTTTTTTTTTCATTTTTTTTTTTTTTTTTTAAGAAAAATCTTAGCTAAAGGGGCTGGAACTAGGCCTTTCAATCTAGCCCTAAGACAAGGGAGCCTGTCCCAGCCCTCAAAAAGGTCATTAAAAGGTCCTTAATGAGTGCGAGCCCTGCCAAAGCAGGTCATAGGAGGGTCTAGACCGAAGACAAGCCTGACCTTTTGCAAATTTTGCACAGAGTGGTTGTTCGTAGGTCTCAAACTTGCATTATCACACATGGCACCGAAGACTTTTACCATTGCACCAAATCAATGACCCTCAAAAGGCCCTTAAAATGAGGACTTATGCATTTAAGGAAAAGCCCTAGGTATGCTGGGCTTGGACAGTACTGGCCCGGCTCGGCCCTGGCCCTGGTCTTCCAACTTTTATTTGTTTTATATAATATATAATTATAAATGTAAATATATAGTAAAATCCCCTTATCACAGTCACTCAGTAGTAATAAAAGGAGGATATTAAGGCAGTTTCATACTCACCTACCCATTATAAAATGTCCTAAAAACCCATACACACATGCTTGGTTCATTTCATCTATATTTATTTAAGTTATGTATTATACTTGATACATAAGCAATAAGTGGTGCATGGTTCCTTCTAAATTTATTGCTTCTTATTTAGGCTTTTAAATTTACTCTTATATGTTTTTTTTAAGGCAAAAGGGGGTGTATTCCTTCCTATTAATAAGGACACATTCTTTTTCTCTACAGAGTTACTTGAGATGCCAACCAATTCATTCAGATAGTTTGTATATACATGGAACTTTAAGGATATGGGGTGATCCAAATATCCTTTTAATTAGATAATTATAACTCTCAATTTTTTTAAAATCTAAACAAATAGTATTTTTTAAGTGCATTATATCTTTTTGATTGAAATCCAACAATGCTTAATAGTAACATCGGTGTTAAATTGAAAATAAGGTCAATTGATAAAAGGTATGTGAATATAAATAGTTTGAAAATTTTAAAGATAAGACACTGTTGGAATTATTTCATAGGTTTCCTGTAAAAGGTGTGAAATAGATTAGACTCTTTAACCATTTTTCTTCTTTGAAAAAATAAATAAAACTTTATGTCTAAGTTACCAAAGCGCGTATGACTTTATTTGAAAAAAGAAAGCTTTTAGATATAACTTATATTCTCCAAATGTTTTTTTTTAAATAATAGTTTTCTTATTTTGAGGTCGATCCATAGTTATCCAGTTGAGAGACGGGATTGCCAACCAACTGAGCAACCCCTCGTTCTTATACCAGGATTATAAAATGATGATATAAAAAAAATAAAAAAAAAATAAAAAGAAGAAGAAGAAGAAGAAGATATCCTTGACCAGTTGGCCTAATGGTTTTTACACTATCTTCCAGTTGAGCCGGTACAAGCATAGTTTTCTAACTCCAAACATGCACTGGCTCAGGTAGACTAGATTTACCCAGACCATATTGAACATGCAACACTGATCTAACTAGGTCGACTTGGTAAAAACCGAGTTGACTCAGTTAGACTCAGTTCTCACCAATCATGGGGTAGGAGAAAGGGAAGGAAAGATGTTGATGATACCAAGTTTGTACAAAATATCAAATTCATTGGATGATTCTCTATCACTTATAACTAGTTACCTGTGCGTAGGTGTCCTCGTCACTGGATAAAACCTGCAACAACCAAATTTTATTAAGTTTTTGAGAGAGGGAGAGAGAGAGAGAGAGAGAGAGAGAGAGAGAGAGAGAGATACCTTTGAGGTAACCAACAGGAACGAGGCCAAAAGGAAAGCAAAAGCTTTCAAA
Organism: Litsea cubeba; assembly: GCA_012931725.1. Taxonomy (NCBI): domain Eukaryota; kingdom Viridiplantae; phylum Streptophyta; class Magnoliopsida; order Laurales; family Lauraceae; genus Litsea; species Litsea cubeba. The sequence goes on from CM022949.1 coordinate 58,655,873, forward strand.
GCCATTGATCACAACGCCAAAAGATGAAAATGGGAGAGGCCCAAGAGCTACTACTCGAATAGGGTAAATGGGTAATCGCTACTTGAACGCGGGTGCTTATTACATAGAGGTTGTAACAGAGATACACTGAGATATTCAAGTCCAGTGAAGCAAGTGTCGTGAAGTTTAGCTGTCAGTGACAGCTCAAAACATGGATGCCATGTGGGAAATCGTGTTGTGTCTAAGGCAGGTTCTCTAATCTATTGCATAAAATAACATATCTTTCTTCTCTGGGAGAAAGCATTCTCTGTCTTCTTGTTTAAGGTGGTAACAGTGTCATCATATTACATAGATATAAACATTGCAAATACTGTTAATAACCATTTTTACTGCTTGTTTCCATTTTTCCCCTTTATTTTGATTATATAGTTATTTTTCACCAGGTTTCTCATTTTGAAATATTCTGAAACTATGGTGATGTTAGGAAAATACCATTCGAAATAAATCTTTTGACGTGAAAATGATATTTTTAAAATATCATCCACATAGATGACCCCGGTCGTAAAGTCGACTAGACGTGGATCCTACACCATACTAAGTGGACAAGGAGATGAGAACCGAGTCTAAGGGTCTGTTTGGCAAGTCTTATCTGTAACCGGTAAAATTCTTTGATTTTTCATGTGACTAAGTTTTTAATTATTGCCTTAAATAACCAAAAAAGTCTGTCTAGGTGGGCAACATAATGATAAATCCCATATGGGATATAATAGAAATAGTTAATTTACCAACATCGGAATGTGTAGTTTGGAACTTTTTTAATATGATTAATATTGAGTTTTATTAATGGTGACATTAGTAATATTGTTAATCGTACTCTGATAACCTGGAATGGAAGAGCTATTTGTAAAAAGGGATGATAGTTGATTTTTCTCCAAGTAAACTTAATTTACGGATTCTCTCTGTGGAAACGCACATGAGCTTTCCATAAGCATATGTGCTATAGCTGTTCCCATCTCGGTACAAACAAAGGTCAAAGTTTCAATTAAAACAGCTTTGAGATCAGAAACAAGTACCAGATTCGAGGTTAGAGGAGAATATCATAATAAGGGAAGTGGGACTCTGGAGAGGGTGCTGTCCGAGGAGCTGGAGCACTTACACAAGGCCAGTGACAATTCACTTGCATTTGACCATTGTTGTGCGGTTCAAGATTCCACAAACCTCTCACTAGGATTCATGCCAATCCAGCCTGTCAATGTAGTGGGCCCCATTATCAACCATTTGGTGATTTTAAATTTAAGATCCGTGGTTGGATTACCGTTGAGAAAATTGAGTTTTCATCACCCAAAGAGGACCATGACCATGAGCCGTTTGGCCTCTCAATTAGATTTAAGAACCTTTTTGCCTCTTTCTCAGAAAGTACTAAAAAGTTTTTTTTTTTCACACATTTATGAGTGGCTGAAGCAATCACACACAGTAGTTTTTTTTTTTTTTTTTTTTTTTCAGATTTACCCATATAACTTGACTACATGACAAGTTTGCCTATGCTAGTTGTAGTACATGTATAGTTTGCTTCTATCACTTTTACGACAACTTTTTTCATAAACTTCTAGTATTTGGCAAATTTGCCTTTTTGGGTTGAATCTTGTTTGGCAATTATGATCTTATTGAAATAGTATTGATCTAATTAGACCATTTTACAAATAGATATTTTCCTATGTCTCCTTTAATTTGTATTTGCAAACTTGTACGTTATTATGCAAAAGTCATATGTACAAATTTGCCATACAACATAAATAGTACTGACAAACTTGTTATAAAATATAAATGTAGTATAACAAACTTGTCACCAAAAAAATAATAAAATAAAATAAATAAAAGATGCCTAAATGTTTTAAAACTTTATATTTGTTATTTTTTCAAAAAGAGGTGAAATTGATTGAATCAGACATTTGCATAAATTTTGTCAAATAATGTGATGCAGTCAAACGTCTATTTACAATCAGTTTAAGTTGCTGGTTGACCAGGCCTATCTTTCTGTTAAAACTGTTTATATGATTGAATCAGTTTAAAGGCAAAATTTATGTGTTAAAAAACGGATGAAAAGTGTTTCCAGGTTCTCTTCTCCAGCCAAACTCCACCCCAATCCCACAACAGGAGCTGGGATAAAAAGAAAAGGGGGATCTAGGCCGTACAGCTGCCCTTAAATCTCACATATGCCCTTCAACAATCAAAGTTTAAATATTTTTCAAAGAGCAATTCGTATGATATCCTAGGGCTATTCAATACCGCACATATCACACTGCGATATCCTAAGGTTATACGATATTGCAAGTTTGTTGCAATAACAGTCTTTGGGAAATATTTAAACTTTGACTATTTTAGTGCAATTGTCATGTCTAAAGGCAATCATACAGTCAAAATCCTAAAAACGAAAAAAAAAAAATGAAAAGAGAGCCCATTTGTAACAGACGCCGAGACACACAAGTCTTAAGTGGGCACATGTTTCTTTACATGTGTATTTTAAGAGGGATATTCCTAAAGTTTGGGTCGTAACAGTATCCAATCCAAGATCTGGATAGTCAATTTTGCGGCTAGATGCTTAACGTTTAACAATCCTGTTTTTTGAGGAGCAGATAGAGATTCCTCCTGGATTCGAATATTTAGTGGAGAGGAACAAGTCTAGACTAGACAGCAAGTGAATAGAGGAGTGGGGCATCAATTTCTTGCTGAAAACAATCCATCCAATGATAGGAGCGGCCCAATCGAGATCTCATCACCCCTTGATTTGGTGCGGACCTCAACTCATGTTGATTTAACTGAGAGAATGAAAGATATCAGGGTCCATTTCAAATGGACCGATCCACTGGGTTTAATGCCGTTGGTTTTCTACCTGGATTGAAGGAAAAAAGAGATGCTAGCTGCCCCATGGAAGATCAATCACCACCCACGCAGCAGAATATTTATGCACACTCTAATGCCGAGAGGATTTTGCGTCCATAAGGACTGAACACCCTTTTGCGTACGTGGGGGCGCAACGAATTGCGGAGGAACCCATATCTTCGGACAATGTCACTAACCAGTTTATGTTGCATCTCAGATTAAAGGGGTGGCGTAAGGGTCTGGAGTTCCACTTCCACTATAGAAAGTAAAGCACTTTACCTTACATGAGGTCTTTTGGTGGTTTGAGGCCTACCAGAAATGTAGGCCAAGAGTCCTTTCCAGAAAACCTAAGGGCTAAGGGCTACGGGCTGTGAAACCAGGTAAGTTCCAACAATCCTTTTTTGTTCTCCAAAACTTTTAATTTGATTTTTATACCCAGAAGGGATATAGAGCTTGTAAGTGCCTAAAAATTACGGACTTGGAAAGGTGGATTTAGGCTAGATGATTAGGCCTCTTTGAAGGTGGAGAGATGTCTGGAACCTGCAAGAGGAGGGAGAGTAGCAGGTCAGAGGACCCTGGCTGTAGTCGGCGCAAGGCTCTCCGATGCCTAAGTTAGTTCGGAGCTAAGCAGCAGGATGGAGATAAATAGTTAAGGGGTTATGTGTGTTGCAAGTTATGCACAGCACGTACCTTGTATTTGGAATTGGTTCCTGTATTTATAGAAGAAAGAAGGATGCTAACGTAGGGGAGGATATCCTGTCACTTTGACAGAGAGTCCCATGACTTTGACGAGCACTCTAGAAGTACCGCCCATCTTTCCTTAAATGGAAGTCCCATCGTGGATCGCCTTTCTTTAAATGGCAGTCCCTTAATAGCCCACTCTGTCCCATCGGGCCTCACTCTGGTGACTTTGGGAATTGTGGATGCCGAAATGTCAAGGACTAAGGGCGGCAAAATGGCTTATCAGCCCTACTTGCGTATGCGTTTGTCTTATCACACTTCCCATGACGTGGTTAAGCTTCCGTAGAAGTTCGGCTGTCGGTGTCTGTCTCGGCTAGCCATCTAGCATTATTGCTAAGATGCGTGACCGAGGCCAGGACATGATGCCGAGGTCAGGAATGACCGAGGTCAGTAGTAAACTTGATCTCGATTGGTGCCCTGGTACTGTTACCGAGGTGTGCATGGCCAAAGCTGAGACATGTTTAGCTGGTATTGTTTACCAGAGCTAATGTAATCTCGGTGTCTTGAAAATATCCCCACACAATTGCCCCTTAGCTTTTGAGTTCTTAGAGTTCCTTAACTCTTTGAGGTCGGAAGCTATATGATGGGAGAACCTTCCGGGTTTGACGATAGAAGACCGTGCTAATGAGATGGCTGGTGAGCGGACCTCATCCCGGGTCGGGGAGATCTTTTGAGAATCAAATTTTGAATCTCATCTCGGTTAGGGAGTTGACGCTTCATCTCTATCCGGTGTCGCTTCGCGTGCCCGGAGTTTTAATTGCCACTTCTCAATCGATGCGAGAAACGAGCTGACGGCAGTACGTGTCACCGCCCGATTGGTTGCCTTCTCTTATCGAAGAGGTGCGCACAGTGATCGAGGCGACAATTTCAAAATTTGGAAACAGCGCCATCATGAAGCGCCTTTCTTTCGCTATAAATAGGGGACGCCTTCCCCTTTTCTTCTTCTTCGCTTGTGTTTTTCAAAAGAGGGAGAGGATTTTCAGAGTCTTTGTAGGAGGGATTGCTTGCAGAGGAGAAGTCCTGCGCCGAAGTCAAGTTTAGGGCTAAATCCATCTTGCATCTGTAAGTCCTGCGTCTATCTCTGTCTTCTTCTACGGTTTCTTCCCTGTTTTTCCTTCTTTTTGTTCTGCCCTTCGTCTTCTTAGTCTCTGTAGACCTAGAAATGGGGGTTTATAGGAATTAGGTGGATACCCTAGCGGCCATGGCTCGGTTCAGGGCCAAATATCATATACCCGATGTTGTTTTGACTAGATTAGGGGAATTAGATAACCCCAGGGATGGTCCTATGCTCAATAACGGCTGGATGTCGTTTCCTCTGGTCACCATTGTGGAGGGCGGGGACCGGTTCCCCGTTCATCCTCTTCTTAGGGCCTGCCTTAGGACCTGGAACCTATCCCTCTGCCAATTGATGCCTAATGGCTTCAAAATCATCATGGGTGTCGTCATGCTCAACATGACCCTCGGTATTAACCTCGGCGTCCATGACATCGAACATGTCTATGACATTTGTAAGTCCGCGACCAATGACACCATCTTCTACCTCCGAGCTAAAGCGAAGCTGGGCGGTTTCGTTACTGCCTTGGAGGATTCCAATAAATATGCTGGGGACGATCACCTGTTCGTCTCGGGCAACTGGGAATTCTTCAATTCCGAGAACATCATGGAGCAGATAAACAAGATCATGCCGCTTCGGGACTCCCCGAGTAAACACCGACCCTCTCCCCTTTAGAATTTTATCTTTGTTTTCTTTTTCTGCCGAACTGAACAAGTTCCTGTTTCTTGTGCAGGCATTCAGGAGAGAAGGATAGAAGCCCGCCGAGCCAGTTGGGAGAAAAACAATACCTGGCTCAAGGCGGTGTTCGAATACAAAGGACACCGAGGTCGGGCAGCTTTCCCGCCCCTTGATTACGAGTCGAGGTCCCGATCTTATAAGAGTAAGACCGATATTCGTCTGTTACCTGCAGTCGAAGAAGAGAGGGAGAAGCCTGCCCCGACCGTCGCTGAAGTTGAGCGCCGAGCTGCATCTGGTGACGAGGCCTCGACTTCTAGGCTGATTCCGAAGGAGTCGAGATAGTTGAAGGGGTGGTTGTATCTTCAAGCACTTCGTTGAGCGACTTGGAATAGAGAAGAGAGATGTCAAGGACCTAACCGAAGTTGACGCTTAGGAACCTTGGGGCTAAGACCTTCGGAGGTGAATCCTCTGGCCCTTGTTCTCCTCCTACTGAACCTTCGTCCGCTATCGGACCTTCACCGCCCCAAATCCCTCCGCCCCCTGGTACAGCCGGGACACGTAGCCGCGTCTGCCGGGACTACGGGGGAGGAGCACCGTCGAGTGAAAAGGACAAGGGTCGAGGGTTCAGCAGGACAGGGCCTAGTGCAGGAGGGCCCTTGTGCCACAACAGCGGCACGACAGTCCACTCCGGCCCCCTGGAGGCCGAGCCTTCTACTTCAGCCCGATAAGCCACTGAATGTAGAAGATCGTCTCGCGGGGAACCCCTTGGTGGTCGCGACGCTAGGTAGCATTTGTGCCTTGCCGCGCGATATGGAGAGGCACGCTAGACCAGACGACGTGATGCTGCTGGTGTCTTAGATGCGCTCAGCGCTGAATGTAAGTCTATTTTTCTCCAAACTTTATAAGTGTTTGACCTCGACTATTGCCTTCTGATGTTTGTTTTCTCTGCAGATTGTTCAAACGTGCCAGGTCTTGGTGGATAGGCTCAATCAGCACAAGGCCAAGTTTGCGAAGGTCGAGTCTGAGAGGGATTCCTTTAAGACCGTCTTGGGGGAGAGCAAGCAGAGGATCAAGGATCAGGAGGAGACTCTCCGCGCCCTCTTTTCCGAGCACGATAAGGCTAAGGCCGAGATAGAGGCTGGGAAGAAGAGGGTGGCCAAGTTGGAGAAAAAGGTGGTTGAACTCGAAATGCGAATGGCCGAAACCGAATCCCGTGTCCAATCTGAGATCGATGTTGCCTATTGTGAAGGAGCAGATGTGGCAGGGGAGGATTATGAGAAACAGGTTGATGGCATAAGAGACGCAGCCTGGGAAATGGGTTGGATAACGGTTTTAAAGAAAGCGGGGGTCCCTGATGACCATCCGGTTTTAAGAAATCCAAACAAGTATCCATTCTCGGGACCAGAGCCGGACGCCGCTCCTTCCACTTCCGAGGCACTTCCGCTGCGACCGATGTCATCGCGACTGAATCTGTTCCGGCCAGGAACGAGCTTGCTCAGATTGACAGCGATGTCGCTGGAGCTCCTACTTCCTGAAGATCTTTCCTTGCTTTTCTTGATGTAATTTTTCTCAGGATTTTTGTAATGTTCCGCCTCGATCCTTTTTTTTAATATAATGAAGATCTTTTCAGCCTCGAGTTCCCCCTTTGATGCTTTCTTTTTTTTTATGCTTGTTTTCAAACATTACTTTAGGAATCGCTAAGTGTCTAAGCTCGGTTCTTCAACTGAGCTTCTCACATGCTTTAGAAAAAAAATAGGAATCGCTCAAGTGATTGAATTCAGTCTGTTCACAAAAAAAACACTTAAGTAATAACATAAAACTCAGACATTTTCGAGATGAAATTGGATGCCGAATCTGCCCGCAGAGTGGCTCAGTTCATTGACTGAACTCGAATGGGAGCAAATTGGATGCAAGTTCTTTGTCTCGGCACTCTATCGATAGTCTTTGATAGAGACATGACTCTACCGAACCGAAGTAGTCATCGAGGCAATCACCGAGCTTTTATAACTTAGTGTCACGCCCTGAGGTATTTTGGCATTTCCAGAATGCTGTGTAGCAACTGGGTAGGTGGATGCCTAGTTGCCTTTGGGCTGATCTAGATAGTCTTCAATTACTGGATCGTCACCAATTGAGAAACCGAGACATGCCTGGTTAGTAGTTTTACCAAAACCAGGGTAATCCTCGTGGCACTCTTGCAGAGTTGCTTAGGATAGAGACATGACCAGCTGGCTCGTCACCAGAAGTGCAGTCTTTTTGGTCGGTCATCTGAAACTGTAAGGTCCGGGGCCTTACTGGGTCAGTTGGGCCCAATATCAGGCCCTGACCCATTTTTATTGTTATTATTATAATTAATTATATATTAGATATTTAAGTGGGTTTAGATCATGAGCGAGTTTCTTTTAGCATTAGATTAGTATCTGCGAAGTTTCGTTCGATTTCAAGTTCGTTTGATCATAATAGGGGGTAGTTTGCAATTTAAGGAAAATTGAGTATTTTTCCAAAATATTCCAAATGCCGTGATTTTTGGATTCGTTGGAAAGGTCTCGTAGTGCTGATCATTTTTGTCTCTTGACTCGTCGCGATCCGACGATCAGAAACCCTTCAAGTGGTCCATTCTTCATCGGACCCACTAAATGGCAATTAAGTCTTTTCCTTCCTATCTTCTTCTTAAACGAAGATTAACCCTAATCTCTTCGTTATTCTCAGCAATGAAGATCAACCGCAGCCCTTTTCCCATTCCTCTTCCTTTCTCAAGGCAGAACTCCGCCCTAGAAGATCCAACTTGAAGATCCGATCCTCTAATACTCATTCTATCGATCCCCTCTTTCTTCCGGTACCAAATTGGTAAGACTTCTCACAATCTCATATTTTTTTACTTTATCATTTCTTTGGTTAGATTAGGTCCGATCTTGATTCTTTTTCTTTCTTTTCTCTCCTTTGCGTTTTAGGTTGTATTTGTTCGGGTTAGATTGTTGATTTTGGGGTAGAAAGGCTTCTCCTCAAGTTTTGCCCAATTCCAATCTTCTTCTTGGTTGAGGCAAGTAGATCTGCAATTCATATATAAGCATGTATGTTTGTTTTCATTTGATTGGCTATGTTTCCTGTAGATTTCCCTTTAATTCCAAGCATGTTTCTTGTTGATTTGGGATTTATATGTTAGGTTAGATTTTTGGGTAAATGGAATGAAATGGATAAATATATGATAATAGGTTGTTTAGAATTACTTATTTGATTCAATGGAATGGAATGAATTGTTGGGAGAGCAGGAGGCTCAATTTTGTGCAGGATATAGCCATTGGAAAGGTTTAGAACAGAATGGGGATGATCTGGAACAAATAGAACTAAAAAATTCAGCAAACAACACTTTCTACACACGAACGTTCGAACACTTTTCCTGAACGTTCGAACACTTGAGCCCTTGGGAAATTGGCCTGGGACGAACGTTCGAACACTTCTTCGAACATTCGAACTCTTGGTAATTGACCAATTTTAGGCAGATTTTCCAATGGTCATAACTTTTGATCCGTTCGTCGGAATTTCATGAGCTATATACCATTGGAAAGCTCTTGGAACGTAGAATCCAATGGTTCTAGTTTCATCACGATCGGAGGTTGAAAAATGATGTAAATACTTGGATTATTGATCCATCTTATATTTTATTGGAAATGAGACCGGTAACTTAGGTTTGGGCCTTAGATGTTGGAAACCATGAATTTACTCTCACTTGACCATTAATGGGGATTGAAATTGAAACACGTGGCTTGGTGTGAATTCGATGGGTTGTCTAGGTATTCGTGTATTATATATGGTATAACCGAATGCATATGGAACTGAACCAATAGATGCTTAACATGATTGTACACCAAGGGATTTTCTTAGAAGCATCGTTGATCCAACTTCCATACGTACTCTGTTAGGACATGTGTGGTACAGGAATGACACCATTTGCCTAGGATTGGATTGTAATTCTTCCTTGATTTATTACTTGTATCCGTTGTTTATATTCCTTGTACACTCTCTTGACATAAAATACTTAACTAATTATGAAACATAAATTCTTATAGAATTTAGGATTTGGACATGACTTAGAGTGTACTTAGGAACCTCTGTCATGTATTGATAAACATGACTGGCTAGCAATGAAAGGGGATTATCACGTGGTTTGCTTGTCTTGTATTGTCTTGAAAGAGATAACCCTAGGATCTTGTCTTGTACATGGAACTAGCCAGACTTGCTTGTCTTTTTTGTCCTTGTGTCAGAACCACTTTATTATTGTTTGCATATCATGGCCATCTGCAGTTTGGGGTTTTAATGACGAACCGGTTACTCGGTTGTCAAGGTGGGGAGTCGGCTTTGGACAGCGTCCATGGCATTGAATAGTTGGGAGCGGGCTTGGACCGTACTACTATTCCCAGGACCGGGAGCTTGGATCCTACTAGAGCCGAACTTTGGTATCAGTAGTCCAGATTGGATTGTTACTGGTACCCCCGGGAGGTGGCTTTGGACATCCTCGGAGTCTCCCTCTTGTTCTTATTTTGCATTGCATGGATAGTGGTTATTGTTAGATGGTTGCTAGGATTCCTGTTATTATTTCTATGGATTATTAATCTCGCTTTATGCCTAGCTTCGATTACCTTGTATTCAGATAATCATGTACTTGTCATTATTAGACATTTGATGCATGTCATGTTTATTATGCATTACTTATCTATTGCTCAACATATCGTTGACTCTGTTCCTTGGTGTGCATACACATCAAGTGACTTCTATTATGAGGAGCAGGCCGGTGAGGAGATCCCAGAGGATCTCCAACCAGCAGAGGAGGCACGAGAGTGGCGTGCCGATGACGTAGAGTAGCGTCATCACTTCCGGGCACGAGAGAGATACATTGAGATTCATTTAGATTTATTCTTTTATTATTTCTCTCGTTGGACCTTTTACTTCATTGACTCATTTCTTTTATTGGCCTTGTTTATTGGGTTGGCCAATGTAATAACTAACTCTTTATTTAATTTTGTTCATTTCTTCCTATGCAACTTTAAATTTAATGAGAATTATGACTCACTGTGATATTCCATATGCCTAGAGTTCTATGAACTCAATGTGTATTGTATTATATGAGGCCTTTTGATGGATTGAGGCCCATCAGAAACAAAACCGTGAGGCCAGTGGGCCAAAGCGGACAATATCATGTATGTGTATAGGGTGGGGCGTTACAGGTACTCTTACCGAGATGCCATGTGGCCGAGACATGCCTGGCTGGTACTTTTACCAAAGCCAGGGTAGTCTTTTTAGCACTCTTGTGGAGACCGAGACAAGATCAACTGGTACTTTTACCGGAGCTGGTGTTGTTTAGTCGGTGTTGGTGCCGAACTGTAGATGACCGAGTCACGCTTAGCTGGTACTTTTACCTCCACACTGGTGTGGCCTCGATGTACTGCTGCCGAGCTCTGTAACTTGATGAAATTTTGAGAACAACAGAGAACGAAGATTGTTTTCATTGATCCCAGAAATTAAGTACAATTCAAAAATAAAACTTTTTGAGGTGCTTTGCATTCCATAGCCATAGTAACTCCTTACCATCCATGTCCTCGAGTCTGTATGCTGATTGACCAGCAACTGAGATCACCTTTAACGAGCTGTTCCAGCTCGGTGCCAGCTTACCATGATTTGGATCTTTGTCCGCAGGGAGCAATTTCTTCAAGACCAGCTCTCCTACTGAAAATCTCCTTTCTTTGACTCTTTGATTGTAGCCCTTAGCTAATTGCTGGTGATAGGCAGCTAGGCAGATAGCCGCTGCTTCTCTGCGTTCTTCGGCTAGGTCTAGTTCTCAAGCCAGATTTACTTCGTTTTGGCCTTGGTCGAAGAGTTCCGATCTCAAGGTCGGGAGGCCAGCCTCAAGTGGAATCACGGCTTCCATTCCATAGGACAAGGAGAAAGGCGTTGCCGAAGTGGAGCACATTGGAGTCGTCCTGTATGCCCATAGGACACTTGGGAGTTCCTCCACCCACCTTCCCTTAGCTCAGTCGAGTCTCTTCTTGAGTCCGTCGAGAACCACTTTGTTAGAGATTTCGGCTTGACCGTTGCACTGCGGGTAGGCTGGGGTGGAATAGTAGTTTCTGATGCCGAGCTCCTGGCAGAAGTTTTTGAAGAGGTTGGAATTGAACTAGGTCTCGTTGTCCGAAACCAAAGCTCGTGGGATGCCAAACCTTGTGAGATGTTCTTCCACACGAAGTTCTTGGAGTCTTGCTCAGTGATGGAAGACAGTGGCTCTGCTTCTACCCATTTGGTGAAGTAGTCGGTGGCTACTATTAGCCACCTCTTATTCTCTGGAGCTTGGTGAAATGGCCCCACAATGTCAAGCCCCCACTGGGCGAAGGGCCATGGGCTAGAGAGTGGGCTCAGATCGTGTGCCGGTTCATGGAGAGAGTGTGAGAACTTCTGGCAATTCTCGCATTTCCTAGCATATGACTGAGCGTCTTTCTGCATGTATGACCACCAGTAACCCTGGCTGATAGCTCGGTATGCTAGCCACCGACCTCCAATATGGCTGCCGCAAATCCCTTCGTGAATCTCGCAGAAAAAGTCTTGGACTCTGCTCGAGTGCACACACTGAAGGTAGGGGCCAGTAAGCGACTTCCTGTAGATCTTGCCTTCCGGAGAAAGCCAAAACCGAGCTGCTTTCAGCCTGATCTTGTGAGCTTCATTTTTGTCTTCAAGAAGTTGATCGTCTCTATGCTATGAGATGATCGGGTCCATCCAGCTTGGACCGAGATCAACACATAAAACTTGCCGAGGTGGGTGTAGTTCTATGCTTGGTTTCTCCAATGATTCCACCTCAACGATTCTTTTTCTTCCGGCCTCGATGGCGGAGGCCAGGCTGGATAGAGCGTCGGCATGGGAATTGGATTCTCTGCCGACCTGCTTGACTTTAACTTTTTCGAATTGAGAGATAAGCCTTTTTGCATGAGCTAGGTACGTTACCATCCTATCGTCATGAGCTTGGTAGTCTCCGTTCAGCTGGCTCATCACCAGCTGGGAGTCACTGAAGACCACCTAGTGTAGTGCTCCCAAGATTTTAGCGTTGTTAAGCCTTACAATCAGTGCTTTGTACTCTGCTTCATTGTTGGATGTCTTGAAATCAAGTGTTAAGGCTTGCTCGATGACCAGTCCTTCTGGAGATTGGATGACTATGCCAGTGCTAGCCCTCTAGGAGGTTGAGGATCCGTCAACGAAGACCTTCCATGCTGAATCAAGGAATTGCTTCGTCTCGGTGGCTTTGTCCTCATTCCCTTTGCCCCCTAGTTCGGTTTCAAGCAGGCTTGATGCCGAACTGGGAGAGATGAATTCTACGATGAAGTCAGTTAAAACTTAGGCTTTGATCGCCGTTCTGGGTTGATACTGGATATCAAATTGTCCTAGTTCGACGGCCCATTTTGATACTCTTCCAGAGAAGTCCGCCTTTTTGAAAATGGACTTGAGTTGATGCTCAGTGACAACTATTATTGTGTTGGTTTGGAAGTAGTGGGAGAGGTTGCGAGAAGCACTAACGAGTGTTATTCCAAATTCTTCCATTGGGAGGTACCTGGTCTCTGCATCAAGAATGATCTTGCTTGTGTAGTAGATGGGCTGTTGCTGCCTGTCTTCCTCTCTGACGAGCACTGAGCTTACTGCATGATCCGAGATAGCTAAGTACAAGTAAAGCACTTCTCCCTGTTTTGGAGTTGCAAGCAGGGGTGGTTGATGGACCGCGCTCCTGCCTAGTCTTACCAAGGTCGGCGGACGTGGGAGTCTGTTGGGTCCGACCCTTTCATAACTGGGGGGCAGAGGCGTGCATCAATATTTCTTTTGTGTGGGTGTGCCAGATTTTCTATTTTTACTTGGAATTGCAAGTGGTGATCCGGAGATCAACCTTCACAAGTAAAAAAGAAATCAACTTCTTTCAAGTTTTCCATTGAACATATATTTAAGAAAAGAGACATTTTCTTGATTGCCGTGAAAGGCGATTTTTTTTGGCATTTATAGCCGATTTACAATCCTTATCAATAATGAAAGACAAGAGTTGTGATTTTTGTCTCTTTTAAAAAAATACAAACTACAATGAAAAGCAAGAAAAGGAGGATCTAACTTCTCAGGAGATTGTGGAGGACCCGTTCAGATTGACGGTCGCAAGCCATATGTGGACTTCGCCATCATCCATGCAGATGAGAACAGAGGATGCTATTGATTCGCTTGGCTTGGCTATAACCTCAGGTTTTTAGAGGACAAAGACCAAAAGGAGGTCCTATGTCCAATAAAAAGTCAAGTAGACGGGCTGAAAAGCCACGTCTAAGCCATTGGAGGCAGAAGGAGAAGGCAAGGACCTTGGGGGGGTACCCCCCAAGGGACTTTTGTCACCTTGTAGTGGTGGTCGGTGTAGAACTTCCGCAAAGTTTTCTCTCTTTCTTTCTCTGAATTTCTGTGCTTTTTTTCTGATCTGGGATCTGTCTTGTTTTTTCGATCTCTGTGTTTTTTTCGATCTGGAATTCTTTGGAATGCTCTCCTATTTATAGGCTTTTAGGTAGCCATTTAGGAGGGTTTATGAGCCTTAATTGTCAAAAAGCTACATAAAGGGAGGAGTTACAAGATTGAATTCTTTATTTTGTAACTCCTTTTTCTTGGCTTCTGATTGGCCGGAGGAGATTGAGGGCTTTTAATCGCCTTTAATCGCCATGATGGGAGGAGTTTCATGGGTTCAATGCCATGAATCTCTTGACTTGTAACTCCCGGATGCTTGCTTCTGATTGGTCCGTCCAAGAAATGGATTAATGACTGTAATAAAGCTAGTCAATTAATCACATTAAGTGGTCGCCGAGCAGTTGAAGAGTCGCGGGCCGTGCCGCGTCTTTTGGGATTCTTCTGGCGATGATCATCAATGGATCTTCATGTAGATCGACATCGGATGACCATGTAACTTCAGGTGTTGGTTGCCAACAGCGGGTCGGTGCCATCTGTCCTGTCGATTTTTCGATCGGTCGGGTAGAAAGCACACTTTTTTTGGTTGACCAGTTGGCGATCAATGTAGATTTCGATACTCTTGATGATTAACCCGTGTTTTTGACGGATGTCAGAGGATTTGGTGTCTCAAAAGTATAAATTTTGGAAAATACCAGAGGCCGGACGCTTCGAATCGCGAAAAACAGGGTTTCCGGGGCCCACCGGGCGATCCCGGGCCCCAGGGTCGCAGGGGCTGGCGACCCTGGGGGGTTTTCCCCCTTTTGTCCCGTTTTGTGTCCGTTTTTGCTGTTTTTCAATTCTTTTTTCTTCTGTATTTTTCCTTGACATCTTTGATCATTTATTGGCCTGATTTCCCTGTAGAAAACCTGATGAGAATCCTTGCATTTTATTTTTCAAAGTTTCCAATTTTCTGAGAAAGCCGAAGACTTTGTCGCGCAGAGCTGCCGATTTTCCGTCAGAAGCTGAAACTGGGTCAAACGATGTCGGAATGACCTGAAATTTGGGGTGAAGCGTGCTGAGCAATAAATAAGACCAACCATAGGCTTTTGTTTGAGTTTTGAAACCGTTTGGGGTCCTATCACCAGTAGACTTGCTTTTGTCGCGATGAAGATGTCGCGGTTTGATGTGCGGTCAACCGATGTCCGATTGACTTGAAATTTGACAGGGAACCTATTGGAGTCATTTTAAGATGATCCATAGGCTCTATCTTGGAAACCATGGTCCCGGGGAGCTTCGCCGCCGAGAGGCCTGATTTGGCTTCCGAGCGTCAAAGTATGGTCAAATGTTGTCGAAATGACCTGAAATTTGAAGTGTAGCCCTTTGTAAGCATTTTGAAGCCGTCCGTGTGCTCTATCTGATGAGTGATAGCCTCGATGGTTCTTGCCGCCGAAAGGCTTGATTTAGCTGTTCGAGGGTTGATGTAGTGTCAAACGTTGTCGGTTTGACTCGAAACTTGACGTGGAGCCTTTTGGATGTATTTTGAGACCATCCATCGGCTCTGATCGAAGATTTAGTGTTTTCGATGTTTTCGCCGCCGGGAGCTCCTTTTCAGCTGCCGGAGAAGCGAAGTTAGGCCCAATGATTTTTGAAGGAGAGCCTGTGACTGGACCAAGAGTCTTTGAGCAGTCTTTCTTTTTAGTATTTGTAGCCTTTTGAGCTTCCAGAGGAATTTTATGGTAGTGAAAGGGATCACGTACCATCTCGAGGCAAAGTTTTGAAGATGACATCAGGGATGTGAATTTGGGTTTTGACCTTGTGACCTAACAAGCTGTATGTGGCAGGATAGGGAGTCGGGTTTGGTTTTGACCGTGTGACCCAACAAGCTGTATGTGGAATGTTGGGGGATCAATTTTGGTTTTGATCTTGTGACCTAACAGGCTGTATGTGGCAAGTTAGGGGATCAGGTTTTGGTTTTTGATTTTTTGCGGAATGTCAATTTCGAGATTTTGGCTCAATTTGGTAGATGAGGCTGGATGGTTTGATTTTTGGAAGCTCATGGGGCTTGGAATTCTCTTTGTATGGTCCAATCAACTCAAAAGAGGCATGGAACCATTTTTGTATACTCTTGGTAAGAGGGATTTCTCTTTGACTAAAAGCCCAATTTTTTTTTTTTTTTTGCCTAGGTGGTCAAACCTGGCTCATATGGGCTAACCCATGGGACCTTAAGCTTTTGAAATGGCTTAGATCTCATATGGTGTCATTTTTGTAAAGGATATCTAAAAATATCTCCTTTGGATAGAGAATATCTAAGAATATATTTATTTGGAGAGAATCTCTCATGTTCCCTTTATTTTGGGATAGGATATCTCAAGATATCTTTCTTTTGGGAAAGAATCCTTCATTGATCCTATCTTTTGGGAGAAAATCTCTCATTGATTTCTTTTTGGGAGAGAATCCCTCAAGATATCTTTCTTTTGGGAAAGAATCTTTATAATTTCTTTCTTTTGGTAAGGGTACTAATTAGTAACACTTACCTCTTTCTTCTTTCCTTCTTTGGTTTGCTTTCTTCTATAAAAGCAAGGAGGAGGTTGGATCTCTTGCTCTTATTACTTTCTTTTGCGACAATCCCAAGAGGGCTTCAAGACCAAGAGTTCTTCTTCTTCAAGATCTTCAAGACTTTTCTTCTTTTTCTCCATCAATGGCTTCAAGTAAGTTCCCTTTTTGAAGAAAACCCCATTGTAGGAAAAAGTTCTTTCTTTCTTTTTGTTTCTTTCTTTTCTTTTCTTTTTTTTCACGTGTTTGCTCTTTTTTTTCACACGGTTTTTTTTTTTTTTTTTGCTTTCTTCTTTTTTTTTTGTGGGCCGTACGGATCTGGCCGTACGGCCACGTGGCCTGTGGGCCAGTCCCTTTTTTCTTTTCTTTTTTTTTGTTTTCTTTCTCTCTCCTTTTTTTTTTTTGAGAAAGTTTTCTATTTTTTTTTGTTCTTTTCTTTCTCCCCCTTTTTTTTTGAGAAAGTTTCTTTCTTTGTTTTTTTTTTTTGCTCATCATGATAATGCATTTTTTTTTTGCAAACCAAGATGTTCATGCATGTATATTTTTGTAAATTGAATTGTAGCATAATGTGATAGCATACCTGAAAGTTTTCACAAATTTGGGAATTTGCAGCTCGCAGCGATGTTGAGCCCTTCCTGATTTTGCGGAGACTTTGAGGTTTCGAAAGTTTGGAGTTTCGGAGCTCGCAGCCATATTGAGCCCATCTTCAAGCTTTCTATTTCTTTCGGGATAGTTCCTTTTCTTCGGAATTGCCCTGTCATCATGTCAAGATTTCGCCAGATTTTTTTGGCGAGATTCTGTCATTTTGATGTTTGATCTTTTTCTTTTCCATCCTTTTCAGGTGGTTCCTGCAGAACGAACAAGGGTAAAGAGCCTGCTACAAGCGCACCTCGTCGATCTGCTAGATCTTCTAATCCAGCCGTTCAGCAGGCTTTTGAGAAGGTCCGGTATGTTGAGAGAAATCTGGCAGAGTACGACTCCCTCAACAGAGATGAGATGAGGCAGCGACTGATCGCTCTCAAGGGAGAGGAATTCTATAATATCATGGTAAGCAGTCGTCCATGGGTGATGGAAGATCAGAGTGTTTTACCCAAGCCTACCTTCTTCTTTGGTGATGCCGTCCCTGATGACATGACATACCAGAGGAGATGTTTTCAATTCTCTTTCACAGCAGATGGTGAGAAGAAGACTGTTGCTACCCGGTCGACGTTTGATCGCACCGTCTCGATTATGAGCCTTGCCCCCACGTGCTCTAAGAGGGAAGATCCTCTAAGCTAGGTGAGAAGGACAAATGTAATCAAGACCGGGGTTTTTGTTGGCGGTTCTCCTGGATATACGGAGAGGTCACTTGTTGACATGGACCTGTTGATGCCATCCAGCGGCTACCAGGGCTCTGATTATCCATCGGTTGATTTGAGACCGGTGGGCCTTGGTATTTTCAGCGGTGATTGCAGTAATTGGATAAAGCCTTTTCGACTTCGTGGCCGTTTCAATGCTGACTCCGAGTGGAAGTCGTGGACTGATCTCGTCCTGCTGATTGGTGGCGCCGTATTGAAGGAAGTCGGGATTTTTGATGCGGTCCGCGCCTTTAGGGAGACCGTGATCTTTTCCGACGGGGCCTTCATGGCTATGCTGGAGTCATTCCTCCCACAAACCAATACCTTCGTTGTGACAAATGGTGAGATTGGTTTCTCTTTGAAGGAGCTGAGCGCCATTACTGGATTGCCCATCCTTGGCAAACTCTATGAGGAGTTTATGCCGATTGACAGCATCTTTGAGGGGCAGTCTGAGGAGTTCAGGCTTCAGCTCGTCGCCTTCTATGATTTTTTGAAGGAGAATGAGGGTTTGAAAGCTAGATCCAGCAGTTGGAAGAGTTCTAGCTTTTCGTTCCCCAACTTTTTTTATAGCAGGGAGTCTTCTGATAGTGCGACCCAGGAAGCCAGGGCTCAGGATCCAAGTTCGAAGAAGATCTTGGCCATGCAAGAAGAGTTGAGAGATTTCTGTGTGAGTACAAACGCCATATGTCCTGACATTGCACTGCGGAGAGATCTCATTGTTTACCTCACTTATTGGCTTGGTGAGGCTATTTTTGCTGGAGGAGATGGAACGCACATCAGGCCGCATTGTATTTTTCTGGCTTATCAGATGGCGTTTGGAGAGCAGCTTGCTTTGGTGCCAACTCTTTACTCCAGAGCTAGGGATGCCAGAGGTTGATCCAGAGGTAGAGACTCCTGGGACCAGTTCTGACACTGTTGAGGAGATACCTCGTGCTGAGATTCCTTCCCGAACAGGAGCAGCTTTAACTGGAAAGAGTTCTTTTGTTACTCTTCCAACGAGTGATGACATGAGCAGTCGACCAACGGAGTTGGGCGAATCTTCAGCTGGGCCATCTCTTCTTTTTGCGAAGAAGGTGGTGGTGCGGGACCTGAGCTCTTGGATTGAGACTCTGCTACCTGGGCACTTAGATGCCGGATTTGGGATGATCCAGTATGTGCGTGAGATTCTCGGTGACGCCGAAGAGGCTGGTCTGGATGTCACAAGTGCCAGGGCGATCGTTGATAGGATCACTGAGCTGGGTGACAGGTGGTTTGAGACCATGGGTTTTCCTAACGGCCAGTTCTTCAAGGAAATGTTCCTGGACCCTGCGGATAAGGCTCAGTCTAACCTGGATGAGGCTACACAAAGCAGGAAGCAGATAGTCCGAGAGAAAAACTTAGAAGAGCTAACCATCATTGGGCTGATACATGACCTTAACATCCTTAATAGGGAGGTCGATGAGGCCAGGAAACGTCTTGAGCATCTGCAGGCACAAGTCGCTGCCAAGTGGACTGCAATAACAGAGGCTCGTGACAGGGAGAGTGCTCTGATTCGCCGGGTTGCAAATGCCGATCGATTCTTAAAAGGAAGTCTGAAGAGAACAAACAATGGCAAACTGCTCGGGATAAGCTTCCCGGTGCGAAAGAAGGGTTACAGCCCACCCCAGCATCTCATGGTAAGTTCTTGAAGAATCGTGCCCTGGAATCCCTAACGGCTGAGGCCAAAAGTTTGCTTGATGAGCTAAACTCTTGGCTGGAGACCATTTTTTATTGAGCTCTTATTTTTTTTTTAACTGAAACCATCATTCTCTCTTTTTTGGTACCACTTGTATTTTTTTGGTACTTTTCTTTTCTTTTTTTTTTAGTGCTTGTGAACACTTTTTTTTTGGTACCACATGTATTTTTTTGTACTCTTTTTATTGTTTTTTTTGTTTTTTTGTAGTGCTTGTGAACACTTTCTTTGTTTTTGGTACCACATGTATTTTTTTTGTACTCTTTTTTTTTGTTTTCCCTACGCTCACTTAAATCTTTTTGTGATAAAAGTAATTGCTAAATGGGATGCCCTTTTTTTTTATTTTCCTTACGCTCACTTAAATCTTTTTTTGATAAAAGTAATTGCTAAATGTGATGCTTTTTTTTTCCTACGCTCACTTAAATCTTTTTGTGATAAAAGTAATTGCTAAATGGGATTTTATCAAAAGTTTATCATTTTGTGAAAATATTTTGTCAAATGATTGTTTTGGCATGGAAGCCATATTTTTGTTTGTGGCATGGAAGCCGATTTTTGGCATGAGAGCCGGTTTTGGTGGCATCTATAACCGGTTTTGTGGCATTGATAGCCGGGTTTTTTGAAAGCCAATTTTTTTTGTTGTGGCATTGATAACCGATTTTGTTTGTGGCATTGATAGCCGGTTTGTTTTGGTGGCATCTATAGCCGTTTTGTGGCATTTATAGCCGGTTTAGTTTTCAAAAATGCAAGTGATGAGAATGCAAAATGTTATATTTTTCTCCATTAATGTTTAGTCCTTTATACTTATTTGATGCCTAAATGTACTCATTATTCTTATATTTTACTTTAGGATGCAAATGGAGGTGCTGTGTGCAAAACAAAGCTAATTGAGTGATTCTTGACAGTTTTGACATCGCTTCGTAATTTAGGCATAATTCTCTCATCCGAACTCCAATTGAGATGATTCAAGATGCTAGGAACGCCAAGAAAAAGATCTACAACTTTTCTGTTTTGAGTATTGAGAGATTCTTGCTGAATCAAGAAGTTTCCAGATCTGAGTTACAAGAGAAGTGCTCATATTTGATGCTAAATGGATGAAGAATCAAGCAGAAGGGCATTGTGGTAAATTTGATGAAATCAGGAGTTTCCCGAAACATATCCAATATTGGGCTCATATTGTCTGGAACGAAAAATAGTGCAACTTCAATTCTTGGTTCGAATCCAACAGAAGTCCGAGTGAGAAGATATGGTCAAAAAGAAGATTTTGACTAAGTTAGAATTTAGTTTATTATTTTATTAATTTCTATCTCCAATCCCACGCCACTTCAATTCTCTCTACTCTCCAACGATTCTTTCTATCTCTTTTTAAGATTCTCTTTCCATCTTTCCTCATCTAAACCAATCATCTTTCTCTCCTTTTCCAACTCCAATGCCACCTCACCTTATTTCTCTCCTCTTTCTGCCATACATGCCATCTATAAATAACATTCTCCAGAACAAACCTTCCCCATTGCACGTTTTTTCTCTCTCTCTCTTTCTTTCTTTTCTACTATTTTCTTTGCAAGTTAGTATGGCCCTGCGTGGCTAATTTTATGTAATTGGTTGAAGAAGACTGAAGCCTCGGAATAAATACTGTGAGATCTAATTTATTTTCATTATTCAATTTATGCTTTGAATATGGGTTGTTCTTCTGTGCTTAATTTGTTATCATGATTGTTTCGTTTAATTGCTAGGATGCATACTAGTTTATTTTTCGTTGCAATTTATTGCTAAATTAGAAATCAAATCCGTAATTGTTTGATCCCTCTAATTTGCGAAGAAACTAGTATTTAATAATTTGCTGCTTTGGAAATTATTATATATTAGGAAGAACACTTGGCTAAATTAAATGCAACCGCGTGTGCTTGTGTTGTTTAGATTCATCAATCTCTCAAGGTCTTAATGCTGTTACTAGATTAAATCTTTGGCGCTTGTCTTGGATTGTTTAGTAA